>LPNX010399934.1:191219-372683 GCA_001517045.1 Pseudotsuga menziesii | reverse complement strand
GTCAAGTGAGCCATCTGATTTGTATTTGTTCTTGTACACCCACTTGCAGCCAATTGGTTTGGTTCCAACTGGAGGGTCAACCAGCTTCCGAGTTCCATTATNGAAGTGTACCAATTTTTTATTGTGCTTGTTTTTTAATCAATGCATGAAAGTCTTTGAATGTTTGAAATGCTTCTGATTTTGTCTTTAAACAGTAAATCCATCACATTCGTGAATAGTCATCAACAAATGTCATAAAATACTTATTCCCATTTGCTGAAGGAGTTGGCATTGGGCCAGACAAATCAGAATGCACTTACTCTAATTTCCTACTTGCTCTGAAATTAGATTCATGGAATGGCAGCTTACTATGTTTCCCTAATATACATGCATCACATTTATTCTTCTCTTTAGGAATGGTGGGCAAGCCAAATACACCATTCTTTATCAACAAACGAAGACTGTTATAATTTAGATGACCAAATCTTGCATGCCACAATGAACTAGATGACAAATTACCTTCTCGACGCTGAGAGAGGTAGGCATAGTTCTGAAATCTTGCGGATGAACCCTTGAGCTTCAGCAGCTTCCCATCTTCATATCCAGTCATGATGACTTGGTTGTCAGAGGACTTTCTTATTTCAACGATTCCATCAAACATGTGGATGGAATGGCCTTGCTGTCAAATCTCCACCAAGGACAACAGGCTCCTCTGCAACTTTGGAAGATAAAGGACATTCTTCAACAAGAAATCAGGGAATCCAGGCATCTTCAGTCGAATGGTGCCCATTTCCTTTGGTTTAATACTTGACTTATCTGCAAAGTAAACTATGCCATCTATTGTTTCATTTAGTTCTTCAAAACAGTCTTTTCTAAATGTCATGTGTGATGTTGCACCAGTATCAAGCAGCCAACAATCTTTGTAAGATGAAAGAGAAGTCATTTAATTAAATCCAAGATTACAATGTGCAACAATACAAGAATCAGAAGATTTACTGGCATCTTGGTCATCTTTCTTCTGGTTATGCTTGTTTTTTATGGAGTCCCACGAAGCCCAACACTGATCTGATGTGTGCCCAGTCTTTCCACAACGCTTGCATTATAGATCTGATCTTTTGTTTCTGCCCCCTCTGCCTCTGAAATTTCTTCTTCCTCGTCCTCTCTTGCTGCAATCTCCCTTAGAAGGGTCTTTGGATTGGTCTTTGCCAGCTAAGGCAGCACCAATACTAGATGCCAAAGATTGCATCTTTTACAACTGTTAGTGTAATGAACTTAATATGACAAAGATAGATAGAGAAAAACAAAATCCTTGCAGGTCTACAGTCTCTGCCAAGGTGATTTACAATGTTAATATCTCAACTTCAAGTTTTAAAAGTGATACAATGACAGAGAAAATATTACAACCAACAGTCAATAATTATCTCAGCTCTTCGCAGATTTCAAAATCCAAAACGTTATGCAGTCACCATGATGGGTAGTCTCAGGTATTAGAGCAGTCTTCAAGTCGCAGCAATCTTCAAGTAGCAGCAGTCTTCAAGTTGCAGCAATGATCACAGATACTCAATGCATATATACCACAATCATAGGTCGCAGCATATATAAACACAAACTCCACCACAAGATTACAATGTGCAATGTGCAATGGCACGCTCATACTACACGCAGCATAAATATGGAAATATTTCACTTCAAACTTCACGCAGAAACTAGGGTAAATTTAGGGTTTCTGCACTCCAACAATCACAAGGAGTAACATTATTTTACCTTCACACAAGTGAGAAAAAGCATGAATCTTCCACCAACAATATTCAATCACAGGTCTTCAACGAACTTGTAATAGCAAAATAGCAAGACGACTTTAATTATTCATCTCTACAAAACAATGTACAGATTCCTCATAACCCACAGAACTTACGCAGTGGTGAGATATCAGTTCAACGCAGCCTTAAAAGGATATAAATGTGCACAGGTTATAGTATATGCAAAAATCAGACCATGGAACAAAAACTCCAGCACGTGTTCACGGGTAGGAAGATCGCAGCTTACCCATGGAATGTAGCTCGCACGCCGCATCCGAGGAGAGAGGGAATAAGCACTTTGTGCAGTTTTTATAATCATTTTCCCTCTAATTTCATCAAAGTATCAATGGTGTGTTTTCACACAACCTTACGTCACTTGTAAAGTTTGTTATGCTCTTCTTTTAGGGACTTGCCCGTTACAAACGCTTCGAATTGATGGTGTTTCGCGAAGTCAAGTCTGGTAGCTTGCACTTCTTTTAATGTGTACTCTTTAAATGTTTATAATTGGTGAAGCTTTCATTTTCAACTTCAATACACAGAGTCCACGCTCAATAGGCTCGTTCTTGTCTATGAAGATGGAGAAGGCTCAGATTTCTTGAAGCTTGTCATCGAGAAATACTTTTTCACTCACGCTGGTCTTCACGCAGTTGAACAGACTTCACGGAGACAGCAAGAAAATTAGGGTTTAGGGTTCCCCGGAAACGGCGCCAGCAAAATATTCATACAACACGCCCATTCAAAAAAATGTGCAGCGATACCAGCAGCCACCTATATCGCAGTCTATGAGAAGTTGAGGCAGGATCTGTAAAGCCCTACAGTGAGCTCGGTTTAGGAGAGCCACCAAAGGATTTTAACTCACGCAGACAATGGATTTTAACTCACGCAGACAATGGAGTCTTCATGTATGTGTCACAATATAGCAACGGCGCCAATGTTGCAGCTAACGATTCCATCAAGATATAAACTGGGAATCGATTCAGTTTGCATAGTAGCAATCAAAACATGCTCATTTGATTTAATTAACTCGTACTTGGCTCATTAAATCACCAGAACAAAGGAAAACTAGCATTCACAGATACTTATAATAACTCAGAAATTTATATGCACTCTCAGGCAAGATTTTGATGCATTGTTACACACCAGCAATATATAAAATATTTCTTACAGCCTTCTCCACGCAGGTCATAGCTCCATGCTGGTGTAACAGGTCACAGTTCTACGCTAGTCTTCACGCAGAATAATATTCATACGGGATTTAGGCTTACTCAGAAAATCGCAGCTCTATGAGAAATTTTGCAGAAGGTATCATTCCTCAATGCAGGTCGAGAGGAGAACAGTCTCGCAAAAGAGAAGAGAAATGCATACAAATGAATTAGGGTTAGGTATAAGCTAATTCAAACGTAGGAGCAAAACAATGCACATAATGAATGCGCGCAGGGGCAGACTGACTGAGCAGGCTGGCAGCAGGCAGACAGAATGGCAGGCATGCAGGCATGAGTTATGAACTTGGCTCTGATACCACTTGTTAGTAATAACTCCCGATTCAATTCTATTCATGGCTGAAACATTTATTTATACATTACAATGTGGCGGTTGCCTTTTCACCTACCTATCTATTCATATTCCTATTTATTATTTATTTACAATAATCCCGATGGGTTATTCTAACACCTACAATACTAAAGAAGTTTCAATTAATGAAAAGAAAAAAATTATATTTATATATATTTGTGGTTGACAAATTTTTATAGAAGGGTGAGGGGTGTCATCTTATTAATTTTGATTAGGGAGATAACTTAATAAAGATATTAAATAAAGTTTTTATATAGCAATATATGGCTATCTCAATGTGACCCACTTATAACACTAAACCACTTAAACTAGCCCATCAAACTATATATATATATTTTTTTTATTCATAAATTCAAACTTTAATAATATTATAGGTTAGTGCATTGTGCTTATATAGAAACACGAAGTATTTGTATAATTTTTTAAAACTATAGGTTTTTGAAAAAGGAACTTTTAACAACTTTTCCAATATTAAATTAAAATAATGTAAAAACAAATTCATATTGTTTATTTTAGAAAATGAATAACTTAGTTTTAAATAACATTTCATAATATTTATTGTAAAAAGTAATAATAATTTATTAAAAAAATAAATAATAACTTATTATTATATAGAATTATCTAAAAAACCCTTATATGAGAAGACATAAAGAATATTAATATTTTTATATTAATGGTTTTTAATAAAATAAAATAAAGTAAAACATCTTTCACCATGTCAAGTAAAATATGCATAGATTTATTAAGAGTTTATAATAAATAATTTTATTTTAATATTTAAAATTTATTTATTATTTATATGTTTAGAGTTTAAACAACGTGTTCTAAATATAATTAAGAAAAATAAAAATATTATAAATCTATTTTTTATTTTTATTTTTTTAAAGAAAAAAATCCTAATAAACTTAAAAACTCCTAATTTCTAATTTCTAATTCTCAAAAATTCCTAATTTTAATATCTTTTTCTCCATACTTTAATCCATTACAACTTAGTTTATCCATTTTTTTAATTTATCCATTTTCAATTCTTCACTTTTAATCATGTAACATCTCCCTATCTTCTTCTAGTCATCTTAAGAACAAAATCAATTTCATTTTAAAAGAATGGTTCAATTAGTAGTTTGTATTACTTTCTTGTAACGTTTTTCGGTTTTAGTAATTTTATTTAATTTATGTATAATGGGAACAAGTAATTTAATTTTTATAAAAAAAGGAGCTTTCAACAACTTTTCCAATATTAAATTAAAATAATGTAAAAATAATTTCATAATGTTTATATTAGAAAATCAATAACTTAGTTTTAAATAACCATTCATAATATTTATTTGAAAAAATGCTAATAATTTATTAAAAAATAAATAATAACTTATTATTATTAGAATTCTCTAAAAACCCTTTATATGAGAAGACACAAAGAATATTGATATTTTTATATTAATGATTTTTAATAAAATAAAATAAAGTAAAACATCTTTCACCATGTCAAATTAAATATGCATAGTTTTATCTAGATAGTATTTAAAAGTTTATAATAAATAATTTTAATTGAAATTTTAAAATTTATTTATTATTTATATGTTTAGAATTAAAAGAACATGTTCTAAATATAGTTAAGAAAAATGAAAATATTATAAATCTATTTTTTATTTCTACTTTCTTTTAAGAAAAAGAAATCCTAATAAACTTAAAAATTCTTAACTTTTAAATTTTAATTTCTATTTCTTAAAAATTTCTAATTTTTATATCTATTTTTTCATACTTTAATCCATTACAACTTAGTTTATCCATTTTCCATTCTTCACTTTTAATGATGTAACATCTCCTTATCTTCTTCAAGTCATCTCCAAAACAAAATCGATTTCATTTTAAAAGAATGGTTCAATTAGTAGTTTGTATTACTTTCTTGTAACGGTTTAGTAATTTTATTTAATTTATATGTATAATGGGAACAAATAATTTAATTTTTATATAAACATAATTATGAATATGGGAGTTTAATTAGCCCTGTACTTAATTGACATTAACTTGAGTTTAGACTTGTAACTAAATCGCTAGCCTTCTTTACAAAGACAAATGACCAGTAATAAAGAGAGTTAGTTATTTGCTATTAAAAAGTCCTACCCAAAAGAAAAGATAGTTGCTAGAAAGAGTAAAGGCTCTAATTGATAACCCTTGAGATAGGGCAGAGCTGCCAGAGAACACTCTTTACTCGAACAGTTAGTGAGCATGAGAGAATGCTATGTTATGGAATAAATAACTTTCTATAGCCTATTGATGGCAACTTGAGGCTATAGGTAGTGAGTTTAAAACTCAAGGTTCCGACCAAGGGAGTGGAACTCTCGAGACTTGAATGCTTCGAGGTTGGGGTAGAACTCTCTAGACTTGAAAGCTTCGAGGTTTGACTCTTATTTACCCTAAAATCTAGTTTATTTCATTCTTGTTGTACAAACATATGAGCTATGTGAATCTTTTAATATATAACTAATATCACAATATTTTACTTTTCTTTTATTGGAACATTTGCAATATTGAGGAAAAATAGTTATCAATATTGGTGTATTCACTCTTTTTACTCCAAAATTGAATTTCACACTAATAAATTATTAAATAGATTATTTCTGATTGTAAATCAAACCCAAAAGTATAACGACCGCCCTTCTCTATTGGATAGTAAAAGACAATTAAAGAGCCTCACTTGTAATAAATAATATTGTTGGAATATAATCCATCGGGATTATATTTTGTAAATAAATAGTTATGTAGGAAGCTGAATAGTTACATAGGAAGGTGAAAAGGCTGATGAAGCTCAACCACCACATGAAATATATAAATCTATGCATTAGCCATGAATAGAATGGAATCGGGAGTTATACCTTTCAGTGGTATCAGAGCTTGGCTCGCTGCCATAACTCTTGGCTGCATTTCAGTCCTAGCATTTTGCTTGCCAGTCCATTGCCAGACTGCATGCTCCATCAGTCTGCCATTTGCATGCGTTTCTCTTTGCGAGCCTGTGCGCATTCATTTGTATGCATTATTGTCTTCTCATTTGCCAGACTTCTCTCTTCTCGACCTGCATTGAGAAATGATGTATGATATTGTCTGTTGGTTGCTGCCTTATTAATTACTCGCTCACATTTTAGTATACTCAATAATACGAAGGAGCCTCAGATTTTGCAGCTTTCCTGAGTTAACTTCGCCAACCATACTGGTTGGAAGCATTTCCTTGAGCTTCATCTTTCCATCGTTTGCAAAAAATGTGAATCTGGTGTTGCTGCTCCCTATGGGCTTAAGATCCATGATCTGCACAACTACATCAAATGGCTCCGAGGATTTGTGAGCACAGCCTCCAATTGCTAGCTGCGTGAAGATCCACGCCTTCAGAATACAGCGTGGAGGTAAACGCATAAACCCTAATTTTTTTGACCTAATTCCTGTGATTGTATACACTGCGTTGAACCACTGCGTGCGCTGAAGAATTTCCACGACCACGTGATATGCTACGAATTCCTTGTGATATGCTACGTTGAAGACTCTTACTGCGTTGGAGAAATAATACTGTGAATACTGATCATTGGAGACTGCATATGCCCTATCTTGTGCGTGGAGTCTTTCTGGAAATGTCTGCAAATATTTTCGTTCCCGAAATGTCACAACCCTAGAATACAAAGGTCCCGCATGAAGAAAAACAAGCAAATTATAACTATTCAGGATTCAGTCCTTTGGGGCGCCTCTCACGTCTGTCTCGCTTGGTTCTCCCCACTCGTTCTGCTTGGCCTGCTTCTCTTTGTCATCTCTACCAGTATATGATGCGACATGATCAATGTGTATTTAACATGCTACGTATGAGTTCTGCTATACCTAATATGTAACCACGCTCTCTTGGATTTGAGAGAAATGAGAGAACTCTTTTGATGCTGCGATTTTCTGAAGAGACTGTGGCTGTGCCTTTGGCTTCTACGTGTTTATGGAGGAGAGGTGGACCGCGTGGATATTGAAGTATTCTTACTGAAGACTAGTGTGTCCTCTCTTGCTGAAGACTAGTGCGTCCTAATTTTCTGTGTGAACTGCGACCATTCTGTGAAGATCATTGGTGGAGAGAGTTTGTGCAGCTGTGAAGTATTCTTTGAGAGCTGCGACTTGTCATCTCTGCTGAGATTCGGCTGAGGAGTGAAGCTATGCACAAAGCTTTTGTCAACTGCGTGGAGACTGCAGTGAAGATTCACACCTTTCCTCAAACTTGAATATTGTTGGTGGAACGTGTAAAGACTCACCCTGAATAAGCAATTTTGAATTTGGAGCTGCATACTGCTGGAGCGTGAACCAGAGAGCTGAGAAGACTGCTACAACCTCCAAGGTGACTGCTATTTAAGTTTGAAGTGCTGCATAATTGTGTATGGTCATTATGAATTCTGTGCACCTACCATATAAACTGTACTGTTGCAAAATTGTTTTAGTTTGATATAAATACTATGGCAGCGACATATACTTGCATAGTGAATAGAGATTATTAAGACATTGTTTCTAGCTAGTGCAGCTGTAATTCTACATAGATTGTATTGTAAAAAGTAGCAGAGACTTAGACCTGCTTCTTTCATATAGCTGAGATCATTGACTGGTGCTGTTCAAAACCCTATATTTTGTGACAGTTCACAAACAATGGTATTTCCTTTGGCGTATTGCTAAGCAATTCTTCTAGTGCTAAAAAATTGCTTATGAACTTATTGACATCATATTAAGATTGTAAATCACCTTGGCAGAGGCTGTAGACCTGCAAGGTTATTATTTTTTTCTATTATCTCATTCTCTTTGTCATATTAAGTTCATTACACTAGCAGTTGTAGAAGATGCAATATTTGGCATCAATAGTTGGTGCCACTCTCTCTGGCAAAGATCATCCCAAAGGAGAAAGGAGCAAGAGAGGCAGAGGAAGAAGAAACTTCAGAGGTAGAGGAGGTAGAAACATCTCTAGCAAAAGATCAGATTTGCAGTGCAAGCATTATGGAAAGACTGGGCACACATCAGATCATTGTTGGGTTTCATGGGACTCCATCAAAGACAAGCATAACCAGAAGAAAGATGATAATAAAAATCAAGATGCCAGTAAATCTTCTGATTCTGCTCATTGTATTGTTGCACATTGTAATCTTGGAATTAATGAAATGACTTCACTTTCATCTTACAAAAATTGTTGGCTGCTTGATACTGGTGCAACATCACACATGACATTTAGAAAATATTGTTTTGAATAACTTAATGAAATAATAGATGGCATAGTTTACTTTGCAGATAAGTCAAGTCTTAAACCAAAGGGAATGGGCACCATTCAACTGAAGATGCCTGGATTCCCTGATTTCTTGTTGAAGAATGTTCTTTATCTTCCAGAGTTGCAGAGAAGCCTACTGTCCTTGGTGGAGATTCGACAGCGAGGCCATTCCATCCACATGTTTGATGGAATCATAGAAATAAGAAAGTCCTCTGACAACCAAGTCATCATGATTAGATACGAATATGGGAAGTTGTTGAAGCTAAAGGGTTCATCTGCAAGAGTTCAAAACTATGCCTACCTCTCTCAGCATGGAGAAGGTAATTTGTGATCAAGTTCATTGTGGCATGCAAGATTTGGTCATCTAAATTATAACAGTCTTCGTTTGTTGAGAAAGAATGGTGTATTTGGTTTTCCCACCATTCCCAAAGAGAAGAACAAATGTGATGCATGTATATTAGGGAAACATAGTAAGTTTCCATTCCATGAATCTAATTTCAGAGCAAGTAGGAAATTAGAATTAGTGCATTCTGATATATGTGGCCCAATGCGAACTCCTTCTACAAATGGGAATAAGTATTTTATGACATTTGTTGATGACTACTCAAGAATGTGCTGGATTTACTGTTTAAAGATAAAATCAGAAGCATTTCAAAGATTCAAAGACTTTCATGCATTGATAGAAAAACAAGCACAATCAAAAATTGGTACACTTCGTACTGATAATGGGAAAGAATACACTTCAAATGCTTTTGAAGATTATCTTCACCGACATGGAATTGCATATCAGACTACCGTTCCCTACAATCCTCAACAAAATGGTGTAGCAGAAAGAATGAACAGAACCATAATGAGTATGGTTCGCTCAATGATGTTTTTCATGAATGTAAAACTAATGTTTTGGGGTGATGCAGTGAAATGTGCATCCTATTTGAGAAACAGAAGTCCCCCAAATGATCTTGATAACAAGACTCCACATGAAATGTGGTTTGGCCATCTCCCTTAAGTCAGGAATCTCAGAGTTTTTGGTTCCACCTGTTATGCCTTGATTCCAAAGGAGCAAAGAAACAAGCTTGGTGCTCGAAGCAGAAAATGCATTTTCCTGGGGTACGAAGAATACTCCAAGGCATACCGTCCATATGATGAGGTAAACAAGAAGTTTGTTATTTCCAGAGATGTCATTTTTCTTGAAAGTAATAAAAATGACTAGTCCATCGAGAGACAGCTTGATCATTTGGAAAACTATCCTCATCCAAAGAAATATTCTGAAAATGAATATGAAATTCCAAACCTTGAAGGGGGCATTCCTATTCTGGATCAACCTTTGGAATTTCCATATGAAGCACCAGCTCCCCCACATGAAGAAGTTCCTGCTACTTCACATGATCAAGAGATTCAACTGGATGATGTGATTGAGAGAATTGAAAGACTCTCAATCAATGATGAAGCACCACCAACTGATCAACCAGGACCATCACAGAAGATTCCTAAAT
Source organism: Pseudotsuga menziesii (assembly GCA_001517045.1). Lineage (NCBI taxonomy): Eukaryota > Viridiplantae > Streptophyta > Pinopsida > Pinales > Pinaceae > Pseudotsuga > Pseudotsuga menziesii. Next base: position 362,577 of record LPNX010399934.1, on the reverse strand, counting down.
GGGCCACAAAGACACTTGAAAGTGTCCATCTGGATGAAGTTGGAAAGATGGGAACGAGAAGTTCAAAAAGACATGAAGATGGAGGAGGAGCAGATAATTCAGGTGATGACATGGATGTATCATTTGATTGTGAATTTAATTTATCTGCTAACTTTGAACCAATTTCCTTTGAAGAAGCTTCTACTCAAGTTGAGTGGAAAGAAGCTATGCAGAATGAGTATGATGCACTCATAAAGAATGGAACTTGGAAGCTGGTTGACCCTCTAGTTGGAACCAAACCAATTGGCTGCAAGTGGGTGTACAAGAACAAATACATATCAGATGGCTCACTTGACAAGCACAAAGCGAGGCTTGTAGCAAAAGGCTATGCACAGAAGGAAGGAATTGACTATGAAGAAATGTTCTCTCCTACAGCAAAATGGGCTACCATCTATACCTTACTCTCTTTAGTTGCTCAGAAAGGGTGGAAACTTCATCAGATGGATGTGAAGACTGCTTTCTTGAATGGAGACTTGGAAGAGAATGTCTTCATGTCTCATCTAGAAGGCTGTGTTGTGAAAGGAAAAGAACAAAAGGTATGCAAGCTTGGCAAATCCTTGTATGGCCTAAAACAAGCGCCTCGCGCATGGTATGAAAAGTTAACCGAGCATATTTTGAAGTTAAATTTTGAACATTTTGATCTTGATGATGCAACATTGTTTATAAAGAAAGTTGGAAGATCTGTTGTGTATCTTGTGGTGTACGTAGATGATCTTTTGATGACAGGGAACAATGGGAGCTATATAGCATCCATAAAGAAATATTTGAAAAAGATCTTTGAAATGACAGATATGGGACATCTCCACTATTACTTAGGAATTGAAGTCACTCAACATCCTAAGTACATATTCCTATCTGAGAAAAAATATGTTGGAGAACTACTAAACAAATTTTGCATGACAGAATGCAACCCTATCTCTACTCCAATGGAACGGAAAATGAAGCTCACATCAAGTGAAGCAAAATAATTTGAGGATGCGACCAAGTATAGACAACTTGTAGGAAGTCCTATCTACCTTACAACAACTAGACCATATATTTCTTATGTTGTTGGCATACTTTCAAGGTTCATGCATAAACCTTGTGAAGGACACTCGTCAGCTGCAAAAAGAGTTCTAAGATACTTGAAGGGGACTCAAGACGTTGGACTCAAGTACTCTAAAGTGGATGACTTCAATCTTATTGGGTACTCAGACTCAGATTTTGATGGCAATAAGGAGACAGGAGTATCAACTTCTGGATACACTATGAGTCTTGGATTAGCAGCTGTCTCATGGAGATCACGCAAACAGTCAGTTCCGGCAGATTCAACAACAAAAGCAGAATATGTGGCTGCAGCTGAAGAAATGAAAGAAATAGTATGGCTCAGGAAGATACTTGAAGATTTGCAAGAAAAACAAAAGAACTCCACTCCATTATTGGTCGACAATACTTCTGCAATCAAGCTAGCTAAGAATCCTATATTCCATGATCGAACCAAACACATCAACACAAAGTATCATTCGATTCGACATCATGTAGAGGCCAAGATAGTCCATCTTTGACATTGTTCCACAAATGATCAAGTTGTAGACATCTTCACCAAAGCACTTGGATGAGAAAAGTTTGAAAGATTCAGAAACATGCTCGAACTTACTAACACCCCTTTGGATTGAGGGGGGGATTGTTGGAATATAATCCGTCAGGATTATATTTTGTAAATAAATAGTTATGTAGGAAGATGAACAGTTACATAGGAAGGTGAAAACGCTGATGAATCTCAACCACCACATGTAATATATAAATGTATGGATTAGCCATGAATAGAATGGAATCGAGAGTTATACCTTTCAAATATGAACTCGTGTGATAAACCAAATATTCACATATGAAATCAATATTAATACGAGAATAACTATTTATTTATCATTAGAAAACAACTTTAGTAATGGTTCGAATAACATAAGATGCATAAGTTACAAACATTAAACTGAAAAAGCATATTTTCTCTACTAGATTACCTTTAAACAAAATGAATACATGGGTTTTTCATTACCGCGACGGTAGCTTGAAGAATGAGATTGCAACGAAAAATTACAAGACTTACATTATTTATTTTAACATGCCTAGGATGGTCTAACCCCTAATTACAACAGATATAAGAAATTAAGTATACAGAGCCCAAACTTTACCCTATCAGCAAAACAACCAAGTTACTAACTCTTAAAATCACCCTCTCTAACAAAGTCGAAGCAAAATTGTATTTTCTTTTCCTTTTATTTTGTAAACATCAGCGGAAACACCTTCATTATTTGGAAATTGGATAGGACTGAAGGGTAAAAAGAGGCTTAGTGTTATAAGCACAATAGTCGAGTAAGCTAACCCGGACCTTCGCTCTAGATGCCAAGAAAAAGAAACCTGCAAATTTAAAATCGTAGTGTAAGCAAGTCAAAGAGAAACATAGCTAGGTGATGAAATATCAAAATGAAAAAAAAACCTTCTTTACCTACCTATCGAAGTTTGGATTTTCCGAGGGTTCTTGTTATTTCACTACCATGGGACTCCGACTAAATTTTACCAGTTTAAATATGGGAACAACTATCAAATCCAGCATCCAGCTAACGCGACAGGAAATAGTAACCTGTAAACCTTTACAAAACTGACGAGGGTTTGTTATCGAAACTTGTTACTCTCCCAAAATGAACCTCCAACTTGTGAAGGTTAAAAAAAAATGGAGGTAAGGTAGCTGAGAAGCATCTCCATGCTCTCTGAAATGTTCTACTTGAGCAATAATTGACCGAATGATTCAAAAACCAAAACAAATCCAGTAAAACTAAGTTAACCATGCTTGTCCTTAAGGGAGTAAATGTTGTGAGTTGTAAAGTAACTCCTACCATAAATATCAACATTGACTGTACACTTTACCCAGTAAACGTAACTTTATACAAATTTGGTTTGTTGGTTTTAATAGGGTCCTCACTTAGTTATCCCAATAAAAATACTTTGGAGATTTTCGATTGGATGCTTTGGTTGATGTTGAAGTTTAAAAGTATGTCTTCATGTACCTACATGGTATTCATGAATAGAAAAAAAATCTTGGCTTGGAAGCCAAGCAATTCTAAGTTAACTTCTCAGTCCTATCTAGTTCATGTATATCAGAAACCAAGTTTGGCCATTGTAAATGTCAAACTTTAAAAATTTAATAGCTGGAAAATTAGGTTCTTACACCTTAGGTAAAAATATAGCTAAGCATTAAATGTGGAACATAAATAAATAAAAAATATAGCATATAGTGCATAGAAGTGTAAATAAATAGGTTTGTTACAAAATGGTATTAGAGCGAGGATATAACACTTCAACCTAATGGAACACCACATAATCATTTTGATGTAAACATTGTTTAATATCGTTGAATATATTGAGGGTAATATGATTTGTGAAAGATAACAATTGAATGGATATTGTTATATGCAGACATATTGATAGAAGAACCAGGAAAACTCATAGAAAAAAAGATAGTACCGGAGCGTATGCTAGCACTAGAAAATGCAAGTCTCTACATGGAACATGAGGAAAAACGTAACACTAAAATACAATCGGAAATGTTAGAAACTATGAGAAATTTGAAGGATGATTTGGAAATTCATAAGGCAAACAACATTAAATTGATGAACGCCAAATTAGATCAAGAAGATATAAACAAACTAATCTTAACAAGTTTGACAGATCCACCGAAAAACAATGGCCAAAATTCTTACAGTGCCACGAAGAAAAGGAAGGGAGATTTAAAAAGATGCAACAGTGAGGAGACAATAGATAATAATCATATAATATAGCTCAGGAATTAAAGAAATATGATGAATAAATTACAAGAAACAAAAATAAAAATTTGTTGAGTTACAGGGATAATTTAAAATGTTGAGACCCCCAATGTTTGATGGAGAATCTAAAGAGGTAGCTGAAGCTTGGTTACTAATTATCAAACGATACTTCCATGTATACAAATTTGAGAGCACGTCTTTCTATTTTTTAGTTCAGTGGGAAGGCTACTCTGTGGTGCGAGGAGAATAAAAGTGTAAATAATATATGTAGTAAAGAGTTAAGATGAAAAGTTTTAAAAAAATATTTAAAAAAATTATTAGAACAATATTATGATGAGAAAGCCAAATAATTCAATGATTTAAGAATGGGTTTGTTAACCATGGAGGAGTTTGTAACTAAGTTCTTGAATTTACAATGTTATGTACCTTACTTAAGGGATGAAAAAACTAAGGTATATAGGTTTATCGGTTCATCTACCTAATACTATGGATGAAGCAATTAGAAAAGATAAATTATGCTAACATTTATTTAAACAAAGATCAGAATTAAGCAGTAATTGAAAAAATAAGAAAAATAAAAAGATGGATCAATGTATGAAAGGATTTAAACCACCTCCGTTTAGAAAAGGAAAATGAAGTCATATTGAGAACAACTATAACATGTCAGGTTCAATCAACAACAATGGGACGAAGGGTCCCAGAACCTTCAATGGTGGATGGAATAGCAACTCAAAATAAATTAAATGTTGGGGTTGTAATGGGTCTCATCTGTACATAAATTGCCCGCATAATCCTAACAAGAAAATGGCTCCCATAAGCATGATGAAAGAAGCTTCTATTGTTAATGATATAGCTAGGAATATACCTAGAATTAATGTTGTTTTAGAAGACTGATAGGAGGATCATCAATCCACTATGTTGGAGGTAGAAGGTAAACTCTTGAACACACATGTTTCCATACTTATTGATTCAAAAGCTAGTTTAAGTTATATTACACCAAGAGTAATTGAAAAATGTAAACTTTTTAAAGAAAAACAAAAAAAATGCATGGTTGGTACAAATCGAAATAAGAGTAAAAAAAAAGTTACAGAATTGATTAAAGATTGCAGGTCGATTTTTAATGAAAGATATACCTCAATTAACCTAAATACATTCCCTTTAGGATCAACGAAATTTTGATCGGTATGGATTGGCTAGAATCTCACAAAACAACTATCCATTGTTTGCATACAAGTTTTCATTGTGTAGATGAGGATGTTAAGTATCATACTGTAAAGGGGATTTATAGACCTATATCTACACAACAAATCTCGGCGGTACAACTTAAAAAGTGTATTAGGAATGGATGCGAACTTCATACCATCAAAATTAAGGAATTTGAGCATGAAAAGTAAAAAATGGTATTGGAATAATTTACTATCCTTAAGGAATTTCAAGATGTGTTTCGTGATGAGATACCAGGATTTCCACCTAAGCGAGATGTAAATTTCACTATAGATTTAAAGCTGGGGTAGATACCTATATCTCGATGTCCATATCGTATTAGTACTCTAGAATTGACAGAATTAAGGATGCAATTACAAGAATTACTTGAAAAGGGTATATTTGGCCTAGTGTGTCACCTCAAGTAGCACTAATTTTGTTTGTTAACAAGAAAGGTGGAACTTTTATAATGTGCATAGATTACAGACAACTAAATAAGATGGCAATTAAAAATAAGTATCCCTTACCAAGAATAGATGATCTGTTTGACTAGATTGGTGGAGCAAAAAGTTTCTCAAATTGGTGGAGAAAATTGACCTCAAGTCAAGATATCATCAAGTACGGGTTAAGGATGAAGATGTCCATAAAGCAAGTTTTCGAACAAGATATGGAAATTATGGACATTATGAATTTTTGAACATTATGGAAATTTTGGACATTATGAATTGGATTGACAAATGCACCTCCGACATTGATGAAGATGATGAATAATGTGCTGAGTAAATTATTTGATAAATTTGTATTGGTATTTATTGATGATATTTTAGTATATTCAAAGAATGAGGTAGAGCATGAGGATCATTTACAAATGGTTTTGCAAACTTTGATAGACCATCAGTTATACATGAAACTTAGTAAATGTGATTTCTATAAAAATGAAGTACAATACTCGAGACATGTTATTTAAAAAAAGGGAGTAGAAGTTGACCCAGCTAAAATCAAGGAAATACTGGAATGTCCAGTACCAAACAATGTACACGATATAAGATCCTTCATGGAGTTGATGGGATATTATTGTAGATTTATAGAAAAAAAATTCAGAATGGTCATCCCATAACAACCCTTCAAAAGTGTCAATATAAATTTGATATATTGAAATATTTATTGACAACGACACCAATATTAAGAATTGTTGATCCAAACAAGGATTTTGTAGTATGCACGGATACAAGTAAAGAGGGTTTAGGAGGGGTTTTAACTCAAGAAGGTCGTGTAATTTGTTATGAATTTTTAAAATTAAAAGAGCATGAAAAAAATTATGTAGTACATGATATGGAGCTGGTGTCTATTATCCATGCTCTTAAAATTTGCCGACATTATCTGGTAGGGAAAAAAATTCAATTACTAACTGATAATATTGGGTTAAAATACATGTTTGATCAGAAAACATTGAATGCTCACCAAGCCAGATGGCTTGCATTCCTGAGTGAGTATAATTTTGAAATTAGACACATAAAAGGGAAGGAAAACATAGTAGAAAATTACTAAGCTGACAACAACATGAGATGCATTCTGTACTAGTTAGTGAATATGAATCTGAATTTAAAAATTAGTTGAAAATAGTGTCAAATAGTGATGATGAGTATAAAAATTTGATGGAAAGATGTAACCACGGAACTCTTGGCACTGAGGGTAGCATGTACCAGAATGATACAGAAGGATTTATGTGTTTCAAAAACCAAATTCATGTACCAAATCAGTTTAACATAAAATAAATCATTTTCAGAGAATTACACGATAATCCTTAGGCATGACATCCTAGATATCAGAAGCTTATAACATCCTTCAAGAAAGATTTTTACTAGCCAAATATGAAGAAAGAAGTTGTTGATTATGTAGCTAGGAATTTTACATCTCAACAAATTAAAGTTGTTGATCAACATCCAACTGGATTATTGCAACCTTTACCCATTCCTGAATAGAAATGGGAAACTATAACTATGGATTTCATTACGGTTTTACCGAGAACAAAGAAGCACGCTGACTCCATTATGGTTGGAGTAGATAAGTTAAGTAAAGAAACAAATTTTATACCAATAAAATCAACTTATAAGGCCATAAACATTGCTGATATATAGATGAAAGAGATTTTCAGACTTCATGGGATTCCAAAAATAGTTATCACGGATCGTGATGCAAAATTTACCTTAATATTATTGACATCATTATTTAAAGGTATGGATACAAAGTTGAATTTCAGTACAACCTATCATCCACAAATAGATGGGAAGACCGAACAAGTGAATACTTGGTATTAGAAGAAATGTTGAGTATGTATGTCATGAATAAACCTAGTAAATGGGAGGATTATATCCATTTAGTGGAATTTGCATATAACAATAATTATGAAGCATCTCTCAAAATGAATCCTTTTGAAGTGTTGTATGGCAGGAGCTGTAAAGTACCTTTGAGTTGGAGAAATATTTAAGATAGGATGGTTTTAGACCAGATATGTTAGCACAAATGGAGGTAATGGTACGACAAATAAAAAAAAACATAAAAGCAACACAGGATAGGAAAAAAAATTATGCATACAGGAAGATAAAAGAGAAAGAGTTCAAAGTAGGAGAACATGTGTTCCCGAGGGTCAAACCGAAGAAAAGTAGGCTAAGAACATGACTCTATGCAAAATTTGAACCGAAGTATGTGGGACCTTTTGAAATTTTGGCTATAATAGGGAAGGTATCTTATCAATTGGCCTTACCTCCGAATTCATGATGTTTTCCATATTTCTTTATTAAAAAAATATGTGGCTGATCAATCTCATATTATTAATTGGAATAATGTACATGTGGAATTAAAGGGAGAATTTTACATGGAACCAATGTGCATTTTTTATAAGAGAGAAATTGAACTTCGAAAGAAAACCATTGTATAAGTTAAAGTACAATGGAAACCATATACAACAGAAGAGGCTACATGGGAAAGAGAGGATATTATGAGACAAATTTATCCTATTTTATTTCAAGACTCTGACAAGACTAATTAAGCATTGAGGACGATGCAAATTTTTTAGGAGGGGAGGATTGAAAAATCCCCTCGTAACATTTTCTATTTTAGTAATTTTATTTAATTTAAGTGTAATGGGAACAAGTAATTTAATTTTTATATAAACATAATTATGAATATGGGAGTTTAAACAAACATGTCGTTAATTGAAAGAAACTTGATTTTAGAGAAGTAACTAAATTCTCATCCTTCTTTACAAAGATAAGTGACCAATAATAAAGAGAGTTAGTTTTTTTCTATTAAAAATTCCTAGGGAAAGAAGAGAGGGCATGCAGAAAGGGAAAAGGATAAATAACAACAAATAAAAGAGAGATGCCAGATATCATGAGGAGTGAAGGCTGTAATTGATTACCTGTGATATTGCACAGATCTGTTAGAAAAAATCCATGAGATGTTAGTCTCTGCATTGGAACTGTCAAGGAGCATGAGAGAACGTTAGGTAATGGAATAAATAACTCTCTTTAGTTTACTGGTGGTAACTTGATGCTGAAAAGAGTGAGTTTTAAACTCAAGGTTCTCAACAAGGGTTTGGAACTCTGCAGGATTGAACACTTCCAGGTTCCTAACGTTGGGTCGTGTGGGACTCTTAGCTTCTCATTTTCATAGTTGAATAGATGTGACTCTCATTTACCCGAAACCTTGTTTTATCTCATTCTTTTTGTACAAACATATGAGCTATGTGAATATTTTAATATATAGATAATATTGTAATCTTTTACTTATATTCTATTGGAACATTTGCAATATGGATAAACAATCGATTGAGTAAAAATACTTATCTGTATTATTGTATTCACTCATTTTACTGCAAAAATGAATTTCACAGCAATCAATTATTTAATAGATTATTTTTTGTTGTAAATAAAACCTAAAAGTATAACGACCGTCATTATCTATTAGATACTAAAATACAAGTAAAGAGCCCACGTTATAATAAATAATATGAACTCTTGTTGTAAACCAAATATTCACACATGTAGTCAAGAGTAATAGGAGAATAACTATTTATTTCTCATTAGAAAACATGTAATATCCCAAATTTTGGACCTAACACTTATAGGAATGTGCCTATTGATTATGATGATTATACTGATGTTTTATTTTTGGGTCGAAGACCCCACTACATATGAACATGATGATTTGTTTTATATATTGGGTGTAAGCCAATTTTTGATGATATATATATATATATATATATATATATATATATATATATATATGCTTGTTTGTGTTGGGCATGGACCCTGAATCACATGATTTATGAGATGTTTTGTGTTGAGCGGGAATATCTAGAGCACTTGAGTGATTGATGATTTGTGTTGAGCGGGAAGCTCTTGAGCACTTGAGTGATTGATGATTTGTGTTGAGCGAGAAGCTCTGGAGCACATGAAAAGATAATTGGAAGTGTTCGGCATAAACCCTTGAGCCTTCCATGTTGATGTTGAGCATAATCTCTCGAGCATTGGATCCTTGGCCATTGTATCCCTAGGTGTATCATACAAGTACATCCTAGCACTAGTGTTGAGTAAGGAGCTCTGGAATTGCACTGAATTGTAACTCCTTGTTAGAGCATTGAGTATGGGCTCTGGTAAGTGCTAGGTGTTACTAAAAAGAATTTAATAACTTTCGAGTGAAAACGACTCAAGAAAAATATTGATCTCATCATACTTATTTATAAGTGATTAAATGAAATTTTGAATTTCTGTACTCTCATCAAGTACTGAAGAACTACCACATTATACGAGGGAAATCCAACATGCAAGGATGTTTAGAGTTTCCTAGCCTAATAGACCTAAACCATCTACCTACTTGACCTTAATGAAGAAGTGTCATTAAGTCTAGAGATCATGGTATATGATGCCCAAAGACAAATGTTGACAAGTGATATGTTATTATGTACTTTATACATGCTATGTCCCAATATAATTATAATATCAATGATGAAAGAGAAAGAAAATCTCCATCCAATTATTATTTATTATGTAAAGATAATAAATAGTCCAAAACCTAAAAAGTCTAACTAGGAACTAGTAGAAAGTTCCTAAGTTAAAATATTAATAAATAACCAAAGTAATTGAAAGGGGTTAAATCAAAAAGCCAAGGTTTATTGATTTAACTCTCCCTTTGACTGAAAAGTCATTCTATAAAGACTCAAGCCAAGGAAAGGCTTGGGGTTCTCATCTATGATTAGAGGAGTCATTTTTTTTCTTGTTTTCTCTCAAGTAATTCTTGGAGAACATTTTCTTGAAAGAAAAAAGGAGAACTGATCTAGATTTGATACACCAGCTAGGAAACCCTACCTTAGGATCTCTATGCTACTTGTAAGTTGGAGTCCAACTCACATGGATCCGGATTAAAACTAGAAATAGTTCTGGGTCATGGTTGGGTGGAACGTGGTAGTTCTCAAGTGATTTGGGAATCAAAATAGAGGTCATATCTATCTTAAATTGTTAATGTTGGTTATTTAAAAGTGTGCAGGTTTAGCCATTAAAGGAGCTTTAAAAAATTACAGGTAGGAGTTCTTAGTATGTCAAGTTCATTTCTAGCATAAATGTTGGTTGCTTTATGAAAATGTTCATATCATATTTCTAACCCTAGAAATGATTGTTCTGTCTATATCTTCTAGGGTTTACATTTCTAAATTGTAACCCTAGGCTTCAAATGATACCTCATGCTGTATTCACCTAGGTTTGTTTAATTAAGTTAGTTTCTGTATTTATCTTCATTACTTAAACTAGGTTTTGTTTTAGATTACTATATAGAGATATTGTTAAACTTGCTTACTCTAGTGACATATTCCATTTGTTAGTAGAGACATGTTATAGATTAAAATAGATTAATCTTAGAAACAAGATTTAAAATACATAAATATAAAAACTAGATAACCTAAGGTACTATCTATAACTGAACTATTATATATATATATATAAACATATAAGGACATCATACATAAACAAATCTAAAAGCTATCTCTACATTTAAATCCAAGATAATAAACCATTAAAGACCTTTCAAGGTCTGTCTCATTAAATACAAACTAAATATCAAATCATTCTATTAAATAATAAAATTATAATTAAATGAACAAGAATGTCTTGACCATCCTTTGGTCCAAGATTCACATCTCTATTCATATCTAAATATAAAGTCTAGTCTTAAAAGAAATAATGTCATAATTACATGCACAAGTATTCCACATGTCCCATATAATAAAGCTCATAAAAATTATATAGAAACTAAACAAACATTTAAAACAAATTAAGGAACTCTGTGATTATAAACAAAGATCATGACTTCGAACCTTGTGGGTTTTCATTTCAAGTCGCAAGCCTACATCAATTAACCATATCATATATGCTTAAAAATTAACCAAATACATAACTCAACAAACGTTCCAATTGACAAATTAAAATACCATCAACACACATAGGAATCATTTCATGTACAAACCACATCGAAATCATATTACAAACCATATAATTACAACGATGAACATGAATCGAATCATGTGGGCATGCAAGACCAACTCTTATCCATATCGAATATACAACTCATTACATTAAACCCAAAATAGAGTCGAAACCTGAGGGTTTTGTTTGGATCCAAACTATGCACATACTATACATACAAATTATGCATGCGACATTAAATAAAATCAACACTACTAAAAATAACAACCCAATACTTCGCTACAGCAGGGTCGTAAGGCCTTAGCTAGAACACCCATGCTACAGCACGACCTAGACCAAGATTATTCTCAATTACATAGTCCATTAATAATAAACCTACAGCAACCATGATATCATGGGTTTCCAACCCATGGTTATCCACAGTCCACTACACATAAGAATCAATAACAATAAATAAAACCCTATACTAATCTATCGCAGCACTATGGGAAAGTCTCATGTCACTTACAGCATGGCCTTCACCCATAGTGTCAAGTATTACAGTAAAAATCTAAATAACCTCGTTATACACAGAACATCCATGAAGGTGAATTGCCACTTACAAACCCACCATAACAAACAAATAAACGCAGTATAAAGTCATCATATGCATAGAATAAAATAATAACCATGGAAAATATATAAAAACATTTTATGTCTATTTACACAGTGGTTATCAGGTCGGTTACACAACCACCATTAAAAGACGAGAATGAAGCTTACACAGGTGTTCCAATGGGCTATGGAAACATTACAAGCAATGGTGCAGCCCATGGCTCAAAAGCCCCAAAGCCCAAAATAATAATTTACATAAACTTATACACAGATCCCGAAGGGCTTAAATATTTGTTTCATGGCTTAAAAGCCTTAACAGTTATATAACCCAAGTCTTTTCATCACAAGCCCGTAGGATAAATTGAAAACCCCATAGCATAAACCCCCAAACAAGCAAGAAGTCAAAACATAGTTCTTCCCAAAGGGCCGAGAGGTGGCAAGCATAAGCTTGTATAGCAGGCTTACCGTGGCCACTTTAGTTCAGTTTTGAGCTGGCAACAAAGCCCTGAGCTAGCCCCTAACCTTCCCTGTCACCTGCAAACACATCAATATGACAAGGTTGAGAAGTATGCAACGAAGAAGGAACGAACCAAACGTATAATGCAGACTCAAAGCCAAAACACAGCTTATCTTCGTCATTCTGGGCGTTTCCATCTCTGCAACAAGAGTTGAGACCTCATACCTCAACAAACCCAAACGAAATGCCAAGTTCATTGTGAGCCAAGCCCTAAGCTTGAGGATGTCACAAAAACTGAGCATAAATGGAACCAACTGGTGACCATTATCGAAATTCCAAACCCCCTCTTCCATAGTTAAGTTTTGTTGCACTATCGTGTATTCTCACTTTCCATGCCAAAGCTTAAACCCTATTAACATATGGTTCCACCATATGTTATATTCGCCACCCCTAAAACTTAACACAACCCATATATTATTACAAGGTTTTGAATAATACATAAACCATGTATAGTATGTGCTAACCCAAAGTCATAGCATAAGACTTGTATCGCCTAGCTCTTAGGTTGGAACATGTGGGATGTTCCCTAAGATTAATGCTTAGAAACCATGGCATATGGGATATGCCATGGTAAGTATCGTGGCTTTAATAAAACTCCAAATTTAACCTGTTAATAAAAGAAACGAGAAATATATTAATACATATATTAAAACATTAACGAGAAAAACATAAAAATACAATAAACGATATATATATATATATATATATATCATTTAGATAAACAAGCTAGGTTAAATAATTAATAAAAATAGGGTTTACCGTGTTAACAAGCTCAGTCGGTAAAGGATATTCTTAAGCCACAGTTAGTATGATAATAACCATTTTGTTTAGCACTCTTTAAATCTCCGTCGCTAAGTGTAATCTGCATATAAGATGAAATAGGTGCCTTAGTTTAGAGAACTAAGTAAGCCTGTGAACAAGTAAACACCTTTACCTCTGAAACCATCATGGAAGAACGAGTCCCGCCACTCTAGCCACTTCGTTTCCACAAGCAAAGTAAGTTAGGACCTTATAAATAACAAGTACGAAACGACACATACACACATACGCAACAGATGTATAAACATAAGACTAAGCAATAAACAACAGTACGACATTGTGAGTAAAATACATTAATAATAATGACTGAAAGTAAATGAGAGAAAATAAGAACAACTTTCTAGTAAATAGTGGTACATGAAGTGTATGATATAGTTCCACAAGTCAATAATGTTCTGTCTAGGTAGTTTTTACTAGCTTATATTTTTATTTTTATTTTCAATTTTTTGGGACATTACAAAGCAACTACACTAATAGTTCAAATAACCTAAAATGCATAAGTTACAAATAGGGCTTTGTCATTAAGACGACTATAGCTTGAAGAAAGAGCTTGAAACCCAAAATTACAAGACTTACAGTATTTATTTTAACATGCCAAAGATGGTCGAAACCCTACTTACAATAAAGGTAAGGAATTATGTATACATAGCCCGAACTTTATCCTATGGGCAAAACAACCTAAAAACCCAGCTACTAAGTCTTAAAATCACAGAGCCGAAGAAAAACTGTATTTTATTTCCCTTTTCTTATGTAAACATCAACAATAACACCTTAATTATTTGGAAATCAGATAAGACTAAAGGGTAAACAAATTCTTACTATTATAAACACCGGAGTCGATTAAGCTAACTTGCTCTAGCTGCCAAGAAAAGGATACCTGCAAAGTAAAAATCGTAGTGTTAGCAAGTCAATAAGAAACATAGCTAGGTGATGAAAAATCGAAATGGAAACAAGAACCTTGTTTACGTGACTATCGAAGTTCGTATTTTCCAAGGGTTCTTGTTATTTCACTACCATGGGACTAGGGTTTAACTTTACGAGTTTAAATCTGGGAACTACTATAAAATCCATCATCAAGCTAAAGCGACAGGAAATAGTAACATGTAAACCTTTACAAAACTAACGAGGGTTTGTTATCAAAACCCGTTACTCTCCCAAACTGAACCTCCAGCCTGTGAAGCGTAAGAGAAACTGGAGGTAAGGTAGCTGAGCAACATCTCCTTTCTCTCTGAAACATTCTAAGGGGACTGCGATCTTATGAATGCTTCATTCCTGCGTTGATAGAAGGGGACTGCGATTTTCATGGTTTGATACCGTGCGTGGGGACGGAAGATCACAATTAAGAAATCCATAGTGATACTCATTCCGGTGTGGATGACGTAGGTCGATTTGGAACAGTCATTTTTGATTGTTTGATATCTATCTAATGAGAGGGGATGACCTCTCATGGAGAGGATTGAATACTCTTTTAATTTGTTGATAAATGAGTAACTCCGCATTGGAGAGAAAGGGTGGACCCGATTTTTTTTGTTTTATGTAGAAATTAAGTACCACTTATTTATAACCTTATCAATAAGGGAGGGGCAGAGGCCTGGAATTTGACGTTTCACAGAATGTTTTTTTCATTTTTATATGTATTTGACATGCAAGTTTTTGATAAAAGTTAACATAGACAAGTAAAAAAAATTTAAAATGTCTATTTGACTTTTATGAATTTAGATAACCAGTCAAAACTTTTAATATTTATGTTAACTACTAAAACTTAGATAACAATGATTGGCCATTATGCTGGGTCAGCTCCAAGGCTGCTCTTAATTTCCAGTTTTCGAAGGAACACATAAATGCTGGGCTTCTCTATTTAGTATATGTGTATTGTATTTATTTATATTTTGTGTTTCTAATTGTATTATTAATCTTCAGAACCTTCAGATTTTTCCAAAAAAAATCTCTAAGATTTTCTCCTTTAGAATTTTAGAATTTGCTTAATTAATAAATTTTTATATAAATATTTTACTCATATTTAAATATAATATAAAAAAATATTGTATTCATATTTATATATAATATAAAAAATAAATTGACAGTCAGCAAAATTGGTTAAAAGGTCAAATGATAAACACGAAAAACTTAAAACGGTCATTAAATTTTTATTAACAGGCTTGGAAGATATTCTATGATTTATTTGGAAGAGACCAGGTGGACTTGTTGATTTTTCAGTCTTTTGATGATTATTATTCCTTCCATTAACATTTTGAGTTGTTTAGTTGAAATGAATTAAAAATTTTACCCTATCTTTCAAAAGAGTAAAGTGGAGTTTGGGTATATTACAAATCCTTCCCTTGAAACGACACGAGCTTTCACATTTTTCTCTGGGCAGCTCCTTAGTCAATTGATGCTCAATCCACCGGGTGATACTCGGGCTGGGAATAAGACTTATTTGACTTGTGATGCTGTTCATTCAGTTGCTTTTGCTGGTTCAATTACTGAGAATTACAATGGTTCTATTGCTCCCTCTACTGTTGGAAATAATATCTATAATGCTGCTATCGAAAATGATAAGAATTCTGTTGGTTCAATTGCTTCTTTAATTGATCCTGGTAATTGCGCCGAGAGGCGCATTCTCCAGTCCGGTATGAGGTAGAAGTGTGATTCCGTGCTCAATGTGGAGATGACACGTGTACATAAAAAGTCGACTTATATATCTATATATATACAAGTAGGCTTAATAATTAATAATCTTAGGTATTTATATATTTGTAAGTAAATCAAAACACTTATCACACTTCAAAACAATACGTACAAGCTGGACCTTCGGAATAAGGCTGAGAGCAATTACATGTCTCAGGTATGCGAATGCCTATAATTTAAGTTTCTATATCAAGTATGCATATGAGAAACGATTGAATTATAGAAACTGATACGAGTAGATTATTATAGTATTTGATGTATGCCTATAATTTAAGTTTCTATATCAAGTATGCATATGAGAAACGATTGAATTATAGAAACTGATACGAGTAGATTATTATAGTATTTGATGTATTCTTCCCCGTAGTCCATTTCTGTGATTGATGGCCAGCACCAGAAACCATCTGCAATTTCTGGATTTTGTTTTTGTTTTGGCATCTGCAAGCACCATGTATGAGTCTAATCGCAGCTCCTTCACTGTGCACGGTACTTGCTTATCTGGGCCTGAAGGCGGAACTGTATTCAAATACCACAAAATTCATATTCGAACACAGTACAATAGCTCTTGACCTAATATCTGTGCTTGCTTATTAGTAAAATAAAATTCTATATCTGTTGACCTAATATCTGTGCTTGCTTATTAATACAAACAAATTCTATATCTGCTGCTTTGTTTCCTAGCCGAAGAGAAATTAAAAGAACTTAAACTTGAATCTGCAATTCATTGATCTAATTCTTACCCTTCTGGAGTTGAGCAGTAAAGGACGAGGTAGGGAATTGGATTTCCGGGCTGCCAATTGACGCTGGAGCTGACGGTCTTTCTGCGTGTTGAATATTGCTCCTCGAAGATGCACCGACAGGGAAGAAGAGGCATGACAGTAACGAAAGACAACAAAACACGAAAATAACAGGCCGTGATGATGCCATTGCCATTGCGGCCAGGTGCGACAAGAACGCGTCGATCTTTTAATCAATTAAAGAACGGGATTGTTGTGTTTCACAATCCCCCGCCATAGAGATTTAATAAATATATTTACATCTGTAAAAAGATCTTGGAATTGGTTGTCTTAGTTAGTTGTAAAAAGTTCTTGGAATTGGTTGTCTTTTTGGCCTGTTGGGATGACAATAGGCATTGCATGTCGTGCATCTGGCGTCAAAACAAATCTGTAAACAGTCTATTCCCTTGAAATTTTGAAGGGTTACGAAGCCTTTATAATGATAGGAGGACTTTTGCGTTGTTTCTCTCGAATGTGAAGAAATTGTTGGTTCATTATCTAGGTGCAATAACCACATTGTGTGCAATTTGATTAACATAGCAATTTGGAGCATATTGGTCTCAACTCCAATAACAAGAAAAATGGAGCTCACCCACACAAGTCAAGCAAGTTTAATAATATACAAAGTGAGCATTCGCAAGTATGAAGTTATTATCAACTTATTATTTATATTGTTAATTGATGCACGGCGTGACCTAGTCAAGAAATAGTTTTTATAATAATTTGAGCGATTCTATTGTGATGTTATAGCTGATAGCTGAGTAACAAACACTCTTCTTTGTCAACTTTGGTTTTAGAACAAGCTTATAAAATGAATTTGTGTACAATTGATAGCAAGGACCTCTTCCCATAGTATCTGCGAGGTGTTCTCAACATCAGCTCTGTGTCTCAGTCGAAGAATATCTATTAAAGCTTTAATAGAAACCAAACAAGTTTAAAGAAATGAAGCATTGAAAATTCACAATCGTTACCTAGCATCATTGAGAATGAGCTTAAGGGAAGACTGCAGAACGCTCTCTGGATATTGATAATGCACTCAACGCCAGAACTGCACAACGCTTCTAGGTTCTAGACAAGGTATTTGGGGCAAAAATCAACAACATCCTTGAAGCTACTGCAAAATTCGAAACAAAAGCAATAAAACCACTTCGTCGTCTCCTAAATCACTTCTTATACTTATTATGCTCCACACAATTTCCCAAAATCATCAATCACTTATCGGGCTCTATCATGAGAGATCAAATATTTCTAGGTGCAATGCTTCAACAATTGCACTCCAAAAAAGGGTTTGCACCTCGAAATATTTGATCCCTCTCCGGGCATGATAGAGCCGGGTAAAGCTGGATCTACGCTCGTGCTAGTGAAACTGCTCGTGGGAATGATGAGTTGAACCTAATATTTTCAAAAGCATCTCTAAGTCTGATGATCTCTTCTACAAAAACTAACGTTTTTCCATTTATATTTATATATAAATCTAGTTTAAATGGCTAAAACATTTAAGATTCAAAGAGATTTCATTTTGATGTTTGATATTTTGAAATTAAAATGGATTTACATTGATAAATAATTTAGGGTTTTTTCTTTAAAATTAATATTAATTTTTTTATTAAAATAGACAAAAAAAAAAAAAATTATTTAAATATAGGGTTTCAACATTAATATTAAAAAGAAAATAATATTAATTTCTTTTATTAAAATAGAAAAGAAATTAAAAAATTAGTTCAATATTAATATAAAAATATTTTATAAAAACTCTTAAAAATTGGTAATACAAAAGAAAATGTAAAGCCACTCAATAGTATATATATTTTAAGGAAGAATGGAATTATATGACTGTAAGAGATTTGTAATAATAAAATTAATAAATTACAATTTAAAAAAATTAAGGTTATTTAACCATATTTAAGTTATTTATTAAAACTAGTTTTTTTGGTATTTAAATTATTTATTAAAAGATAAATTGTTTACTATTGAATATTAATATTCACTTCTTAAAAATGTTATTTAGAAATAATTAATATAG
Organism: Pseudotsuga menziesii; assembly: GCA_001517045.1. Taxonomy (NCBI): domain Eukaryota; kingdom Viridiplantae; phylum Streptophyta; class Pinopsida; order Pinales; family Pinaceae; genus Pseudotsuga; species Pseudotsuga menziesii. The sequence continues at coordinate 343,639 of LPNX010399934.1, read as the reverse complement.
TAATGATTAATTTAATGATGGTTACTTTTCTATGAATATGGATAGCTTATCTAATACTATAGGAAAGCAGAGACAAAATAAGTCTTATAAATTGAATTGCAACTTTAAAATTTAGGTTATTGATTCCCATATTAGTGTTGTTTAATTATGGATTTTTCTATGTAGTTAAGTTTTAGTATCTTGGTTCTCTAAAAGAATGAATTTTTTTTGTTAGATTTTTTTTTCGTGTATATAAAATTAAATGTAAGGTGTAAAGGTGTTTAATTATGGAGTGTTTTTAGTCGAGTTTTATTAGCTTTATATTATTTCAAAGAGGAATGAGTACAAAGTATTATTATACATCGATTAGTTGCCCTTCCTCTAGGGGATACCAAGCTAAGAAAAAGATCTTGAACATGTTGGACTTTTTAGACTAGTTACAAAATCTCTAATGATATCTATTTGCATATGACTTCTTTCCAAATAGTTCAAGTGGCTAGCTATCATATTGCATTTATGGCTTGCAAAAAATGAGTTGGGATTCTTAATAACATTAGATAAACCATGACTGTAGATATCATAAAAAACAATGATAATCAAATGGAACTGAAGTGAATTGGGAACCTGGTTATCCTTGATTCCATCTTCCACATCTGAAATGTTGATTGGTTGTTCCAGTTGGAGCCTCGGGGAATTGTAAGCTTCGTGGTGCTGGATTTGATGTGTTTTGAGGTGATCCTCATTTTGGTATCCATCGGTCTGTTGATTCTTATTTTGTATTCCATAATCACCATTATGTTCTCTTCCAGGTAGCAGGTTGAACCATTCTTGTCCAGAATGTTGTTCATGAGCGTTACAAGAAACCAATGTAATGCTACAGATCTTTCATAGTGTTGCATGTAGTATTTGATGCCTCTTAGGTTTGGAATCCAAGATACAAGAGGTTCAGTGAATTATGCATTCGTCAGACCACTTGGATCCTCTTATTCCGAGCTCGCCTCTAAATTGACTTCGAGTTAATTTCCTCTTTGCATTGTCGGCTAAGTCGGATTGCCCCCCAAAAATGTGAAATTGATCTTTCTTTCTAGTCTGGTAATAGTCTCATAGAGGCTGGAGGATTCATGGTGTAGGTACCGAATAATTTTGAATGAACTGGTGCCTGAATCCTATCTTTGTCTCCTTCTGTTAGATTATATTATTATATGTATTGTACCTTGTCCCACATGGGTTATTGATGTGTATAGCTCTATTGTAGTCCTATATAAATAGGCCCCTCATGCATAGTATTATGTGTGATTCAATATACAACCTCATTCTCAACATGGTATCACTATGAATCACTCTTATATTATTATTATTATTTTCTTTTTCTGGCATCTTCTCCTAACTTTTTTGGCGCCGCCAGTACCTTTGGTGAACCCCTCACTCTGTCCTCTTTGGTTCTCCCTCTTCCTGCCATCGTTTCGATCCGGTGTCCACACCAATCGAAACCTCGAAAGAAAAATGTTCCAGAGCCGCCAAGTACAACCTCATCGGACTAGACATGTACCGCTCCAAGATTCTGTCATCCAACCATTCACCACTATCGTTCATCAGATCCCGTCGGAAGCCACGTCACCTCATAGACATGCTGCTGGTGATTCCAGATCCGCCAGAATTTCAACCAATGGACATTGGACGTGCTGGTAATAGATTATGGATCTCAGCCCTAGCGCCATGTCATCCCTATTCCATGTCAGCATCACTGTTCCACAGCCACCCTCGTGACACATCATCCCTAGTCCATGTCAGCATCAATCTGCCATGTCAGCCCTAGTGCAATGGCCCAAAATGAGATTCTTCATCATATTCAGGCTATATTGGATGGCACCAACTATATTGTTTGGTCACAATTAATGCGTAGTTTTCTGAAAGGGCACAAGCTTTGGATTTATGTGACTGGGGATCTTGTAAGTCCCACTAAAGACGCTTTTGAATCTGATGACGCTTTCCTCACTCGCCTCATTGATTGGGATAGTCATCATCATCAGATTCTTATGTGATTTCCTAACACCACAATTCCATCTATTTTAGCTCTATTTGGTAGTTTTGATGAAGCTAAGGGTGCTTGGGATATGCTTGCATCCCACTACTCCTATGTTGATGGCTCTTGAGAGTATCAGATTCTACTTGATCTCGATCATATGAAGCAGAACCAGGACAGACGATCAATGATTTCTTTGCTCGCATGCAATTCTTATGGAACTAGCTTCCTCTCTCAGATCCCATTTGGAAGGATCCCACTGATGTTCAGTGTTGGGGCGTGCACCTTAACGGTCCCTAATTTTGGTAACTCCACGGTTTTTGTGGAAGTTGTAAGCAGAGTTACGACTCAAAACAGTCTTAGGGGTGTTGAGGTTGAGTAAAAACTTTATTTTTGTAATAAACCCATGGTTTATGTCCAGGGTTTAGGGTTCGGGGTGACCATGGTTTTGTAATAAGTGCACTATAAATAAGCACTCTTGTAAAGAAGTCAGTTTAGGCTTTTGATGTAAGATGAATTGATGCGAAGCTAAGGCTTGTTTATAAGAAGGTTAAGTCCTAGCTATGTGCGTGGACGACCTCTGCAGCTGTGTGCACAGAGGGTTTTGGGTGATTAAGGAAATGTGCAGCTGTGTGCACAGAGGCCTGCAGCTGTGTGTGCGGCTTTGAGGACTTGAAGGGATCTGTAGCTGAGTGCCCAGATCATAACTGTGGTTTTTGTAAAGAGTTGAATAAAACACAGTTCTGTGGACGTAACCCCTAAACTGGGGGTGAACCACGTTAAATCGTGTGTTGTGGTTTTTGTTGTGTTGTTGTTATGTTCTTTTATGCATTGATAAATATATAACTGATAAGTAAGATCACTGCTAAATAATAACTTTGCTGGAATTCCCAGTAAAGGGTTAAGCAAGGCACTGTTTGTTTATCTAACCGTGAAGCTAAATAAGTAACTATTAAAGCTCTTCATTGTATGATTATCAGTGTTAGAAACTAAAGGTACAGTAATATCCCTCTTCTGCTTGCAGAAACTTGATTCTGCGGCACCCCATAGCTATTTCGGGTGAGACTGCAACCTGCTCGTAGGTTGTTTCCGAAAGGGCCAACAATGTGGGTCTTTTGTTGGTGCGAAGTTAATGGTATAAAGCCCGGGTCTGCCCTATAGCCCAACAAATTGGTTCTGTTGCCGGTTGAACTCAGTATATGCTCAAGAGGGGTTTGCGTCGTACCTCGAGGGCTATGTTTTGGAGACCCTCAGTGAAAGAAATCGGTGATTGGATTGAAGAGAATTATCTGAACTTTGTTGTACAAGAGAACAAAGATCCACGTCGTAGTGCAAATGACTTTTTACAAAGGTATGTTTTTCTGATGTGTATGAAATTTTCTTTGGTAGTATCCACATAGAGTTGCATCAGTGGTTATCCAGGTTAACAGAGAGAAGGATGAACTTCCAAGAACGTCAGTTTCCTGATTGGACCCCCGCAAGAATTAATATACTGAAAAGGGTGAACAACAAGATATCCCGCGTTGTTGATTTCTTGACAACGCGAACCCTTGAAGCATTTGTGACGGAGTTCGCCATTGGCGCAAGTACGTCCTTCAGCGAAGCCGAATGACAGTTCTTCAAAGGACCAAGGGGTAAGTACTTGAATTCATTTAGTTTGAGAATTAAAATGCTATTGGCTGAAAAAGGTATATTGCTCATTGAATCAGACTGTTAGATTTAGCACTACTAAATTATGTTTGCAAGTGAAAGTACCTTCGACGAAAAAAGTGGTTTGATGCAAAGTGGTAAAAGGTACAAGAGAAATTTTGAGTCCTATACCCTAGGTCATAATACCGATTCTAACCCTGTAAGTCCAGCAGTCTCAGAGCCCGAAGAAACCCCTTCTGTTGGAAATCCTACGGTAACCCCGCAACGAAGACCTATTATCCCTGAGAACCCATCGCAGTATGAAAGTAACCCTAGCTCGAGTATTCCTATTGCAGGTCAGTATACACGAGTAAGTTCCCCCCCGCCTACTACCAGTCCCCCTCCCCCCTGCCCTAGACCCGCGATGGCCCATATGAATGACGACATTAAGCTCCCTGTTTTCAAAGGAACTGGATCAGAGGATCCAGAACAATTCTAGTTTTTATGCGAAGCAGTGTGGACTGCTAAGAACATTATGGATCAAGATACAAAAAGAGCGCAGCTGGTTACTTCTTTCAGAGACCGCGCTCTGACCTGGTTCATGAAGTTTTCCAGCATTCAGAACCATGTCTTGGTTGAAGGACGCAGGGACAAAACCAACCATTCCATTTCCCTCAGTTACCAATGTGGGCGCAGGCCCTAGTCATACACAGCAACAAGACCCCCCTAAAGACAGTGAAGAACAAACTGAGTCACAGCAGAGTGAAAGCGACCAGGGTGGAGATGATGGAAATGAAGAAGAAGAAGAAGAAGACTCGGTTAAAAATGCTTCAGACCCTAATCGACAGGATAAGCGCAAGACGCCAGAGCCAGAGGAAGTGAACAAACCCTAGTCTCGAAAGAAAACGAAGGCGTCGAAGGACAAGAATATTAACGAGGAGCCCAGCCTCAGAAGTGAGAAGCTTGATCAAGCTCTATTGAAGTCCACAAAAGTTCTCCCCAAGAAATGGTCAGAATTTGCAGCTACACATCTACATGCCATCACCGGTGTAGCAAAGCACATTTCAGAGTTGAAGGACTTAGCAGAAAAATCACTGATTGGCGCTTCAGCAAGCAGTGCCCCAATAAGCGCGCAGCCATACCTAAGGCAATGGCTGGCCAGAGATAACAAAGGCCAAGTGTTGAGTGCAGCCCTCATATTAACGAATGCAGCGTCTCGTTCAGAGATGAGTATGAAGGTTGGAATCGATTACACTAATATGTCCATGATGGAGCTACATATCTGTCAGTTAGCGATTATGAAGGAAATCCAGGCACAAGACAACTATTCGCAAATGCAGTTGGAAAATGCCATAAGTCAGTAGCAGGGCTTCGCAACGCAGCTAGAGGCAGCGGAGCAGAGAAAGAGGGACGCAGAACGTAAGCGGATTACACTGGTACGAGTTTTGGATGAGGCATGTCGAAGTCTTCCTGACTTCAACGTACAGCTGGTGGAAGAACCAGAACAAAGATTAGTCAAGCTGAAAGACTACGCATAGCAGTCTCGCAGTGAAATAGATAAGCTCAAAGCAGAACATGAGGATCAGATTTCGAAGCTTCAACTCCGCATCACCCCGGAGAGCCCACTAGAGGTCAGGGAGCAACGCCGAGCAGACATTCAGGCTTCCGCAGCAAAAATCTCGGATACTGTGAGCAGCGCAACAAAGCTGCTAGAAGACAGTGTTGAGGCCTGGACCACCCTGCAGGAACATCCATAAGTCGGACAGCTACAAGAAACCATTAGGCAGCGACAGACAGAGTTGGATACAGTAAAAGCGGAAATTAAGACTCTGCCACCTATGGAGAAAATGCTCAAGGTAAAGCGAAGCAATGAACTCCAGCAGGAAATTGAGTCATGCAGAGAAAAAGCAATAGAAGTGGAAAATTCCATGCAGCCACTTATCAGTGAAGCTTTCGATTTGAGTACTGCTGTGGACACCCAAATCAAAGTTCTGAAGGAATATGATGCATTTGCACAGAAAAAGGCCAGCGAAGCATCAGCCGCAGTATTGCAGGAGTTGGTCGAAAAGGAGCAAGCAGCCGACAATATCATGCGTGGTCTCAACAAGCAGTTCACTATCTTCGCTGACAAATTTCATCTACCAGAAGAGCAATAGAGTGTCCCAGGATGGGCCACTGGTGAGTCTTAGGGGCCTGTTGGGGCGTGCACCTTAAAGGTCCCTAGTTTTGCTAACTCCGCATTTTTTGTCGAAGTTGTAAGCGGAGTTATGACTCAAAACAGTCTTAGGGGTGTCAGGGTTGAGTAAAAACCTTCTTTTTGTAATAAACCCATGGTTTAAGTCTAAGGTTTAGGGTTCAGGGTGCCCATGGTTTAAGCCCATGGTTTTGTAATAAGTGCACTATAAATAAGCACTCTTGTAAAGAAGTCAGTTTAGGATTTTGATGTAAGATGAATTGATGCGAAGCTAAGGCTTGTTTGTAAGAAGGTTAAGTCCCAGTTATGTGCATGGACGACCTCTGCAGCTGTGTGCGCAGAGGGTTTTGGGTGATTAAGAAAATATGCAGCTATTTATGCAGAGGCCTGCAGCTATGTACATGGCTTTGAGGACTTGAAGGGTTCTACAGCTGAGTGCGCATATCAGAACTGTGGTTTTTGTAAAGAGTTGAATAAAACACAATTCTGTGGACGTAACCCCTAAACTGGGGGTGAACCACGTTAAATCATGTGTTGTGGTTTTTGTTGTGTTGTTGTTATGTTCTTTTATGCATTGATAAATATATAACTGATAAGTAAGATCACTGCTAAATAATAACTTTGTTGGAATTCCCAATAAAGGGTTAAGCAAGGAACTATTGTTTTATCTAACTTCGAAGCTAAATAAGTAACTATTAAAGCTCTGCATTGTATGATTATAAGTGTTAGAAACTAAAGGTACAGTAATATCCCTCTTCTGCTTGCGGAAACCTGATTCTGCGGCACCCCATAGCTGTTTCGGGTGAGACTGCAACATGCTCGCAGGTTGTTGCCGAAAGGGCCAACACTGTGGGTCTTTTGTTGGTGCGAAGTTAATGGTATAAATCCTGGGTCTGCCCTATAGCCCAACACTCAAATGTATGCTGAACGCGGGGATCGGCAACGCCTTGATCAATTTTTGCTAGCCCTACATGTTTATTTTAAATATGTTCATGGGAAAATTCTGCATCGCACTCCACTTCCAACCTTGGGCAAGGCTATCTTCGAACTTATCCACAAGGAGACTAGACTGTAGATTATGCGTTCTCAACATAGTCATACAATATTGGCTACCCCATCCTCTCGTTCTTCATCAACCCAACCAGAGCAATCTGATAAGTCTAGTCCTGCTACCGGTCTTGCTCGACCTTCTTATAGGACTCACGACAACAATTTTTGTCACTACTGCAAAAGCCGAGGGCACACTATTGACAAATTTTGGCCTAAGGGAAAATTTCATGCACCCACTATAGAGTTTGCCAATATTGAGAATACTCCTTCCACGGTTGCGCCATCTCTAGCTACTCCATCTAGCGAGTCCTCGAGATCCACTTTCACTTTATCTATAGCTGACTTAAAGGCTATCGTCAATCAGGTCCTATCCCGTTCTGGTAATGCATCTTCGTCTGTCCTCTTAGTCTTACCAGGTATATCTTCCTCTTGGATTTTTGATTCCGCTTGTTGCAATCACATGACACGTTATCCCTCCTCATTTACCATGTCTGCACCTTCAACACATTCCTTATTAATTTGCACAGCTGATGGCTCCACTATGACTGTTAAAATTATTGGCACTATCGATACCCCTTCCCTTTATGTTCCTGAAGTTTTTCATGTTCCTGAATTGTCCTTTAATATTCTCTCTATTAGGAAACTGTGTGAACTTGGTTATCGATTTTTTTTTTACTACTCTGGTGTGAATGTGCGGGATCCTCGTATGTGACAGACCCTTGGGACCGGGTGTAGAATTGGGAGAATGTTCAAGTTTTCATCCTTACACCTTCCCCACTCTGGAGTCTCTGCTCCTACCTCTCCATCACCACCATCTACTGCACTTTGGAATTCACGCTTGGTCATGCATCTGTGTTTTAGGTACAAATATTAGCCTCTAACGGATTATTAGGTCTAGTATCAACTAGTTCTTTTGATTGTATTTCTTGTCAACTTGGGAAACAATCGGCTTTGCATTTTAATAATAGTGAGTCTATGGCAGTTGCCTCTTTTGATTTAATTCATTCTGATTTTTGGGGACCTTCCCCTATTTCTAGTATGAGTGGCTCACGTTATTTTGTTATTTTTATTGACGAATTTTCCCGTTACACTTGGGTGTTCTTAATGAAATCATGTTCTAAATTATTAAATATTTATATAAATTTTGCTAAAATGATTGAGACCCAGTTTTCAAAGTGCAACAAAGCATTTTGTTCTGATAATGCCTTAGAATATACTCAACATGCTCTTAAATATATACTAAAACACTATAGCACTATTCCTCACTTGTCTTTTTCGGGAACCTCTCAACAAAATGGGAGAGATGAATAGAAACTTCACCACATTCTAGACACTATTCATTCTCTCTTGCTTTCCTCTTTTGTGCCTACCTCATTTTTGGGTGAAGCCACTCTCACGGTTGTTTACACTATCAACAGGTTGCCTACTCCTGTCCTTGATAATTGCACCCCATATGAGAGGTTGTTTGGCACTTTGCCCATTTATAACCATCTTCGTGTCTTTGGATCTCCTTGTTTTGTTTTACTCCAACCACATCAGTGCACCAAACTTGACCCTCATTCTCGATTGTGTTGCTTTCTTGGGTATGGAGTGGAACGAAAGGGTTATCGGTGTTATGATCCTGTGTCACACCGTCTTTGTATCTCTCGTCATGTCGTCTTCTGGGATCATCGATTATTCCATGCAGTCGGCAAATTTTGCATGCCATATTTTCCTCCTGTTACCATGCTCTTGGAGATTCCTTTGTGTCCTACTCCCACAACACCATCCTCGCTTGAGAAACACTCATTTGAGACTCTTGATGCCACTCTGCTCACGTCCTTAGGTCCTATTCAATCTGAGGCTCCTGCTCATACTCCACCACCTGACCTTCATTGATCCACTCCAGTAAGATCTCTCCCATCCCATCTCTAGGACTTTCATTTCTTTCATGCCTTAGCTTCTTTGCATGAACCTCAGTCCTTTCGTGAGGCCTCCACTAACCCTCTTTGGCAGGTTGCGATAAAAGAGGAACTTGATGCTTTACACAAGAATAATACCTCGCATCTGGTTGAATTACCTCTAGGAAATTCTATTGTTGGGTGTAAGTGGGTCTACAAAATTAAGACTTGTTCCGATGGTACCGTTGATAGGTACGCGGCTTGACTTATGGCCCGAGGTTTTACTCAGGATTATGGTGTGTATTATGAGGAGACCTTTTCTCCTGTTGCTCTCCTCTCTTTTCTGCATGCTTTGCTGGCTGTTGCAGCCTCTTTCCATTGGTCACTTTTCCAAATGGATGTCAAAAATTCCTTCCTTAATGGCAATCTGGGTGAAGAAGTCTATATGCAGCCACCTCCTGGACTCTCTCATCCTCCAAACAAGGTTTTTCATCTTCGTTGAGCTCTTTATGAACTTAAGCAAGATCCTATAGCATGGTTTGCAAAATTTAGCACCAGTGTCTCTCACCTTAGCTACTCCATCAGCTCTTGTGATTCAGCCTTATTTCTTTGTCACATAGACCGAGGCACCATTCTACTTCTATTGTATGTAGATGACATGATTATCACTGGATAAGACCTGAATGGTATTCAGGAGCTCAAGAAGTTTCTCAGTCAGCATTTTTAGATGAAGGATCTTGACCCTCTCAGCTATTTTCTTGGTCTTGAGATTTCCTCTTCTTCCGAGGGATACTATTTGACACAATCTAAGTACATCTCTGATTTGCTCTCACGGGCCAATCTCACAGACAGTAAGATCGTTGACACACCGACTGAGATAAATGCTAGTCTGACTCCTCATAATGGGGAACCTCTCCAAGATTTTACTTTGTATCAGCATTTGGTTGGCAGTCTTGTCTATCTTACCATCACTCAGCCAGATATCTCATATGTTGTTCATCAGGTGAGTTTGTTCATGGCTGCTCCTCGCTCCACTCATTTCTTAGATGTCTTTCACATCCTTCACTACCTAAATGGGACATTATTTCATGGGCTTAATTTCTCCTCACAGTCCCCTCTTTAGTTGCATGCCTATACTGATGCTGATTAGGCAGGCGATCCTACAGATCGTTGCTCTACCATAGGTTATTGTTTTCTACTTGGCACCTCTCTTATTTCTTAGTGAAGTAAGAAATAGACTATTGTTGCTCAATCTAGCACTGAGGCAGAATATCGTGCTCTAGTTGACACCACCTCAGAGATTCTTTGGTTACGATGTCTATTACAGGATATGGGTGTTTCTCTTTCTTCTCCTACTCTTGTATACTGTGATAACAAGAGTGCTATTCATATTTCCCACAATGATGTTTTTCATGAATGGACCAAACATATTGATATTCATTGTCACTTTGTTCATCGTCATCTTCTTCAGGGCTCACTACAACTTCATTATTTTTCATCTCATGATCAGCTCGTAGACCTCCTCAAAAAGTCACTTCCTCTAGGACAGTTTCGGGATCTTATCTCCAACCTCAAGCTGGTCTCTTGCACTCCACCTTGAGTTTGAGGGAAGATGTTAGATTATATTATTATATGTATTGTACCTTGTCCCATATGGGTTATTGATGTGTAATAGAGCTCTATTGTATTCCTATATAAAAAGGCCCCTCATGTACAGTATTATGCGTGATTCAATATACAACCTCATTCTCAACACCTTCTTTCTAAAAATTGTCTGATGGTGAATTGGCTGCTCCAGAATAAAATATGGGTTCTGTCAAACAAAGCTAGTCTTCCTTTTGTTGAGTCTTGGTTGACCTCCCAAGAAACCAAGGTTTCCACTGGCTGCATGTGGACAGAGGTACGATAGAATTCTAAGAGTCTTCTTTCTTGAACATTTATATCATGTCAAATTTCCTACGGAATTAGATTCCGATAGACCATGGAAATTTCCGCTGTAGGAAATTGGTTGGTTGTGACATTGCTTTATTCTCTTAGGAAAAATCCACTTCATTGGGGACATCCCATTTTTTTGAGCCTACAATGTTGATCGAGAGAGAGTTTCTGGTTCTTTTCAAGGTAATTTAGAGGATGATGAATTTTCCTTCCTCCCAATACTTTCTTAAATTTAAATATCTTACCATAACTGGCATGTACTCACTGGTACTTTCGCCTTTAGTCATCATCGTAATATCTTACCTTTAGTTTCTATTGCAAATCTTGCTTAGGGCGTTCCAAATATTTTCATGTTGGGAGTTGTACAATTCATTAAAACCATTTTTCTTAGATCATGTGCTCCACATGGTGGTAATCAATAGTTAGATGCATGATGTCATGTATTTCCTGTAATGCTCCTATCTCTATGATGGCACATGTCCTTTAAAATAGATGAGTTTGGGTAGGATGCAAGGAAACAATGATGTTCATAGGAGGGATGATGTTGGAGAGAGTGCACATGTCTTCATTGGAAATTGTTGTATAGATGGGCATGAAATCATCCCTCTGTAGATGCATGGGCACATCATCTATCAATATGGAACCCACCGAAGTGCCCACAATGGCCATGTGTTTAGAAAATTTATCCCCCTTTCGTTTTATGTGGTTGGGGACTAACACTAGAATTTCTTGAATTAGTTTTGCTAGAGTTCACAAATCCTCTTCCATCCTCCAGTTGTGACATAGAGTTTTGACGTCGGTACCATGTAGCAATTTGATAACATAGTTGATCACGATCTATGAGTCCCCTTCCACCACAATTTTCTTGTATTGGTTGTTGATATCTATGTTGATCCCCTTAATTACAACCTCCATTTCTGCTGCATTGTTGTTTCTTATTCCCATGTATCCTGCATAAATTCTAAGAATAGTGCCTTTGTTATTTATGAAAAATCCACCGAATTCTACTTTCCCAGGGTTATTTTTAGAAGTTCCATCAAAATTTAGTTTAATAAACCCAATTGGAAGAAGGATCTAGCTCGAGGCACTTGATCTGTTAGGTGCTATTTTGTGAGGCTTGATAGTTTTGAACTGAAGGTGGAAGGCCTAAGCCCAAAGAATTGTTGTTTTCCTTTCATCCAATTTTTTTTCTTCTTCCATCTGGGATGAAGCTCAACTGTTTCATTCATCATGAGTTTGATTTTGAGCCATTTTTTCTCTTGAGAAGATGCTTTATTGCGGATATGCACTTATTTATTTCCCTCCAGATGACCTATAGGAAGAAGGGAGGGAATAGTTTCCAGAGTCTATTAAGGATGGGGATTTTGAAAGGGTTGAAGTTCCAATTGAGAATGGTTGCATTTATGCTAGCTTTGTCTCTTTTGGAAGTTTGGAACAAAGTGGCCCCTCTATCCCAAAGGTCGTTGATAAGGTGGAAAGATTTGAACAAGTGTTCATTATCTTCTCCATTGAGTTTGCATAGGTGAAGGAAGCTCAGGCCTATGAACACCCTTTTCGAAAGGTTGTCTCACATAAAAGTTCAATTTCTTGAGAGAAACCAAAGGAAAGTGGATATTTTTGGCCAAAGGTTAGTTCCCTAGATAAGTTTCCAAATAGGTTCTTTTTGCAGATCATGATGCCCGAGAATTAGAGAGTATCATTCCTTAACTAAGAAGTTTCCTTTGGGAAGGTATCCTCATGTAAGTTTATCATCCCCTTCTCTTTTTTTTTCGTATTTTGAATTTCCTTATGTATGGAAAAGGTAGTTTTGTATTGAGGTTGAGTAGGATAGTTATTTGAGGGTATTCATTGTCTTCACTCCAAACTATTTTCATCCTCGTTTCAGAAGTGATTGACTTTGAAGAATTTTTTTTCGGCTAGCTCCTCTTGCAAAGGAGGGTTGGACAAATTTTAGTTCATATTTAAAGCATGCTGCCAAGAGTCATCCCAAAAGGGGGATGGTATTCCATTTTTTATTTCCCATAAGTTGTGGTTTTGGATGAGTTTCCTATTTCTCGAGGCCATATTCAAGACAATTGATCAATTTAGTGTATCATTCTATCTGATGAGTTCCTATTGAACCAAGTGGGGGAATTATTTGTCTTTCAAGAATAATCCCCATGGTTCTTGATTTTGAGTAAGCCAGTTCCACCGAATTTTGGATCCTAGGGCTTGATTTGTGAGGTTCGTGTCCCTCAAACAAAGACCACCTATGAATTTAGGTTTTTATACAACTTCCCATTTGATGAGAGCCCATTTTTTTCTATTATGGTTTCTTCCCCATAAGAAATTCCATTGTAAGTTGTTTATGCATTTGAGGATGGTTTTGGGGGAAGACATGACAAAAAAGAGTTAAAGATGCATGGCCTGCCAGACTGACTTTGCTAGGGATAATATTCCTACTAGATTGAGTGATATGAAAGACCATCTTCAAAGAAGTTTAGTGAGGTTCGGTAAAATATATTCCTAGTTTGAATGTCATAGGGGTTTCTCCGTGAGGGGAGATCCAAGGTACTTAGTGGGTAAGTTGCAGCAGGAGAGACCTAGACAGAAGACATTGCATATTTTAATTGAGGGGGAAGTGTTGAAGAAAAAGAGTTGGGACTTTTCCAGATTGACACAGGATCTTGAAGCTTCTTCGAAGGCCTTTATTTTTTTTATCGTTTTGGATTCCTTGAGAGAAGGGTGACCCATAAGAAGAGTTCCATACACAAGTGTTGGTGGGTACAAGTAGGGGAACCTATGTGGATTTTTATACCTTTTAGGTTACCATCTAAAATATTAGCTTGAATGGTTATTCCTAGTCCTTTTTCCATCAAAATAAAGAGGAAGGGAGAAAGTAGATCTTCCTATCAGATGTTGCTTGAGGGTGTGAAGGGAGTGGAAGGGGAGGCATTAAAACGGATAGAAAAGAAAGATGAGGATATATTAGACTTGGAAGCGAGTCGATCCAATCTTGACTGAAGCTGAAATCTTGGAAAATCCTTACAAAGTAGGACTATTTCAATCTATCAAAGGATTTTGACATGTCTTGTTTTATCAACATTCATTTTTTTTTGGTAAGATTAAGGGAGTGAACAAATTCATGAGTAAGGATGATATCATCAATAATTTTTCTTCCTTCAACATAGCATGTTTGTTCTTTGGATACCAAGAGAGGGAGGAGAGGCTTGAGCCTAGTGGCTATAAATTTGGTTATGATTTTATAACATTACACAAAGCTACAGGGAAAAATTTGTCCAAGGTAGAAGGAAAGTGGCCTTTGGGGATAAACGTAAGGAAGGTTGCATTAAAGGGGAAAAGGATTCCTTTGGTTTGCTAAGAATTCTCCACTATGGCATGCACTTCTTCTCTGATGGCATCCAAAGAGGCATGGAAGAAGTCTACAATGAAACCATCAGGTCTAGGGGATTTACTTGCTTGGAGAGATTTGGATTCCATCTCAACCTCTTGCATGGTAATGTGTCTCATAAATACTTCATTTTGTTATTTAGTGAGGAGGCAAGGAATGTTTTGGGGAATGCCATTTATGGAATTCATTCTATCCTACTGAGGTAGTGCCAAAAGGTTGTTGAAGTAAGAGTTCAGTTCAATTGAGATCTCCCCTTGATGAAGAAGACTCCTTCCATTTGCATCTTTGCGCATGAAAATTTTGTTATGATGCCTATGCTGAAGCATGGACTTATGAAAAAAATTGTATTTCTTTCTCTTTCTTTTGGCCACTTGACTCTTGATTTTTTCTTCCATAATATCTCCTCTTATTTATGGATTTCTTCTAGTTGAGTGCATATAATTCACCCCTTTTATTAAGGTCCTCATTTCATGCCAAACAGGCTATTTCCTATTGGACATATGTCATTTGCTATTCAATTTTCTTTTTCTTCTCATGAATGTTGCCAAAGTTGGTTTTGTTCCAGACCTTGAGTCTTTGTTTAAGAGATTTTAATTTTTGTTGAAATTTGTACATGAGTGAACCTATTAGGATATCAAATTCATTCAATCAACATTTTAGATTCATTTGGAATTCCGGATGATCGATCCATGAAATTGCAGATCATAAGGGTCTATTGTGTTTCGGCTCCCTTGAGATCCACTGAAGACTGTTGAGCCAATGGTCAGAACCATTTGTAGTAAGAATGGTTGCTAACCAATGCTCTCCTTCGGTATAGAGATTACTCGATATTAGAAATCAATCCAACCTACAGGAAGTTTAGTGCTGGCCTCCTATTTTATTATTCCAGGTATGGGTTCCATTAGAGGTTTCCAAATCAATAAGTTGATTGATGTTGATGAAATTTATAAAATCTTGACTATCTTTTTCAAAACTTATTATACCCCCTTTTATTTTAAGGTTGTTGGTTATAATATTGAAATCCTCTTCCAAGATCCAATCATCCTCTTTATTAATGTTTCGGAACCATTGAAGATCGTTGATGAGGGTTTGAGAAAGTTGACAAAGCCCGAGGTTTTCTTAGATGTCTTTGGCAGATATTGTCGTCCCCTAGTGGGGTCATCTTTGGGTGGGTCATAATATTGAGGACAATTGTTTAGAGGCTCAAAGTGAAGATTGAATCAAAGGAGAAGGATGTAGCATGTAGAATGCAAAAATTTCAGCGTGAAGGGAAAAGCTTCATTGGCCTGATAAGGCTCACTAGATTTATCATATTCTCAAGTTTTATTAGCTTATTTCTCTAAAAGAATGAATTCATTTTGTTAGAAAACTTTTGTTGATTTTCTTGTATATAAAATTATGTAAGGTGCAATATGTAACAATGTCAATCGTTTAACATATTCATACTTAGGTTCAATTTGATTTATTTTTCTTTAAATTAAAAAAAAGACAATTATTATTTATTTTGCAAATCTGTTGACAATGTAACCATAACTTAAAAGATAAGAGGATGACATTATATAATGTAAGCTAGTGCAATGAGGGACAACTTTATAGAATGGTTACAATATAACTGGGGTTGAGGGAGAGAAAATTATGCAACCATGAAAAAGACTAGTTACCATATGAGGGAAGTCTGGAAACCTGGATCATGTTAACTACTGCTATGGCAAGGATGAATAGTTTTGAGAAAAAATCTTGCGAGGCCTGTACTTAACCACTGATAATATTAGACTAGTGAATTGTGGAGTGGATGTGGAGGTGGCAAAGAAGGTAAGTTCTCAAAGAAGGTATTAAGATAAATAGTTGCCATCATGACTTTTATTGGTTACTTCTGTGTTGTTCATTTATGAAATAGTGGTGAGTGGTCTTCCTTCTAGGGAGAATGCCTCACTTTTCCTTCGACCAGTTTGGGTCACAAAACTTATTGGATAATATAGTTATAGGTTTGCACTTTCTAAGTTGATGCACAACTTTGGCAATGTTTTTCCTTTTGAAAGTTAACCTATAGGTTGTTCCTTCCTTTTATTTGTTTTTACCCTTTGAATGTACACAAACTTGGGGTGTGATAACCCAAATGCTAAGATTGACGTTAAATTGCAAAATGGTAAATTTTAATATAGTGTATCACCAAGTGATCCGTGAGTTCCTTTTTGGTGTTTCAAACACCCATTACCTTGACGCATGTTCAAGGTGATGGAAAACACTGACAATTCCCATGTGGTTCTCAGTTTTTTTTCGTTGGCCTAGTTTAGATTAATTTGTAATACTTCATCGGTTATGTTGAAGGAGATTGTGATTTGTTTTAGAGGGTTCATAACTTGTTTAGCTTCATGAGAGTTTAAATAACGACTATCAGCTGGAATAAGACAAAAAATTCTAGGTTTTTCTATGTTTGCAGGCTGCAAACACTATATTTCATTATCAATGTAATGTTTCTTATTCAATCTTTTTAGATAAAAATAATACATAATTACATGGATATCACAAAGGTTTGAGGAATGTCCTTGCAAGGAAGTAACCCTTGTTTAAAATCCTTGACCTCCTCTTATTAAAGATCCTGCTAATCTTTAATTACACAGCTTTTATTACCCTCCTAGATGAAAATGTGTAATAGTTTTCCTCCTCTTCTATTTGAATTACATAATTTTGTATTCTATGTAAGAAAATAGAAAAAAATTTATTAAAAGTGGGATTGAAATATTTTTTTAGCGTGGAAGAGAGTAAGGGGTGACTCTTTTCATGTTTATGACCTTACATTATGAGTAAGTGAAGGGAGCATCTCTTTTGTATTTTGCAAGGTTGTTCATTGTACATCTATTTCATTATCCTTTCGAATTATTACTTCGTGTTGAGATAATTTGTTTAACTCTATTGTTGACTCCTAGTGACATTCTAATGTGCTTATATGGGATATGGCATTAACCGAATTAAAGGGTAGTAAGAAGTATAAGATCCTTCTTTCTTGTTTTTTTTATGTTATTAGTTAGATACTAGTTGTGTTAAATTATGGCCAACACCCTTGTACTGTAGACGTGCTTAGAGTGTTAAAAGGCTATGGAAACTTAGTAAGTTATATTTGTAGTCCTTTACCATATTCGATTGGGATAGTTTAACTCCAAAGATTTTGAATTTTTTTAGATGGAAGTATCCCCTTTAAAAGAATGGCCTTGCAATAAGGATAAATACTAATTTAACAACGTAAAATGAATTTCAGCGGTTGCGCTACATATTTGTAAACTATTATGTTGGATAAAGTATAAAAAGACTAACAATTCTTGGTGGACATGGCACGGATTTGGATGGACAACGTAATTTGGTGTCTCTCTTGTATTTGTACCTTCTGTGTTTTCACCTCTGCCTATGAGATATTTGTAATATATATTTAATGATTGTTAATTTCTAAAGTGAACTCACTAAGAATGTTTCATGCCTATTATATAGGTGTATGTTTTAAGTGATAATGTTATAAGCAATGGATTATGCAAGAAACATGAGGATAAATGTTATAGTATTTAGTCATGTTTAGTCTCATTATGCATATTTACAAGATGTAATAAGATTTAAAATTGAGACTTAATTTTCAAAATAAATAAATTTAAATATTAATAATGATTGAACACAAATAGATTTTTAAGGAATGGAAAAACTCCCGAATTTGAAAAGACCTCTTAATAAATTAATAAAAAAAAAATTATCAACCATGAATTAAGCAGAGCTACCAGGGTTCACCCTCGAGAGGTTTTAGGCTCTGAAACTTTTGATAAATTATCATTGAGCTTCTAGTGAGAACCCTTGTGAAGTGTTAGGATATGTTGAGCGCTCTATTATATTAAATTCCTAGGAAAAGAGCTTCTTAGGAGCACCTAGGTGAGGTGTTAGGTATTATAGTGACATCCTTTGTGATGTTGAGATTTCATGCTCAAAGATATGTGGGCTTCTAGGACCTGAGAGCTTCCTAGATCTATGCAGGAGATATGCACGCAAGATTTAAAAATTCGATGAAGGGTAATGTCCTTGTATCATATAAATATAATATATACATGTTAAGGAGGCATGCACATGAACTAGTGGTTCTATGAGGACATGACCCTCATGTATATATCCATTCTAGAATTTATGAAAAAATATTTCAACCAATAAATGTCTGGAACCTCAATGAAAAACAATAAGTATGTGTGTGAATTTTATGTTTGGTATTTTATGCATCATGATATGATAAAATAATGGTTGAAAAGTATATATGATGTAAATTCTTGTGTCATAAATGTGATCAACAAAAATTGTTGCTAGATGTATTGGTAATTATTTTTATTGGTAAATGGTTTAGAGTATGTTAGAAAGTTATGAATATGTGGATGTTATATTCATGTAATGTGATTACTTATGTTGTGAATTTTTTTTTGAAATAATTATAGATACCTCAAAAACAATATACTACCATACATAATGTATGGATGGAAACGTTAAGTACCAAAGTTATATTCCATAACAGACAGATGCATGAATGATTTTTCCATAGACTATGGATTTATATATGTATATCATGAATAATTAACAATATTGCAGTTTCATCTTGAGAGCAATACTAAGCTTTAGATAGATGCTATGAAGAGCAACAACAATATGTTGCAAGAAGAAAATATGTTTCTCTTCATTTGAAAAAGTTATATTTATGCATTGGTTTATAACAGACATTGGAAATGCTTCCTAACGTCTTTGTAAGGAATGAGTTCTAAAAGAAAGGAATCATAAAGGACACCAAGAAAAAAATGCAAAATAAGGAATGGATAATTGAATATTTTTTATGAAATATTGTGGATCAAATAAAGAACTTTGAAAATATTCCAACACCAAGGATGATATACCTTTAAGGGGGGGAGGATGTAACATATTCTCTTCTTACAAAGTAACCTTAAGTTAAAATATAAGAGAATGACATGATATAATGTAAGCTAGATCGATTAGGGATAGGCTTATGGAATGGCTACAAGATAAATGAATATGCTCTTAGGAAAGGGAGAGTGAAGTACACACCCAAGAAAAATATTAGTTACCATTAGGGGAGATGTTAAAAATATGGATCACCCTAATTATTTTTATTGAAAGGGTGAAGAGGTTTGAGAAAAACATCTTGCGAGGATTATACATAGCCACTAGTAATATCCGACTAGTCGATCGTGGAGGTGGAGGTGGAGGTTCTTTCAAATAAAGTGGTCATCACTATGGTCCTCTTTGGTTGTAATGCATTTGGATGACTCACACAATTTATGTCAAAGTAGGCACCATTACCATAGAGCACTTCCTTTTTATTACGAATGGATAAGTTCTAAAAGAAAGTATTAATATAAATAGATATCATCATGAATTGTATTGGTTACTTCTGTGTTATTCATTTTAAAAATAGTGGTGAGTGGTACTCCTTCTGGTGAGGACACCTCACTTTTCCATTGAAAAGTTGTTGTTACAGAACTCATTGGATAATATAGTTCAAGATTGGCCCCTATTAAGTGATGACACAACTTTGGAAACATTTTTTCATTTTGAATGTTTACCAATGGGTTTTTCTTTAAATTTATGTGTTTATACCCTTCGAATATACATATACTTGGTGTATAATAACTCAAATGCTAATACAGATGTTAAACCGTAAAATGGTAAATTTAAATGTGGTGTGTCATAAGTTATCCATGAGTGCATATTTTTTTGTGTCAAACATCCATTACCCTGACGCATGTTCTATAAAAATTGAGCTCACAGGAAACTATGAACCAAGACAAAACTCACAAATAGATCTCACAAACAATTTACTCAGTATTGACATGAAACATTGCAAAAAATTGCTTGTAGATGTATAATGTTTTCATTAATAAAAAGAAGTAAATGGATACAATCTAGATGTAACTAAATGTAACTGACTCCTAACTAGGCTGGACTAGTCACCAACTGAACTCAACTGAAGGAGGTTGGTGGAGACACTCCCAATGCCTCCTAAATTGTAGGGATTGGTCTAGGAGGTGCCTAACTAATGCATGCAAGTGCATTCAATGGCATTTAGCCACAATTAGTGTTACCCACACTCTAGTAACATTTACAAGTGGCCCAATTAGGCCATGGAGACTCAATGGAACTAGTGAATCAATAATTACTTCGAAGACTCCTAATTTAGGCATAATTAACCAATTTGGAAAAGGGAGGATTATAATCCTAACACCCCCCATGAATGCTAACTTGGACAATTTGTGCGCCCTGGTAAATAAAACAATAGGTCACTCATTAAAACTAAAACTAAAAAGTAAATGCATAATACAAATAAGGAAACGAGGAAGAAACCACATGGGAAAAAAGCCCCCCCTCAAACTAAGCAAGTAGAATCAGGATTCAAGATTTTTCTTCTATGCACAAGTATCTTGGGGCCTGGAATGTGAAATTATCCATCCAAGATAAACGATTACATCTAGAGAAATATTCCTCTTTAGAAGAAGAATAATGTGCTCAAATAAATCAAAAATCATTAGAGGAAATTTGGGGTCTAAAATGGGCCTTATAAGAAAACGAGCCAAGAATAAATTCTTGCAAGTTGGAATTCAAGAACCAATAGAATTTCAATAAAATTAGTCAACCATAATGGTTGACTTGACATATTTTGCATATTAAAAACTATTTTTTGTTCGTATTTTCAACATATATGCATGTGTTTTAACTCAAATTTTGAGCGGGAGGGCTTGTTGTATGCGGAATTTAATTCTGCATCCAATGAGGCCTCCCACTTAAAATTTGAGTAAAAACACATTGAGATATGTTGAAAATGCGAACAAAAAAGTAGTTTTTTTCTTTCTTCCTCCAAAATTAATAAATATTATTTTATTATTTTAACTATTATTTTATTATTTTCCTTAGGAGGCCCATTTTACACCTCAAATTTCCTCTAATGATAGATAGTTGCTGCATGAAAACTAGACCCATGTAGAGGAACTAAAATCAACTGATGAGAAAGAAAAAGTGCTTGATCATTCAAACCATATGAGAAACACCCAAGCAATTGATATATTGAAGCCTTGAACAGAAAACCATGTGAGGTAATATCAGCTCCAAGTGTTAGGAGCAAGTTTGTAGGTGGATGCAGAATGTCTTCATCTTTACTAGTTCTGTGAGGAGATGAGCATCCGATCAAAGGTAGAGAATCCCTGGGATTGTGGAGAGTGAATGTTTGAGATCCATAATATGATATAGATTCAGAAATAACCAATGAATCACAAAATACAATATCAGGAACATCATAAGAAGAAACTAAAATCAAATCCCCAACAACAAATTTGAAGAAGACTTGCGGTGCTTGATTTTTCACACCAAAATTGATGAAAGCATCTACATGCATGACTGAAGGCTCTTGGAACTTAAAATTAGAACCAATTAATATTAGATCAGATCCAAATAAGATCATATCAGATCCCAATATTTTCATATCAGATCCAAAATTGTGGTCCACCGAGATGGTAGATGCACAGGTTTCTCCTTCTTCAAAATTTTGAATATTGGTGCATGCAATACCATAGAAATTTGCTGGAAGATATACATCAAGGAAAGCAAATAAATAAGTCCTACAATCTTATATATTTTCCAAAATATCTAAGGTATTACTTATCAGCACACCAGTAGCAACATTAGAGGGAGAGAAATCAAATTCCTCTTCACTTTCGAAGGCAATCACTTGCAAATTTTGTACAAAATTTAAAGGAGAATCATGGGAGAATGTTTGCATAGAATTGTAGCATATTTTTTATTCAATATCAAAGAGTCAAAATTCTTCTTCTGGATTAGCCATATGAGAATATGAGAAATCATATATCTCATAAACTTCCGAAGCAATAGGAAAAGGAGTCACCGCAAGGAGACTTTCTTCAATTTAAATTGACAATGTGGAAGATTCTGCTTCTTATTCATCTTGAACAACTTCATCAGATAGATTATATGCCGATACTTTTGAATAAAGAAATGTTGTGGTGTTGGGTGTTCCCTCCAAAGTTCTATTATTATACTCACTATGCTTGCAAAAGGTTTTGTACAATTTTTTTCCAGAGATCCTTTGGGTATTCAGCATATTTAACAAGGTAGCGCAAGCTTAGAGAGCGGGCCAGACAAAATGTTACAAAATCTCTATCACCTTCATTTAGCCAGTCATTCTCATTCTCAAAGGGCTCTTTACCAAGTCAAATAGACACCTCATAGAGGTATTATTTATTGAGAGATGCAATCATCTTCAACTTCCATTCTAAATTTATTATGGATGGAGTACGAAGAGGAACTGATAATTTCGCATCCATCTGAAGCTGTACCTCTAATTACATAAAAAAAAAGGTCGAAAAACCTAAAATTTTGGTGTTTTCTTCACACCCAGCTTAGTTAATAAAGCAATCTTGATTAACAATTTTTTTGCACATGAATTATGTGTTAAACTCTCTTCTTTTGGTGCAGAGCTAGAATTTTTTGAGTTTTTTTGCTCAAATTGCTTCATTGGTCCAACATGAAATCTATAAAAGGAGGATTTCCTTGTCCTACAAAGGCTCTGATACCAATATTAAAATTGAGCTCACCTGAATCTATGAACCAAGGAAAAACTCACAAGAAGATTACACAATAAATTTTACTCAAAATATGATATGAAACAGTGTAGTAATGATTTGCAGTTGTATATGCTTTCATTAATAAAAAGTAAAAATGGATACAATCTAGACGTAACTGAATGTAATCGAATCGTAACTAGGCTTGACTAGTCACCAACTGGACTTAACTAAAGGAGGTTGGTGCAGGCACTCCCAGGGGCTCCTAAATTGTAGGGTTTGGTCTAATAGGTGCCTAAAATGACGCATGCAAGCGTAGTCAGTGGTAGTTAGCCTCAATTCATGTTCCCACACTCTAGTAACTCATACAAGTGGCCTAATTAGGCCATGTATAACCAATGGAACTAGTGACGCAATAATGACTGAAAAGACTCCTAATTTAGGAATAATTGACCAATCTGGACAAGGGGGGATTATAATCCTAGCATGTTCAAGATGATTGCAACCACCAATACTTTATTGTTGTTGACACAATTGATGATTAGCTTGTAATAATTCATTGGTTATATTAGATCTCCAAGAAAGGATATTGTGATTTATTTTAGAGGGCACAGACCCTGTTTAGCTTCACGAGAGTTTAAACAATGGTCATAAGATGACATAAGGCACAACCTTCTAGTTTTATCTATGTTTGTATCATGCAAACATTGTGTGTTTCATTATCAACTTAATGTTTCTTCTTGAATATTTTAAGATGGAACTAATACATAATTATTTGGATATCAGAAAGGGTTAAGGAAAGTCCTTAAGAGGAAGTAAACCTTGTTTAAAATCATTGGCCTCCTCTTATGAAAGATCTTGCTAATATTTTATTACAAAAATTTTATTACTCTCCTTGATTTAAAAAATGTAATAATTTTCCTCCTCTTCTCTTTGAATTGCATAGTTTTGTATTTTATGTAAGAAAATAGAAACAACCTTAAAAGTGGGATTGAACTCTTTTAAGCATGGAATAGAATAAGGGGTGTCCTTACATTATGAGTAAATGAAGAGAGTAACCCTTTTATATTTTATAAGGTAGCTCATTGTACATTTATTTCTTTATCCTTTCAAATTATTTCTTTCCGTTGAGAGCACTTTTTAAGTCTATATTTTATTGCTAGTGACATTTCTTTTACTATATTTATATGGGATATGGCCTTAATCAAATTAAAGGGTAGTAAAAAGTATAATATCCTTCTTTGATGTTCATTCATGTTATTAATTAGATAGTAGTTGTGTTAAATTATGTGAAATGAATCCAAACACTCTCGTATAGTAGACGTACTTGAAGTGTTAAAAGGTGATGGAAACTTAGTAAGTTATATTTGTAATGTTTTACCATATTCTCTTGGGATAGTTTAAGTGAAAAGGTTTTGAATTGTTTTAGATGGAATTATCCTCTTTAAAAGAATGGCCTTGCAATAAGGATAAATAGTAATTTGACAATGTAAAAATGAATTGCAATGATTGCTCCACATATTTGTAACCTATTATGTTGGATTTAAATAATAAAGAGATTAAAAATTCTTGGTGGACGTAACCCTGATTTGGGTGAACCATGTAATTTGGTGTCCCTCTTGTATGTGCACCTTATGTGTTTTGACATATGTCTACAAGATATTTGTAATATATATTCAGTGATTATTAATATATAAAGTGAACTCACTAAGAATGTTTTGTGCCTATTGTATATGTGTTTGTTTAAGTGATAATGTTATAAGCAATTTATTGTGCAAGAAACATGAGGATAACTCTTGTAGTATTGAGTTTAAGATTCCACATGAAAAGAACCTACACTTTTAAATACTTTACTATAAGTATGGGTTTTATTCAAATATATTATTTGTTAGTTATAATTGATTGATCCATTTGGTGGGTTAAAAGTAACCATTATACAAGAATAACTAATTATGTTTTATGATCAATTGTAATTGGAGTGGATTAATAATTCAAAGAGGTTGAAAGCAATTATAGAATTTACACATATGAGCGTGTCAATTAAATTATTTTACACTAAAAGATAAGTCATATTTCCTTCATGTATTTATGATTTCATAGTTATCTTATTTAGACAAGGAGTTGAAAGAATGTAAATAGATGCTCTTAATCTTAATTAATTAGAATAAAGGAAATGTTTCACTTCTCTATTGTCTATAATATGAAAATTATGTAATGAGGGGATAGGTACCAGAAAGACCATATTGTTTACCTATATTTTTTTCCTTGTTTATATCTTTATTATTCCTAGAATATTTTGTACTTGGTGTATTCAATTATCATGGTTAAATGATTAAATGATCATGGTAGTAATACCTCGTTGTTTTTCTTACACTTACCATGAGTAGAATTGAGGAAATTGGAAAAGGAGATTTACATGCCATGCATATAACAACGTTAACATACTCGATTTGTTTTCATATAAAAAAATATGGGAAATTTGGGTTTGTTACAAATGGTATAGTAGCAGGTTCTCAACCCTTGGACCTAATGGACTCACCTGTATACAGGTGTGCTGTCAAATTTGTGATTTGAATAGGAGTTTTTATGTTTACTTATTGGAATACATGCTATAAAAATAATATTCTTTTATTTTTATATCGCCAAAGAACATGAACTAGCTCACTTAGAAGAATCATGTGCTTGAATGTATGAAGTTAGTTGCATAATTGAAATACAAAAATACATGCATGAATAATAAAGTTTTATTGGAAGATCGACAAGATGATATTTTTTATTTCATTAGATTATGAACATCCATGAGGTAGAAAATGGTACAGATTCTCCTCCTAATAAAAATTTAATTTGGAATTCCTATGTAAATACATAGATATGCTATTATATATACATAATGTTGTGTAAAACAACAAATAAAGTTGAGTGCATGGTATTATAAAGATAATGAGAGCATTGAAATTTTATGAGAGTAGTGCATTGAGATTATGAAAAAGAATATCTTGTTGTTATGAGCATTCAAAATAGGAACTTGCAACTATATTATTTTTTTCTTTATGAGATGATGATGCAAATAATATCTACCAAGAAATTGTGAGTAAGGAATGTTGGTACACATGGCTGCAAGAAGCACCATAGAATGGGAATCAAAAGATAATTGAAGGATAAATCATGCGATGGAAAATGTAACATATGGAATCAATGTGATTTTCTTGGTTATTATGAAGTGTTAGGAATATGTTATTATTGATTAAGCAATCAAATTTATGGAAAACCATAGTTTAGATAACCTGATATGATGAGAATATACTTTGTAAGAAGTTTTGAAAATTTCTATTAAAATACTTGAGTATGGTAACCATAGCATTTTTTTAGAACGATGAATTATGTATATGGAATATTTTTGATAAGACAATTGATTCATAGAATTTTTGTATGCTTATATATGCATATGTACTAGAGGTATCGACTTATGCAAAGTGATAATGTGTTGCTTAAGACATGTTGAATGTCTAATATTGTTACTTAAGTCTTGGATTACATAGATACAAATTCCTTGATGTTGAGTGGGTAAGATCTGGAGCATCAAGATTATTGATTTACCATGTTGATATAGTGTTGAGCCATTGGGCTGAGAAACATCAAGAATGTTTAGAATTATTAGACGTTTGGTTTGATGTGGAACTGGTAGGATCTGGAACAGTGAGTGTTCTCAATGATGATTATGATATTTCATGCATTCAATGTTTCGATTGAAATGATATTAAATATATGTCATTATGAATTACAAAGCCTTCATATTATTGGAGGTAATGAATTATGGAAGTTCCAATAATACCATAACTGAAGAAATTAATATGATTATATGAATGAGACAATAAGAAAAATAAGTTTTAAATAACTAAAAAACTATTAAATAAATAATTATGGAAGTTTTGAGATGACCACGAGGTACACCCTGGGTTATAAGGCTCTTAACTTCTAAGAAACCTTTCTATACTAAGAAGACCTTTGTAAGACAGAGTATACATCATTAAGTAACTAATAAGAAGAGAAGAGGGAATTGGATAGTAAAAATGTGAGTAAGCAAGAGAAACCAAGTTTGGTGTTTATCGCGATGGCTCTAGAGCACCTAAACTAATTAGTATCATTATGCATAATTACAAAATGTAATAAGATTCAAAACTAAGACTTACTTTTCAAAATAAACATATTCAAATATTAATAATGATTGCGAATTTTTTTTTATAAGAAAAATAATAACTCATAAATTTGGAAAGAGCTCTTAGTGAAGTAATGACAAAAAAATAAAAAGAATTGATCAACTATTAATTAAGCATAGCTTCCAAGTAGCAGCCTCGAGAGGTGTTAGGCTCAGAAATTTCTTATAAATTAGCATAGAGCTTCTGGTGAGCACCCTTGTGAGGTGTTAGGGTCAAGAGCCCTCTATGATATTCAAGTCCTAGGCAAAGAGCTTCTAGTGAGCACCTATAGGAGGTGTTAGGCTTCGAAGCAGGAATTCCAAGGAGAACCCAAGTAAGGTGTTAGGTTCTATAGTGACATCCTTTGTGATGTTGAGCTTTTAAGATCAGAGATATGTGTGCTTCTAGGACTTGAGATTTTTGAAGATCTATGCAGAAGATACACTTAAAATATTTAAAAAGATGATTACGGATATTGTCCTTGTATTAGATGACTATAATCTATACATGTTGAGGAGGCTTGCATGTGAACTAGTTGTTTTGTGAGGAGATGACGCTCATGTATATATACATTTCATAACTTTTGGAAGATGATTCCATCCAATAATTGTTTGGAACCTTAGTGCCATACAAGAGGTATATGTGTGAATGTTATGTTTGATATCTTATGTATCATCATATGATAAAGTGTTCTCTAAAAAGTATATACGATGTAAATCCTCATGTGATAATGTGATAAACAAAAAATGTTGCTATATGCATTAGTAATTTTTTTAATTAGTAAATGTTTGAGAGTATGTGAGAAATTTATGAATATGCACATGTTATGTTCATGTAATGTGATTACTTATGTTGTGAAACAAATCGAAATCATTATAGATACTTCAAAAAATATATACTACTATACAAAATGTATGGATGGAAATGTTAAGTAGAAAAGATATGTGCCATAAGATACAAATGCATTAATAATTTTTCCATAGACTATGGGTTTATATATGTATGTCATGAATAATTAATAATGTTGCAGGTGAATCTTGAGGTCAATACAAACCTCGAGAGGGATGTTATGAAAAATAGTATGTTGCGAGAAGAGAATGTGTTTCTCTTGATTTGAAAATTTTATATGAATGTGTATGTTTATGATAGATATTGGAAACACTTCATAAAATTTGTGTAAAGCATAGGTTGTAAAAGAAAAGAAGCATAAAAGGATACCAGAAAAAAATGCAAAAGAAAGCATGGATAACTAAAGATTTCTCATGAAATATTGCAGATTGAAAGAAGAATTTTGAAAACATATCAACATTGAGGACGATGTAACATCCCCTATGCTGATAAAGTAACCTTAAGTTAAAAGAAAAGATAATGAAAATATATACTGCAAGCTAGATTGATTAGGGATAACCTTATTGAATGGTTACTAGATAGCATAATATGATCCCTTTTGATGGAGAGCTTATTACAAACCCAAGAAAAAGAGCAGTTATTGTTGGGGGAAAGCCTAACAACTTGGATCACGCTAGCTACTACTATTAAAAGGGTGAAGAGTATTGAGAAAAAATATTGTGAGGCTCATAGTAAGCCACCAATAATATCATACTAGTGGATCATAGAGGTGGAGATGGAGGTGTCATTGAATAAAGAGGTCCCAACTATGGTCCTCTTTGATTGTAATGTATCTAGATGACTCACACAATTTATTTCCAAGTAGTCTCCATTATCAGGGAAGAATTCCTTTTTATTATGAACAGGAAAGTTCCAAAAGAAAGTATTAGGATAAATAGTTGTCGTCGTGACTTTTATTGGTTACTTATTTGTTGTTCATTTTTAAAATAGTGGTGAGTGGCATTCCTTCTAGGGAGGATGCCTCACTTTTCCTTTGATCAGATCGGGTTGAGGAACTCAATGGATAATATAGTTCCAAGTTGGATCTTTCTAAGTGATGGCACAATTCTGGCAACATTTTTCCTTTTGAAAGTTTACCTATAGGTTGTTCTTTCCTTTTATGTGTTTTTACCGTTTAAATGTACACAAACTTAGTGTGTGATAACCCAAATGCTAATAATGATGTTACACGTTAAAATAGTAAATTTTAATGCAGTGTATCTTTAAGTGATCTGTGAGTGAAGTTTTTGGTGTGTCAAACATCTATTACCTTGAAAACACCATGAATTCCCATACGGTTCTCAATTTATTGTTCTTGAAATTGTTTATATTAACTTGTAATACTTCATTGATTATGTTGAATCTCCAAGGAAGGAGATTGAGATTTATTTTAGATGGCGTAGACCTTATTTATATTATGAGAGTTTAAAGAATCGTTGTAAGCTCCCATAAGATACAACCTTCTAGTTTTGTTTATGCTTGCAAGGTGCAAACACTTTGTGTTTCATTATCGACATAATGTTTCTTCTTGAATATTTTTAGATAGAACTAACACATAATTACCTGTATATCAAAAAGGGTTAACGAAAGTCCTTATGAAGAAGTAACCATTGTTTAAAATCCTTGGCCTCCTCTTATAAAACATCCTACTAATATTTTATTACACAGCTTTTACTACCCTCCCTCATGAAAAAGTTTAATCATTTTCCTTCTCTTTAGCTGAAATTGCATAATTCTATATTTTAAGTAAGAGAATAGAAACAACCTTCTTGAAAGTGGGATTGAATTTTTTTAGGATGGAAGAGAGTAAGGGGTGACTCTTTTAATTTTTATGACCTTACATTATGATTAAATGACGAGAGTTTCCTTTTTATACTTTATAAAGTTGATCATTGTACTTATATTTCATTATCCTTTCCAATTATTCCTTTGTGTTGAGAGCATTGTTTTAAGTCTATTGATGACTTCTAGTGACATTTATTCTACCGTGTTTATATGGGATATGGCCTTAATCGAGTTAAAGGGTAATAAAAAGTATAATATCCTTCCTTGTTGTTATTTAGTGTTATTAGTTAAATAGTAGTTGTGTTAAATTATGTTAAATTGCCTCGTACGGTAGATGTGCTTGAAGTGTTAAAAGTTCGTGGAAATTTTTAAGTTATATTTGTAATCTTTTACCATATTCCATTGGGATAGTTTAAGTGAAAAGGTTTTGAATTGTTTTAGATGGAGTTATCCCCTTTAAAATAATTTCCTTGCAATAAGACATATATTAACAATTCTTAGTGGACGTAGCCAAGATTTGAACCACATAATTTTGTGTCCCTCTTGTATATGCACGTTATGTGTTTACACCTGTCCCTTTGAGATATTTGTAATATATATTTAATGATTGTTAATTTCTAAAGTGAAGTCACTAACAATGGTTTGTGCCTATTGTAAAGGTGTATGTTTTAAGTTATAATATTACAATAAATTTATTGTAAAAGTAACATGAGAATAACTCTTATAGTATTGAGTTTAATATTCCACGTGAAAGGACCTATACTTTTACATAGTTTACTATAAAGTATGGGTTGTGTCCAAATATACTATTTGTTGGTTTTAAATGATGGAACCATTCGATGGGTTAAAAGTAACCATTATACAAGACTCCATAATCATGTTTTATGATCAATTGTAATTGGAGTGGATTAACAAATGAAAGCGAAGGAAATAAATTATAGAATTTACACAGATGATCATGTACTACTTAAATGATTTTACACTGAAAGACAAGTCATATTTCTTTGATGTATTTATGATTTCATAGTGTTAAAATTGTTGTGCCATTTAAATATTGCAATGAGTCAAATATTATTGTTGTAGTAAAAGGAGAATGAAGATACACACTGAAAAAAAAACCACACAACTAACAAATGAGTATAGCTCAGATGATTACAGTATCATTGTCATTAATTAAATCCGGTGTTACAATAGTTTACATAAAGTAGCAATTCGAATCTACCAATTGGATTTGACTGTACCTAACTGAATAGATAACTCATAGTGTCTTAATCAATATCAGAGTCCAAATATTAACTCCCAAATGTCTAACCAACTCACAAAATCAGTAATAACTAGTTAACCCAATCTAACTGAGGTGGCAGGTGGGAAAATGCACCTACTCCACATCCAGTCATGCATAACTAGTGCTAGCTAACTGATTGTGATCTAACTGGAAGTAACTGGAAGCTAACTAAGCTTAAATAGTTCAAACTCCAACTGACTTATGGAGGTTGGTGTTGAGACTCCCAATGGCTCTTAAAATGTGGGGACCAGTGTAGGAGGTGTCAAAACTGATGCATGCACATGCAATAAGTGGCATTTAACCTCTAGCAGTGTTCCCCGCACTCTAGTAATTGGTACATGTGGCCCCATTTGTACTAGTGGAGCCAATTAATTAATTAAGAGTCCTAAGTTAGGCTAAATAATCTAAATAGACAGTATGGTCAAGGGAGGATTAATAATGCTAACACCCACCCTGAATCCTAACTTGGACAACTATGGGCCTTGGAAACAAGGCCATAAATCACCCAAATACAATCTAAAAGACATTAATGCTACTTAAACCAATCGAGTAAATAGGGGAACACCTCATGGGAACCCCACCCCTTTCCCCCCTCCAAAAAAAATAGAAATAGGAAAACTCAAGCTATCTTTAGAAGAAAGAAGCTTCTTCCTTAGAAAAATAACTTGAGCAAAACACTACTACAAATTTGCAGCTTAATGCAGCAGCATGGTCTATCTGTGTAGTAGCATCTCAAAGATATGCATGTGGACCTCTCAATGTACTTCTGAACTAGTGGCTTTGTATGTCTATTCTGGATAGTGAAGGTAGGGAATGATCAAGTTTCTTATTCTATGGGCCATGTAGCTGATCATTCCCCATCATCAAGTAGAACTGACCTGAAACTTTGTTGCACAATTCTGTACGGATTGAATCTATGAGAGATAGTGGAACATGTTCATTCTGATATTGGGACCTTGTTCTTCTTTTGTCTTCTATATTTCTAGTACCACTTCCAGCTGCATCTAGTAACTTTCAATCCCATATGGGTTTAGGCTTCCGATTTGGAATGGATACTAGATCTGGATCTAGAATTTCTTGATATTCAGTATCAATAATAGGATCATGTTGAATGTGATCTTCTTCATATGAATCTGAAACCTGTAGCAAGTCATCATCATAAAAAATGGGTGGAGAAATAGTTATACCTTGCTGTGATGTTCGAGGTGTGTCATACAACTAATCTTCTTCAAACTGAACACTCCTTTCAATGAAGCATATTTTGGTTGCAACAACCTTCATCAATTTGTAATATTTTGCATCTTCTGCATATCCCAATAGAATGTTGATTTATTTGTAACTTTGGAATGTATTCACTTGTATATTTTATATCGTATTTTATTGTACCCCAACGGAGATGTTTGTTCCTCCGATTGGAAGAGTCATTAATATAATAAACTCATTTAAATTCATTAAGGTTAACCCTCCATTGTAATTTGGGGAGATAGTCCCCACATTTGAGGGGTATTAGGGTTATTAGACTCTCCTAGTGAGGTCGGCCCTATAGAGTAATTGTCAAGTGGAAAATAAGTATAAATAGAGAGTGAGACTCTCTATTTGAAACACACACTTAGTCAATTGGAGCACATTAGTAAGAGAGAAGGATCTAACATAAGTTAGATAGAGAGTAGTTGTCGGAGATCATCTTTGTGTCTTTGGGTTTTACTTTTTCTTTTAGTGCTAATTCTATATCTGAGGAATTTATGGGGTTTTCTCCTTTATTGTTTCCCCAAGGAAAAATATTTGTCTCTTGTCTGTTGCGATTATTTTTGTGCATGTTATTCTCTCAGATAAGATCCTATATCATATTGACTGAATGATAAAAATATAACATGGCTTCAGAGCTAGCCTGAGAAGAAAACACTGTGCAACTGTAGAAGCTAGGGTTTCATACCTTTTGGGTTTCTCTCCACATATCATCATCAAAAAGAGGCTAGGATAACTCTCCATTGAAGGGCACACATTTCTGTCAAAGCAGAATTTGATTCCGAGCATTTTCAGTTTTTGACCTATCACTGCTGCAGAAAATTAGGGATTCTCAAAGAAGAGAAATTTTTGAGTGAGCCCAGCATAGGATTTATCTCCTCCTAAAAATAGAAATTTAGAGACCAATATCAAATTTTTTGGTTAGGTAAAACTACATGAAATTCAAACCCTAATTTGACCCCGGATAAGAAAATCAACAATACAAAAGATCAGCTCCAGATCCGGTTAAGGAATCACAAATTGGTAATATCTAAATCTTTTGTATTTCCATTTGAGGTTATCATTAAAATATGAATCAACGAAGTTTTACTGTACATCTGAAATACATCTGTAATGGTAGCTAATGGAAATTAGGGTTTCATGCCTGAAAAAACCTTAAAATACAAAAATTAGTAGTTTTGGTACATTCAATATATCTCGAGATTGGGAAGGATAAGTAGACAAAACATTTACAGGATGAAGATAAATTCCTGATGTACCCTATGTACAATTTTTAGCCTCATATTCACTATATTCTGGGCGATATGATTTCTCCAAATAAGGGTTCCAACCTCTCCCATGATTCATCCCTAAACATGAAACCTTGGGAGAATTTCTATATCTCGAGCTACAAAGTTCAAAATGAAATTTCGTAAGATTTTCCAGATATGGCATGGAATTTAATTTCTTTGGTAAATGTTTCAGACCCCGAAGATTAAACAGTGATAGCTGGTAGTCTGTACAAGTTCACTATACAGAAAAATCCTAAAATAAGTCACCTTGGAATAACTCTCATAAGTCCCAATTGGTGAAACCAATTCTTCTCAAACCTATGGTGTTCGAAAGTGGACAGACGAGGCTACCTCAGTGCAAAGTTTCAAACACATAAGAGTAGTAATTTTGGAGATACTGCAGAAACACTATCAAGAATTTCTGTATAAGAAATTGGAAAACTAGAGATTCCTATTATGGGAGAATTCCTCCACTATTTTCAAAAAAGAAGTACATTGGACAGCTCGCCTTGAAGAGGCCCATATTTCTATCCAATCAAAAGTTTTAAATTCCAATTTTTGAAAATTAGGGTTTTTTCTGGCAAACCCTAGGTCACCCAGTTTCAAAACCTGGATGGACACCTCAAATCGGTAAGATCTAAATCTTTGCTATTTACATTTGAGGTTCTTATTTCAAAATGACTAATCACACCATCTTGATGACAAGCTTGGTGAAGCTGACAACTTCCAAGCATGGAAGTATAGGATATCACTGGTTCTTAAAAAAAATGAATTGGACACCTACATAAGTGGAGAGGTTCCAGTTCCATAGGGAGATGAGGATAAAGCCTTACACAAGAAGAACTTGGTCAAGGCCAAGATGACTATTGTTGATTCTATCAAGGATCACCTTATACCACAAGTGTATTCCATAAAGACACCTAAAGAGATGTTTGATTCCTTGACCAATTTATTTGAAGGGAAGAATATAAATTAGAATAACTATAGGAACTCTATGATCCTTGAAAAAATTGACTTAGATCAATATTTGAGTAAAGAAGTTATAAGAGCTAGAGGGAGATGAGGCTAAGGTTAGAGCCAAGAGAATCATTCTATTAAATATCATCTCGTTCCTCATGTTTCATCCTTGAATACAACAAAAGGAAGTGTTCGATGCTATGACAAAGGAATCAAAGAAGAATAAGATATTGTTATAACCACCTTGAATGTCCTCCCATGATCATGGGATTCATTCATTCGAGGAATGTGTGGCAGAAGGAAGTGATTAACTTTAGCAAACTCTGGGAAGATCGCACATAAGAAGAAGCTCGACTCATAATAAGAGAAGAGAAAATGGGAGCAATTGAAGATCAAGCTATCGCGATCCAAAGAAGATCCCTCAAGAAATGAGTAATATGAATGACTCAACTCTTGAAGAACCTCTTATCCACCTTAGCATTTGGATAAGAAATTATGTTGTTATGAATGAAGAAGATGATGAAGCTGAAGGCTCAAGAAGGAGTCTACCCATGAAACAAATAAATATAAGTATTCAATTTTCATTTCATGATATTAATTGGTTATGCATTTGTTTATATTCAGTTGATGTGTTATACAGGATATAATGTTTACGTTAATGACAATATACTACTAATATGCATGTGATGGGTAAGTATCCTATGGTGCTATACAACTATCCATTGCTACTTATCTAGAATGAAACCTCTTTGTTGACATATTGGATTAGTGCACAATCTGAATGATGTCATGGTAGAGATGGAAGGCATCTACAAAGTTTATGTGAGATATGGATGAATGTTGTATTGGATAAAATAGTTGCATGCTTATATCTTTATCCATAATAATTTTCCATTATGAATATGCCTTGTGAAATGTTTCTAACCATACAACTAATGCATTTGACTTGTAGGAAATATTGCGTACAATCGCCTATAGGAAAAGAAGGATGAGACTTGTTCCGAAGAACAAGGGACGAGAGTTCAAGAAATAAGCGAAAATGAAGAATAATATGATGATACTTTCAAAGAAAGAAAGAAAGCCTTGTGTGAGCTCAGAAGGCACCCATGGGATAACACATACATGAGCAGCTTGAAGATCACCTACAGGGATGAATATCTTAACCTTTGATACAAGGTTAAAGATGAAAGCATATAGAGGATGACAAGCTAATAGATGGGTGCGAGAAGAGCTTTTGAAGGGTTCAAGATAGAGGATCTTGGTATCCAATGAACCTACATGGATACATAGAATATTAGTAGAAGAGGAAGCTACTTGTCACTCTAGTACATAATATTTCAATACATAGAGTACAAAATCCAGAGGGAAAATGATGCTTCACTTCAGAGGGAGTGACTACAGAAGATCCTGAGGTTCAACATGGTACAATAGGATGGATAGATTACTGATGGCTATAGGAATTATTGAGAGTAAAGCAGAATCCAAGATTTTCTCCAAGGCTGAAGGAGGAATACCAGTGATGCTACTAGTATATGTCAATGACCTGTTCCTCACAAGAAATGAGGAACTCATTAAATATGAAATAAGGAGACTTGCTTCCAATATCGAGTGAAAGTAATTGGGAATGATGCACTACTTTATAGGCATGTAGGTGTGGCAGAGTGCATATAGAATCTTCCTTCGACAAGGGAAGTATGCAGTGGAGATCCTAAATATGTTCAAGATGATGTACTGCAAAGACATGACCACACCTATGGCATCAAACTTGAATATATTGATTTATGCTTCATCAGAGACGGTTGATGCCATGATGTATCGTCAGATGATTTGTTCCTTGATGTAGCTAGTGAATACGAGACCAGATATTTTCTTTGTTGTGAACACATTGAGCTAGTTCCTAATAGATCCGATACATGATCACCTGATTGCTGCAAAGGATATTCTGAGGTACATGAAGGGTACATTTTACTATGGCCTCAAGTATGAAGTGAATCAGAATATTAACCTGTAGGGTTATGTGGATTCATATTGGGTAGGAAGTTCCATTGATTGGAAGAGCACTTCTGGGTGTTGCTTCAGTATGGGATCAAGTGTGATCTATTGGTTTAACAGAAATAAGTCCTGCATGGGACAGAGTACAACCAAAGCAGAGTATGTCGTAGCTTGTTCAGCTAGTTGTGAGGCAGTGTGGCTAAGGAAGCTACTATCTGGTTTGTTTGATCTCCAGTTGGATGCTACTTGTATGTATTGCGACAACTAAAGTTGTGTGAAGTTGTTGGAGAAACCAGTGTTCCATGACAAGTAAAAACATATCGAGATCAAATATCACTCTATCATAGATATGGTGTAGATAGGAGTAGTGAAGCTCCAGTATGTTGCGATGAATGAGCACATAGATGATGTGTTGACCAAACCATTAGCTAGAGTAAAGTTTCAATACTTCAGGGAGAAACTTGGTGTTCATCAGATCGAGCTTCCTTCTAAGGGGAAGTGATGAGTCCATGAAGTATACATGGTGGAATTTTGTACCTCCCATGGTTATATGTAAGTGTTG
The DNA here is from genome assembly GCA_001517045.1 of Pseudotsuga menziesii. Classification (NCBI taxonomy): domain Eukaryota; kingdom Viridiplantae; phylum Streptophyta; class Pinopsida; order Pinales; family Pinaceae; genus Pseudotsuga; species Pseudotsuga menziesii. The sequence continues at coordinate 306,777 of LPNX010399934.1, read as the reverse complement.
GGGCCTTTCTGATATTGTGGCAGGTTGCACCTACCATGGTCAGATGTAAGTTCTGGGGCCTTTCTGACATGGTGGCAGGTTGCACCTCCCATGGTTGGATGTAAGTGTTGGGGCCTTTCTGACATGGTGTCAAGTTGCACCTCCCATGGTTAGATGTAAGTGCTTGGGCCTTTTGACATGGTGCCAGGTTGCACCTCCCATGGTTATATTTAAGTTCTTGGGCCTTCTGACATGGTGGTAGGTTGCACCTCCCATGGTCAAATGTAAGTGATGGGGCCTTTCTAACATGGTGGTAGGTTGAACCTCCCATGGTTAGATGTAAGTGTTGGATCCTTTATGACATGGTGGAAGGTTGTACCTCCCATGGTCAAATATAAGTGATGTGCCTTTCTAGCATGGTGCCAGGTTACACCTCCCATGTTCATATGTAAGTGTTGGAGACTTTATTACATGGTGGCAGCTTGGTCCTCCCATGCTTAGAAATAAATGTTGTTCCTTTTTTACATGGTGGCATTTTGGTCCTCTTATGGTCAATTGTAAGTGTAGATCCTTTCCACGGATGGTAGTAGATGTGTCCTAACATGCAAGCGAATGTAAGTGCAAACCCTTTCCCGGATGGTAGTGGGTGTGTCCTACCATGTTGATCAATATAAGCACTGAAGAAGATGAATACCTACATGGAGGCTAGGCCTACAACTAGCATGAAAAAAAATTGGCTCTGTAGAACTTTCTTTGACAAGTAGAATTGAGAGATAGCACCATTTGTGTGAGATAGAGGGAGCAATGATGATCCAACTTTGATGATGATCCAACTTTGATAATGATCCAATTTTGATGATGATACATCTTTGATGATGGTCCAACTTTGATGATGATCCAGTTATGAAAACTTGTGTTGATGAACTGTGTCAAGAGAATACCTTCCTAGTTAAGAGGGAGTGTTGATGTATTTGAAACTTTGGAATGTATTCACTTGTATATTTTATATTGTATTTCATTGTACCTCGATGGAGATGTTTGTTCCTCTTATTGGAAGTGTCATTAATATAATAAATTCATGTAAAGTCATTGATCTTAACCCTCTATTGTAAGTCGAGGAAATAGTCCCCACATTTGAGGGGTATTAGGGTTATTAGACTCTCCTAGTGAGGTCGTCCCTGTAGATTAATTGTTAAGTGGAAAACAAGTATAAATAGAGAGTGAGACTCTCTATTTGAAGCACACACTCACTCAATTGTAGCACATGAGTGAGAGAGAAGGAGCTCACACAAGTGAGAGAGAGAAGAACTATCATAGATAATCTTTGTGTCTTTGGGTTTTACTTTTTATTTTGGTGCTCATTCTATCTCTGAGGAAGTTGTGGGTTTTTCTCCTTTATGGTTTCCCCGAGGAAAAATATTTGTGTCTCTTGTCTCTTGTGATTATTGTCATGCATTTTATTCTCCCAAATAAGATCCTAGATCATATTGATTAAATCATAAAAATCTAACACAGAATGCATTCACTACTTTGGGCTTAGAAGGCCTTCCTCTTGTCAAGTGGTATTCTGGCCCAAGCATTGGAACCAAAAAATATCAGATGAGAGACATTGGGCTTATTCCCATGCAACGCTTTGAATGGAGTGAGCCCAACCACTAACTTGTGGGACACTCTGTTCAGCAAATATGAAGCATAGTTTACTGCTTCAGCTCAAAGAGAAGGAGGTATATGTTTGGCATGGAGACGACATGTTGCTATATCTTTCAGTGATCTGTTCTTCCTCTCAGCCACACCATTATCTTGTGGTGTGTATGGAACTGAGTGTTCCATTCAAATCCACTCTGATCCGTAAAAATTATGGAAGTCTCCTTTGATGTACTCTCCTACTTTATCATATCTTATTCAATTGATCTTCTTGTTGAAAATGTTCTCAACCATAGCCTTGAAAACTTTAAAATTCTCAAAAACTTGTGATTTTTGTTTCATGAATTAGATCCAGCAGTACCTAGAAAAATTATCAATAAAGGTCAAGAAATACATGCAACCATTAATGGAGTTTGTGGAAATAGGTCCATCTACATCACTATGTATCAAATCAAGTGTAGAGGTAGCTCTATATTCCTTCCCAACATCATACTTCTTTTCTGGATTCTTACCTACCAAGCAAGTAGCACTGAATCCATTAAAATTTTGGATGGAGGGAAAACCTTCAACCATTTTATCATTATTGATTTGTTGCAGATATTTGAAATTGAGATGGGAAAATCTCTCATGCCAAATATTGCTGGTGTTGTTAGCATGAGACAATAAAGTTGTAGGAGGAGAGAAAGGTGAGAAAGGTGAGAAATGTGAATTGATAAGCTTTAGTAGAGTGATTTTCAATAGCTTTCACTATGAGTTGTCCAGTGGCTTTTTCTGTGATCTCAATTGTATCTGAATTGAATGTAACTCTCTTGGGAAAGCCTGTATGCGTCATATGATAAACATAAAACATGTTAGAAGCAAGGGATGGAACATAAAGGACATTCTTGAAATCACCATGCTTCGCTCTGACTGAGCCCCTTCCTTCTGTTTGAATCTAGGAATCATCTGCCATGTGAATGTTAGGCCCCTTTGAAAGTGTGAGGGCAAAGAAGGATTCTTTGGAGGAAACCATATGGTTGGAATCTCCAGAAGCAATTATGTATGTTATATAATGAGTAAGGTTGTAATTCAAAGCATGGCACCTTTCATCGTCATCTGTATGTGGTTCTTCATGAAGATTCTTTGCTCCTTGTGGGAGAGAAAGGTTATGCTGCTTGAGAAGAGCTAACATTAGATCAATCTGCTTCTTCATACAATGATCTTCCAGATGATAACCATTTGCAAAATAGGTACATAATTTCTTTTCAAAATTCTTTTTCTTATAGCTAGAGGCTCCTTCGGATGTCTGTTGATTATGTTTAGGCTTTGAATCAGTTTCTTTAGGCTCCTTCTTCTTTGATTTCCCTTTGGCTTGCACTTTGCTAGAGTTTGTAACTGGGAGAGCCTGATATTTGGAGGTCTTGATGAATACCATTCAAATCAACTTCTCTTACTCCTTGATTAAGGACACGAAAAAGGAATCTAGTGAAGGAATTTTCCAATCAAGGAAGCTTTACTGCTTGGAATGAAATATAGAAACAAATACAAAATACTCAGGGCCACATTTACTGATAATGGAGATAAAAATTTTCTCATCCTTCATTTCTAATCGACACTATCTGCATTGAAGTGAAAAAGACTTGAATTTTGAAAAGAATTTCTCAATAGTCTCAAAACTGCTCGGATGTAATGATACTAGCTCATTCTCTAGGAGGTGTCCCTGAAGCTCCTCTTGTTTTCCAAATAAGTTCTCAAGATTATCCCAGGATTCTTTGGGTGTCCTCAAACCTTTAATGTGGAAGAGGAGATAGCTGGACATATGAGTGCATAGATAACCCAAATCTTCATCACATCGGTTCATAAACTTGTTCTTTTCAACTAGTTGATGGGGCTCAACCTCCCTTCCAAGTATTATCCTGAGGTAGCCATGCTTTCACAAGGATATATGCATATCAATACTCCAATCAACATAATTGGAAGCTATAAGGATCCATGGTGTAAAAGATTGAGAATCCATAATTCTCCGGCTGAAAGATCACAAAACTTCACAAAAGCTATGTACCACTTGTATATTCTCACTGCAAAACACTAAAACATTCAAACTATATTAGAATCATGCATTTCCTCTTGATATGAACATGTTTTTAGGGTCTGTCATACCCACACCACTACTATGAATAAATTCAGAGTTAGCAAATAAATATTGGGGACTTCTGCGGAAACCCAGTTGCTTCTGATGTTCAATGGAGAGAAACAAACATGAATCTTGCATGAGATGGATTTGATACCATTTTAAAATCATTAGAGGAAATTTGAGGTTTGAAAAGGGCCTCTTAAGGAAAATAATAAAATTATAGTTATTAATTTTGGAGCAAGAATGAAAAAACTATTTTTTTTATTCATATTTTCAAGATATCTCCCTATGTTTTTACTCAAATTCCGAGCAGGAGAGCTTGTTTGATGCAGAATTTAATTCTGCATCCAACGAGTACCCAAACTGCATACTTTTGATAGAACCCGCTACACCCAAAAAAATAAATACCTGAAAAAATGTGATGATGATGTCATCATCACATTTTTTCAAGTATTTATTGTTTTTGGGGTAGTGGGGTCTATCAAAAGTATGCAGTGTGGGCACTCATTGGTTGCAGAATTAAATTCCACATCAAACAAAATCTCCCGCTCGGAATTTGAGTAAAAACACAGGGAGATATGTTGANAAGTAGTTTTCTTTTATGACAAATATGTCAATTCAACCATTATGGTTGACTCATTTTATTGAAATTCTATTGGTTCTTGAATTCCAACTCACAAAATTATTGTTGGTGTGTTTTCTTATAAGGCCCATTTTAGACCCCAAATTTCCTCTAATGTGTTTTTCCATTTATATCTTCAAGAAACGAGTCAAATATTGTTGTTGTAGTAGAAGGAGAATGAAGATACACATTGAACAAAACAAACCACACAATAAATAGATGAGTATAGCTCAGATGATTACAATATCATTGTAATTAATTAAATTTAGTGTTACAATAGTTTACATAAAGGAATGATTCAAATGCATTAGGGAGAAATTTGAATCTACCAACTGGATCTCACTTGACCTTACTTACTAGCTAACGCATAGTGTCTGAATCAATATTAGAGTCCAAATATTAACTCTCGGATGTCTAAATAACTCACATAATCAGTAATAACTAGTTAGCTCCATCTAACTGAGGTGGTAGCTGGGAAAAGGAACCTACTCCACATGCATCCATGCATAACTAGTGTTAGCTAACTCATTGTGATCTAACTGAAAGTAACTCAAAGCTAAATAATCTTAACTAGTTCCAACTCCAACTGACTAATGGAAGTTGGTGTCGGGACTCCCAGTGGATCCTAAAATGTAGGGATTGGTCTACGAGGGGCCCAAACTAATGCATGCACATGCAGTAGGTATAATTTAACATCTAGCAGTGTTCCCCATACTCTAGTAACTGGTACATGTGGCCCCATTAGGCCAAGTGGACCCAATGGTACTAGTGGACCTAATTAATTATTTAAGACTCGTAAGTTAGGCTAAATAATCTAAATAGACAGTATGGTCAAGGGAGGATTAATAATCCTAACACATAGTTTATTATTTAAACAAGGAATTGAAATGATGTAAATAGATGCTCTTAATCTTAATTATCTACAATAAAGGAATGCTTAACTTTTCTATTGCCTATAATGTGAAAATTATGTAAAGAGGGGATAAGTCCCATAAACACCCTCTTGTTTATCTATATTTGGTTCCTTGTTTATATCCTTATCATTCCTAGAATAATTTTTACTTGGTGCACTCAATTATCATGGTTAAATGATTAAACGATCATGGTATTAAGTCCTAGTTTTATTTCTTACACTTACCATTAGTACAATCCAGGAAATTGGAAAATGAGACTAGCATATCATGCAGATAAGAACAATAACATACTTGGTATTTTTGGATATAAAAAATAAATTAGTAAGGAAAATTTGGGTTTGTTACAAATGGTACTAGAACAGGTTCTTGACACTCGGACCTAATGTACTCACCTACATACATGTATGTTGTGATGTTTGTGATTTGAATACGAGGTTTTATGTTTACTTATTGGCATGCACGCTATAAAAATAATATATTTTTAATGTAATGATTGTCAAAGAGCATGAAATAGTTCACTTAGAATTATGTGCTTGAACGTATGAATATAGTTGCATAATTGAAATGCAAAATACATGCAAGAAGAGTAAAGTTTTGTCAGAACATCGATAAGATGATATGTTTGATTTCATTAGATTATGAACATTTTTGAGTAAGAAACTGGTATACATTCCCATGCTAACATAAATTTAATTTGGCATACCTATGTAAAGACATAATTATGCTATTATTTATGCATAATGTTGAGTAAAATATCAACTAAAGCTGAGTGCATGGTATTATAAAGATAGTGATAGAATTAAAATTTTTGGAGAGTAGTGCACTGAGATTATCCCAAATAATATGTTGTTGTTACAATAATTAAAAATAGGAAATTGCGACTATATTATAGTTTTATTTATGAGATGATGATGCAAATAATATCTCACAAGAAATTGTGAGCAAGTAATGAAAGTACACATGGCTACAAGAAGCACCATAGAATGGGAATCAAAAGATAATTAAAAGATAAATATTGCGATGGAAAAGGTAAAATATAGAATCAATGTGATTCCTAGGAAAGATGTTATCATTAATTAAGCAATCACATTTATGGAAAACCATATTTTAGATAACTTGATATGCCGAGAATATACTTTGTAAGAACTTTTGAAAATCTCTATTGAAATAATTGAGTATGGTAACCATAGGGTTTTTAAAATGACCAGTTGTGTATATGGAATACCTATTATATGGGAATTGATTCTTAGAATTTTTGTATGGTTTAAAGATGCACAAGTATTAGAGGTATCAACTTATGCAAAGTGATAATGTGTTGTTTAAAACATTTTGGATGTCGAATATTGTTAGTTAAGCCTTGGAAGACTTAGATACATATGCCATGATGTTGAGCAGGTAATCTATGGAGAATCAACATTATTAAGTTACCATGTTGATATGGTGGGATCGAGAACATCAAGAATTTCTAGAATTGTTAGAGGTTTGGTTTGATGTTGAGATGCGAGTCTCTGGAACAATGAGTTTTCTCAATGATGATTATGATATTTCATGCATTCAATATTTCTTTTGAAATGATATTAAATATATGTCACTATGAATTAAAATGTATTGATATTATTAAAGGTAATGAATTATGTCACTTCCAATAAGACTGTAACTGAAGAGCTAAATATTAAAAAATACTACAATTAAAGAAAATACTAAAAACCTATTAAATAAATAATTATGAAACTCTTGAGCTGACCACGGGAGCCACCATGGATTATAAGGCTCTTAAATTCTAAGAAACATTTCTACACTAAACAGATATTATTAAGACAGAGTATACATAATTAACTAGCTAATAAAAATTAAGAATTAATTGTATAATGAAAATGTGAATAAGTAAGAGAAACTGAGTTTGGTGTTGAGCTTGATGGATCTGGAGCAGCTAAAGTGTTTAGTCTCATTATGGATAATTACAACATGTAATAAGATTTAAAACCAATACTTAATTTTCAAAAAATAAATTTAAATATTAATAATGATTAAGCATAAATCATTTTCTACGGAAAATACAAACTCATGAATCAAAAAAGACCTCTTATGAATGTAATAATAAAAAAATAAAAAATTTGATCAGCTACAAATTAAGCAGAGCTTCCAAGGATCACCCTAGATAGGTGCTAGGCTATGAAATTTATGATAAATTAGCATAGAGATTCCAATGAGAACCCTTGTGATGTGTTAGGATCTGTTGAGTTCTCCACTGCACTAAAATTCCTAGGAAAAGAGCTGACAATGAGGTCCCAAAGGAGGTGTTAGGCACTAAATTAGAATTACCAGGGAGAACCTAGGTGATTTTTTAGGTTCTACAATGACATACTTTGTGATGTTGATATTTTGGGCTCAGAGATATGTGGGCTTCCAAGCCACGAGAGCTTCCAGGAACTATGCAGGAGATACGCCCAAGAGATTTAAAAATATGATGAAGGGTATTGTCCTTGTATTGGATGAGTATAATATATACATGTAGAGGAGGCATGCATGTGAATTAGTGGTTCCTCAAGGAGATGAACCTCATTTATATATGCATGATAGAACTTCTGAAAGAATATTTCAGCCAAGAAGTGTTTGGAACCTCAATGTCATAAAACATGTACGTGTGTGAATGTTTTGTTTGGTGTTTTACACATCATGATATGATAAAGTGTTGGTTGAAAATTATATATGATGTAAATCCTCATGTGATAAACAAAAATCATGGTAGATGCATTGGTAATTATTTTGATTAGTAAATGTGAGAAATTTATGAATATGCACATGTTGTTTTCATGTAATGTGATTACTTATGTTGTGAAACAAATCGAAATCATTATAGATACTTAATAAAAAATATACTACCATATGGAATGTATGGATGGAAATGTTAAAATGCAAAGTTATGTGCCTTAAGCTACAAATGCATGAATGATTTTTCCATAGAATATGGATTTATATATACATTTCATTAATAATTAACAATGTTGCAGGTGCATCTTGAGAGAAATACTAACCTCTAGAGGTATGTTATCAAAAAGCAACAAGAGTATGTTGCAAAAAGAAAATATGTTTCTCTTGATTTGAAAAAATTATATTTATGCATATGTTTATGATAGAAATTGGAAATGATTCGTCATTTTTGTGTAAAGAACATGTTGTAAAATAAAATAAGTATAAAGGATACTAGGTAAAATGCAAAAGAGGGCATGGATAATTGAATATTTCTCATGAAAGATTTCTTATCGACGAAAGAATGTTTAAAACATACCAACATATAGGATGATGCACCTCTAAAGGGAAAAGGATTTAATATCCCATTTTCTAACAAAGTGTAATTTCCCTACTTGGAATTTCGGAGAAAAGTTCAATTTGGGAAATTTTTGAGCTTTACTAATCAAGATTGTAGGCGGTTCAAACTGACTCCAAATCGTCTCAGGTTTGAAATGAAATGGTATGATGAGTATTATAAAGTCAAAATATGACCCATGAGAAATTTTTATCTTAATTTACACTTCTTCAACTTGGTTTGGGGCTAAGGAGAAAAGAGGAAAATTTTCTATGAAATTGTGGTCAAATTTCCCCCACCGGTGGAGGCCAAATTGGTTCTCCAAATCAAGTACGACCCTCACAAATTTTAATATAATGCATGGGGATGTATATAAATAGTAAATTTCAATAATAATTCGTGTTTATTAAGCTCTTCAAATTTGTTATCAGGCACAACATCTATATGGTAACTTTCGGGGAGTTTGCTTGTGGGGAAATTGCATTACTAGTTCAAATTTGACAAATGAAAAGTAGAATAGATGATTCTTAAAGTAACATGGAATATAGTGGTCAAATAAAACATAAAAATGTATTTCCCAATATAATAAAACCTATATAATAAAACTCATACAAATATGATATAAAACTCCTTCAAGATTGAATCCAAATTCATGAAAACTAGTGATGTGATGGCATTAGAATGAAATATTTTCACACAAGAGTTTCTTGGATTTTGAGATACAGAGAATATGGTCGTGAAAGTATAGAGTCATACATCATTTATGGCTTCAATTTAATTTAAAAATCATAGAATAACCCTCATACAAATCTGATATAAAAATCTTTCAAGATGGAATCGAAATTCATGATAACTAGTGATTTAATGCCATGAGAATGTAACCTTTTTACATATGAATTTATTGGATTTTAAGTTAAAGATAATATGGAGATAAATGTATAGATACATACATAATATAACCCATATTGGCAATCAAATTGGGGAATCAAATACAAATCACCCCTCCAACAAGTGTGCCATCAACATGAGAGTGTGGTGGAATGGAGAAGAAGGAATGAGAGAATAGGGATATAGATGAGAAATTAAAATGTATGGAATTAAACCTAGAGATAAAACACATTAGTTAAGCTCCAATGATATTTCTAAATGGCCTCTCCATCAACCAACATGGAAAGTAATACAACTCTCTCGAAATTTGTTCACAAGCAGGCAGAGTGAACACTCACCGTGCAATGGACAAGCAAAATCTCTCCAAAATGCCAAAGGAAAATTAAACAAGGATACAAATACATTCTCCTTACTAATTAAATATTTTTATTAAATTCATTAGGAATCGGAAGGTATAATTTCCCTCCATGGGATTCCTCGAACTCATTTTAGTTGTTTCGTAACTACTATGACACTTGTCTTCTTCTTCATGCTCCAATTATTTCCACAATTTGAATCGCTACCTATAAATCCCAAATGTTCCCTCTCGGTGGATGTTTTTATCCTTGTGATGTCATATTTTTCATAGGTATGCAATGAAGTTTGAATTTTTCATATTTTTCATAGAATTTTTCATCATTAGTTGTCATAGAGTGCATGCAATCTCCTTCCAAGTGGCACACATTGTCTTATTAGTATATTCCTCTCCCATGGGAGTTACTCTCCTCTTCTAATTAAAATTTATTGGCTCATGATATTGTTGAGATTCTATATGCTAAGCTAGATTATAATCATTCAATTCAATTTCACAAAAATAACATATACAGGATCACTGAAAGAAATAGTATCACAAGATCAACACAGATTTACCCTTGGAAAACCCAAAAGGGAAAAACCTAGGAAGAAAAGCTTCCTCAATATATATGATCAAAAGAATAAAAGATAAAACCTCATACTGGTTCTTCTCCTCCTTGTAAATAAAAATCTCTCTCTCTCTCATCCTCTACACAAGTGTGTTTCTATGTGTTTCAAAGGAGGAGCGTATCTCTCTACTTATATTCTTCCTCTCACTAAACTTTTCACTCAACTAAGTCGGCCCTACTAAACTTTACTGGGCCGGCTTCTCTAAGAGGACTCAAAAACAACTTAATATTATATTTAGGAGGGTGCTAATGACCCGACTTACAACGGAGGGTTTTCCTCATGACTCTTTAATATCCTAATACAATAATATCATCCTGATGGAGGAACAATAACATATCTGAAAGGTTCCATCAATAAAATACATTTAGAATATTCTTCGAAGTTACAATAATTCAACACTCCCCCTTAATGAGAAGGGCATTCTACAACAACAACAACAGTAGAAGAAGGAGAGAGAGAATCTTAAACATTATCAGGGTGATACATCTATAAATCATTGGAATATTTTCATCATCTTTAACAGATATTATTCATCTTCAATTTCAGTAGGAGCAACAATTTGATCATTTGATCGACAACATCATCGGCAGCATTTTAGTCTTTTCAATTAGTAACATCGTCATCAAAAATAATTTGACCTTTTGATCATCATCATCATCAACAACAATGCTTTGAGCAACGTCATCAACAATACCTTGATATTTCTATCAGCAACATCATCATCATCAGCAACAACAACCTGCAATCCACAATATAGAGACGAAAGTTTACAGATCACTTTAGCACTTGAGTCTAGGGATGATACAATCCTACCACATTCTCGAAGACTGAAGTCTATGAATACTATTATATGATAATAAATCCCTATCACTTCAGGACTTAGGTCCAAGGATGACGCAATCATACCACATTATCGAAGACCAAACTCTCCAGATACTATTACGAGATAATCAGTCCCTATCACTTTAGGACTTAGGTGCAAGGATGATGCAATACTACCACATTCTTGAACACCAAAGTATTTGGATACTATTATGAGATAATCACTCCCTATAATTTTAGGACTTACATCAAAGGATGATGAAATCCTGCTTCTTTCTCATAGGCATAAGTCTATGGATCACTTTAGGACAAGTTTCTAGGGATGATGCAATCCCACTTCTTTCTCTGAGACAGAAGTATATGGATCACTTTAGGGATTGTTATCAACCCAAATGGCACTTTTCCATCCGAGTGCCGACACTTCATATGTCGGTGCACGAAAGGACATTTATGGATTGAAGGTTGCCTAAAACACTATAGATGGGAATGACATGAGATGCATTCATTATCCACCTAGCTTGCCATTTTTACCTTTTTACATGTTGATTGTTCTACGCCACTCTTTCCATAGCAACTCACGTACATACATGACTATCTCCACAGCATATCGTGTACTGTATGTGGGTATTGTCATTGCAACCTGCATATAGATCTGTACGCGGGTTTCCCTTATAGAAACTATCCTGTCATACGCAGGTTGCCAGTATCAATACTCGCGTACACCTCCATTCAAAATTAAAAATAATAAACACGATTAATGGAGATTTGTTAAGCCTCAAACATTAACTATCTTAACTGTCTCAACCTCCTTAACCTTCGAAACTACTCTATTTTTCTAAGTATAAATAGAGGCCTTGGGGAGGGAATTAATCAATCATACTTGGACAAAAAAGTTATGTTGGATGTATATATTCATAAGTCTTTGGAGCAGTAGAACTCATAATCCTTTGGTTGTAGAGGAATCCTTGTTTCAGGCATTGGGTTGTACACTTATCTCATTCAATATTGTTAATAAAGAGAATCCTTATTCCAAATGCATGTTGAATATCTTTCATGTATCATGGTTTGATGAATATTTATGATTAAGCACTCTATATATTGTTTATATAACTTGTTATTTATACATGTATAAGATTGTGTTTGGAGGATTTCCTCTTTACAGCTGAAGGAGGTGCATCCCTAAAAGCTTTGGAGAGGAGCAGAGTGGGAGAAGACAAAGCTTGGATCAGCCGTCGTTAATCAGGTGAGTCCATAAATATTCCTATTTCCTTTCTGTACTTTAAATCTGGTTTTCTACAAGTTTTAAGAGTATGTTGGTAACCCCAGACCCTCGGTTATAAGGGTGTTTATTTCTAAACAACAGAACTGGTGACTCCGTTGGGGATCCCACACTGATGTGGGTTATTTCTGTTTATCGTTGCCTAGTCTTTTCCTTCATTGTGTGTGTGCTATTCCTATCTTGGTTCATGCTCAGGGTAGTGTTTGAAGACCTTGAAATTTTTTCTTTTTATTAGAAAATTGTGTACCTGTACGCGGGTTTCTCTTGCATACAGTCACGTACAGATACCTGTGTATGCTGGTTGCTCTCTATGACAGTCTCATACAGTACACGGGTTGCCCTTATACACAGTCACGTACAAGCCTTATCATTTCAATTTTTGGGTTAGGGTTTGCTTGTCCTTCACCCTTTATAATATTTGTTTGCTGGTTGCTATTCCTTATGAGCATTACATTGTCAGTTTGATTACCTTGTGGGTCACACCTTGTGCTTTCTTGTAAAGCCCTTGAGTTCTTTTTGTTTGGATTGTCTTCTATTAGCAGCTTGAAGTGGATTTTCCTGTTTGGATTATAGGTTCAAGTGTTGGTTTTTTGAATCAGTGATCAAGGTTCTGGACACTGTATTTCCCATTCTATCTTCGGATAGTTATTGGTTTGTCACTTTCCTTTCTGTGATCTTGATGATTTATTCTCATTATTCCCACTTAAGCTAGGGTTCCAAGTCTTCCTTAGTTGGTCGATCCTTGGTCTTATTAATCTGTTTTACTTCACTTTGGTTACTTTATACAATTAGTTTATCCAAGCATGCTCAAGTTTTTGTGCATTTAGGTGCATAGTAGTCTTTGAGCATTTTTAAAAAGTGAAAAGAAAACATTTAGAAACTTTTGGATTTGATTTGCATATAGTAGTTTCGTTTTTAGTTTTTAAAAATATTCTCAAAAATTACAAAAAATATAGTCTTAGTTTTCTTTTGCATTTATAAAAGAAAAAGAAAAACACATGTTTGGTTTATATGCATGTAGATTAGGTTTTTAGTCTAGATTGCATGGCATATCATTGTTTTTAAAAAATGAAAAATAAATAAAAAGAATTTTCTCTTTTGTAACTTTCAAGTTTTCTATTTGAAAAAGAAAGAGAATAGTTTTTTCTTTTTGCATTTCATATCTCTTTTCTTAGTCATTTTGTTTCAACTTTGAGTCAAAACACCACATAAGTTTCATGCCATTTACCCTACGACTAAAAGAAACCCTTGAAATAAACGATAGAATTTTAAAATTAGCAGTAAGTTTTATTTTATAGGGTCATACACCAACTAGCTTAGGCTAGACTTGTGGATTAGGGAGTTTAACTCTCCACAAGTGTAAAATTTTAGACGTAGTTGGCCAATCACTAGGTAAACCATTTTCTACGTTGATTGTATCTGGGAAGCTCCTCTCAAATGGGAGTTAAGCACGAGGCCTTGTGGAGACTTGGACTGAGTAGATAACCCTCTGATTCCTTGTCAAAGTGTAGACCAAGGTTTTTGCGCATCTCAGGATTCTGTCTTAGACAGGGTTTCGGATTTGCTACCATGTCCATGCATACAAACCAGGCTTGCGAATACCCCCCAGTCTGTCAATATAGTTAAGGTATCCTTTAGTCTTTTTGACATCTAGGGTTCATACACAGGTACACTGAAAGGCTATTTCTTGTTAACCTTGGACGAGCTTGGAAGGTAACCCCAATAGAAGGTGTGGGAGGGTAGTGGGTGATTCCTCCACTTGTGCCTAAGAACATCTACAGGGACGCCAAGTAACTGTCTCTCAGCCTTCTTTTGGAAACCGTATCTTATACATGTTTGTATGTTTGGCTTTAGGAATTTTTAGTGAGTGCTGTGTGGTTTGTCTATACTTAGTCTGCCTTTAGGTGTGTTCTTGGTACTTTTGGTTTCCTGTTTACCTCAGACTTTGTCTCCTTGTTTGAAAATAGGGATAGTACCCCTTCAAACACCAACAAAGAGATCCCCATGCTGGGAACTCCTTGTACTATTCCTTTCATGGGGAATGTTGGTGTTCCCTTGATGGCCACCCTGAATCTTCCTGGATTCACCTTAGGGCTACCAGTGTGGTTTTTTTGCACTCCAGCTGTCCTAAATGCTCTTGATGATTCTCAAGTAAGCTCCTTATATCAAGGGCATCAAAACATTTCTTAGTTGATTCTCCTCCTTCTACCTCATGCGATGAAAGTATTGATACTAAGAACCGGTAGTATAAAAGGAGTAAAAGAAGGACCAATAGTAATAAGGCACATAAGTAAGGGGGCACCCATTCAACCTTTACAGGCCATGTTGAACCCAGTCTCTTAGCCTCTGCAAGCCATGCTGGGGGCAGCCTCTCAGCCTCTACAAGCCATGCTGGGGGCAGTATATCAGCCTCTGCAAGCCATGCTGAGGGTAGTCTCTCAGCCTCTCCAAGCCATACTGGGGGTATTACCTCAGCCTCTGCAAGCCATGCTAAGGGAAGTCTCTCAGCCTCTACATGCCATGCTAGGGGAAATTCGTCAGCCACTGCGAGTCATGTTGACATTGTTGAAAAGACTACCCGTTCAAAACATAAGCCCAAGTTTCCTTGTAAGATTGTGTGGTAGACCACCTTACTTATAAATGCCCTTCTATTGAAGAGGTAAGAAGATTTTGGTTTCATGGTCATCCCATTTTTGAACAACCTATATTTTCTCAACACCCTACTCAACCATTGGTTGATAAAGTGGTCAAACCAATCTCAGATTTGGTCAATTCCACTCTTCTTCTGGAGAATGATCCTGATGTGATTGAACCAATGTAATCTTTGGTCAATCCCACTCTCCCTACGGAGAGTGACTTTGATGAAGCGGTTGAATCGAAATCAATATCGATCAAACTCACTCTTCCTTTGGAGAGTGAAGTGTCTGCTAGTCACATTTTCTTCACTGCTAGTTTAGAACTTACTAAAAAAGGGGGCATTGAACTTGCTTCAGATCAACCCCCACCAAGCTCTTGGATTGCTTCCTTTTATTTGGATAGCCTAGTTGAGCCGTGCCTTCCTTCTGATGCACCTTTCCAGATAAAGGTCAAAGTTGAATCATACATGATTGATCAATGTATTATTGATGAGGGAGCCTCAGTTAGTATCTTGTCTGCTCGTGCTTGGTGAGGCATGGAATCTCCCAGCCTTGTATCGACATCTAGTCAGTTACTGGCATTTACGTGGGAAGACTGTCTTAGTTGACTTCATGGTGATAGAAGACCCCTTTGAATTCAATATGCTCCTTGGATGTGATTATGTCTATGCCATGCTAGCTGTGGTGTCAAAATTTTTTCATGTGATGTACTTTAATCATGGCGAATAAATCATCACTATCGATCAGTTGGATTTTCTTTATCCATCTCCTGACCCAACTAGAGACCGGGTCTTTCCTTTATCGATTCCCAGTGTTTGTATAGACACTACCCCGCCACAGGTGAGCTATGTGGTCTCATGTCCTTTGTGTTCAATTTCTACTGAGAAGCAGCCTCTGTTTTCATGCTTACCTTCCTTGGAATTGGTCCCAGCAGTTGACCAAGTGATTCATCCTATACAGACCATGGAGCCTTCTCTCCACTCTATCGATCCATTTGAAAGCTTAGACATGTGTCATATCTCGGATGATTTCCTTCCTTTGGATGAAGTATTCCTAGAGTCTTTGATACAGTCTGACCTTCTTTTGGATGTTGGTTCAGTTGTGACTAATTCTAACCCTGCTTTTTTTAGTAAGCTTGATTTTCCCATGGATCGGTCTTCTTATGTTGATCTTGTTAAGTTTTGGGACTCTCCCTTAGAACAGCAAGTTAGTGATCCTGATGATTTTGATTTTTCTTATGAATTTTTCGACTCCTGTGATACTGAGTTTGTTCCTAAAGACTCTATCTCCCTTGTTGATTTTTCCTCTCCTTCTGAGGTTGATATTACTGATTATAAACCTTCAAGCCTTGGTTCTATAGAATCTTCTTTGGTCAATTCTTCCTTGACTTTACCTTTTGTAGAGGATAGAAAAGTAACATGTTTTTCTGCCAAAGTGACCTGCATCAGATATTTTCTTTTGAATATGATTCTCATGTTGTTGTTTCTTGTAGATAGGATCTTTAGTTGGATTCACAACTATTTACTAGCCTTGTCTTCTTGTTTATGGTTTAACTGCATTTGCATGTGCCCTGCTCGCGCTTATGAGCCTGATGCCAGTTTTCACACTTTTGGCTCATTGTATAAGCCCTCATCTTTGTTCTCATCGTTGCTAAGCCTTGTATCATTTTGCCTTTGCAACTTGACACCTTTTACCCTAAGGAGACATTCCCCGAGTGTCCGTATCTTTCTCACTTTCCTTGCATTATGCATAGGTTTGTTCCTTGCGCTTGAAACTAGTTTCGCCTATCTATGACACTTGTCTCCTTGCATTTAGAGCATTCTTTCTACTCTCCCTCGAGCTCATTAAAAATAGTAAGGAGGCCCCAAGTTGACTTTTCTGGACTCATTAAAAATTCACAGGAAAGATATGGAGTTTCTTTAGGCCTAGGTTTGACTCATTGAAAACAGACTTGACTACTGAGTTAACTTGTCCATTCAAGCTCGTTAAGAATATGTGAACAGACATCCACATTGGTGGCAGGTTATCACTTTCTCCGGCCATGTGGAATAATATGAGATATGAACAATCTCTTTTCTTTGAAATTGAGAAGAGTATTCTTAGGCATAGGTTTATCACTTTTTTGGACCCGAGGGACTAAATTTACGGAAAAGGAATCCCTGGTATCAGCTTAGTTTTCTCTTTTTCGTGCTCTGGACCTAAACATGAAAAATATTTTGAGAGTACTTTATGTCTTTGTCATGCTCGTTAAACACTAAAGAACAAAGCATCGAGTTTATTGTTGTAAGCCCCATTTCTTGTACTCAAATGGATCTTTCCAAGTGATCTTGTTTTCCTTCACACTCATAAAACTCAAGCTATTTATGTTGTTCTTGAAGGAGCATTGCGTAGGTTGTAATTTAACTTTTTTCGGACCTCCCTGACTAAGTACAAAAATTGTTCACCTTTTCTTCTATGAAAGTTAAGAGAGTTCTTCTATGGTATGTTTTATACTTTTCTGGCCTCAGGAGACTAAAATGGACGAAAAAGGACCCCCTTGGAGTCTTTTTTGGAGTTTTCAGACTCCCTAAATGTGAAAACAATGATTGAGCATGTACTACTTCAGGCTCATTAAATCCATGAATCAGTGACACTATCAAGAAATATTCCCTCTTCTCTTCAAGCTGGTTAAAAAATGAAGAGAGATTCAAGTTGACTTTCCTTGACTCATTAAAGTTCAATAGGAAAGGTAGGAAGAAGTTTTCTCTTGTTTTCAATTAGTGGAAGCATGTCATCCTTGAACATAGCACTGTCTGTCTTTTTTGATACCCATGTATCAGTGTTCACTTTCAGTTCAGCTATTACTTTGATTTTATTACTCCTCTTCTTGTTCGTTCTACCTGGGGAATCTGATCATGTGTCCTACATGACAGATAAGTCTAGTTGTTCTATCTATAAATTTAAAAGATGTCTTGGGTTATCTCTGTGTCGTGCTCACTATTCAAGGACTTAACTCAATGTCTGATCTGCATCCTGATCCCATCATTGTCGTATCTATTATCACTTATGTTTCCCTTCCTTTACCCAGTTCCTAGTCACTCTTGTGATCCATTGGAGGATCTATTGCCTTCCTTGTCATAGTATGGTTCCACTTCAGCACTTCCTGATGACGAAGACCTAGATTTTTGACATTTGTACCTTTGGATTCACTTTCATCATTCATGAATTCCTTTGCTTCAGGTATCAATTATCACCTATTGATTGACAAACTGTTGAATCCTCTCCATGCTTGACTTCAAATTACATCACATGCCTTGGATTTTATTGGTTCTTTGTGATTATTTATGAAGACCTTAGTTCCCCATATATGGACTAAGTTGTGCAAGATTATGTTCTACCTATGTACACAGCTTCCAGATCTTTGAAGACTCTTCATGATTGTATATTGTGGCTTCGATCCACCTTTGTAATATACGTGTTCTTGTACTCGTACTATATGATGTAACCAAACATTTGTAAAGGAGATAGTGTTCCGGTATATTGAACATAGCATCCTCAGATATGACTTTGTATATGACATTATTAAGTATTTGTTTCAGGTACTACCGCTACTCCATTATGTTTCTGAGTTCTCCAAAGATAAAGATTATAATGTATTTCAACCATCACTTTCCTCTGACCTCACACATTAGGGGTCATCTGTTATCAACCCAAATGGCACTTCTCCATTCGAGTGCCGACACTTCATCTGTCGGTGCACAAAAGGACATTTATGGATGGAAGGTTGCCTAAAACACTATAGATAGGAATCACATGAGATGCATTCACTATCCACCTAGCTTTCCATTTTTACCTTTTTGCATGTTGATTGTTGTACGCGACTCTTTCCACAGTAAATCACATACATACACAACTATCTCCGCAGCATATCGCGTACTATATGCAGGTATTTTCAATGCAACCCATGTACATATCTGTATGTAGGTTTCGCTTATAGCAACTCATGTGTCATACGTGGGTTTCAAGTATCAATGCTCACGTATGCCTCCATTCAACATTACAAATAATAAGCATGATTAATGGATATTTGTTAACCCTTAAACATTAACTATCTTAACTATCTCAACCTCCTCAACCTTTGAAACTACTCTATTTTCCTAAGTATAAATAGAGGCCTTGGGGAGGACATTAATCAATCATAATTGGGGAGCAAAGTTATGCTTGTGGTATATCCTTAGAATTCTTTGGAGCAGCAGAACTCAGAATCCTTTGGTTGCAGAGGAGTCTTTGTTTCAGGCGTTGGGTTGTACACTTATCTCGTTCACTATTGTTAATAAAGAGAATCCTTACTCCAAATGCATGTTGAATATATTTCATGTATCATGTTTGATGAATATTTATGATTAAGCCCTCTATATATTGTTTATCTAACTTATTATATATACATGTATAAGATTGTATTTGGAGGATTTTCTCTTTGCAAATGAAGGATGTTCATCCTTGGAATCTTTGGAGAGGAGCAGAGCAGAAGAAGACAAAGCTTGGATCAACCTTCATTAATCGGGTGAGTCCATTACATCTTCCTATTTCCTTTATGTACCTTAAAGTTGATCGTTTGCAAGTTTTAAGACTACGTTGGTAACCCCAGACCATCTCTTATCAACCCAAATGGCACTTCTCCATCTGAGTGCTGGCACTTCATATGTTGGCGCACAAAAGGACATTTATGGATTGAAGGTTTTGTAAAACACTATAGATGCGCATGACATGAGATGCATTCACTATCCACATAGATTTCCAGTTTTACCTTTTTACATGTTGATTGTTGTACGTGACTCTTTCCATAGCAACTCAAGTACACACATGACTATGTCCATAGCATATCACATAATGTATGTGGGGTATTTTCATTGCAACCCATGTACAGATCTCTACATAGGTTGCAATGACAATACCCGCATACAGTACACGATATGCTATGGATATAGTCACGTATGTATGTGAGTTGCTGTGGAAAGAATCCCGTACAACAATCAACATGCAAACATGTAAAAATGGCAAGCTAGGTGGATAGTGAATTCATCTCATGTCATGCCCATCTATAGTGTTTTAAGCAACCTTCAATCCATAAATGTCCTTTTGTCTGCCGACATATGAACTGTCAGCACTCAGATGGAGAAGTGCCATTTGGGATGATAACTGGAATGGTGTCCAAGGATGATACAATCCCACTACAACATCACTGCTCCCCCTTTCGGAGAAGGTATTTTTGAACAACATCAAGCTTGTCTCAAAAGTATTCAAACTTTATTCGAGACAGAGGATTTGTCAACACATGAGAAAAAATTTCATCGGTACTCACATACTGGAGCTTGATGGCTCTCTTCTATATCATATCTCGAATGTAGAAATACCAAATTTCTATGTACTTTTATTTATCATGGAACACTAGGTTCTCTATCATCTTTATACTAACTATGTTTATCACCTAGAATCACTGTGGTATCCAACTCCAGGTTCAATAGACTTGACATGAGTTTCCAAAGCCATATGCATTCACAACCAACAAAACAAGCTGCTATGTATTCTGCTTTAGCCATGATAAGAGAAACACTGGACTGTTTCTTGCTAAACCATGAAATCATAGCAGACTCCAGACAATAACATCCACCTGATGTGCTTTTTCTGTCTGAGACACTTCCATCCAAATCTACATCTGTATATCCATACAACCTATAGTCATGGTTTCCATTAGTGTATAGACCAAATTCTATTGTTCCTTTCATATATCTCATCACATGTTTTGCAGTTACCAGGTGAACAAATCTAGGTTGAACTAGATACTGACTCAAGGTGTTCACAGCAAAAAAATTGTCTGGTCTGGTATTTGTTAGATACATTAATGACCCAATTATATGTCTACATTGAGTCACACCCACTAATTCTAATGATTCATCAGCCACCAACTTCAGGTTGGTATCCATGGGTGTGGCCATGGCTTTACATTCCAACATATCAAATATTTTCAAAATTTCAACTGCATATTTTCCCTGATTGAGAAAGATTCCTTAAGATTTCTTCCATAGCTCCAAACCTAGAAAATAATGCATTAACCCAAGGTATTTCATCTCAAATTCCTCAGTGATCTTCTTCTTGCATTCTATAATCTATTTCTCATTCCCTGTCAGAAATAGGTTATCTAAGCTCATCAAAAAACTATCTATCCTTCCATACCAAGATCTAGGAGCTTACTTAAGGTCGTACAGGGCCTTCTTCAACTTGCATACGTGAGTTCATCTATCTTCAACTTCAAATCCTTGTGGTTTTTCTATGTATACTTTTTCCTCAATCACACCATTCAAGAAGGTTGTCTTTACATCCATATGGTGTAAGTTACACTTCATCATGGATGCAAGTGACATGATGGATATAATCGAAGTATACCTTGATAATGTTGCCAATGTTTCTTCATAATCAATTCCCTCTTTATAAGAGATACCTCTAACAACAAATATTTCCTTGTATTTATCTATACTTCCATCAACTGTATGTTTTATCTTGTAGATCCACTTGGAAGATACAAAACTCTTTCCTTCTGGTTTGGGAACTATATCCCAAACATAATTCTTCATTATTTATTGGTATTCTTCCTTCATTTCTTGAACCCATTATTTCTTATGTATAACTTCTTCATTGTTTATAGTTTGTTGATATACAATATCACACATTAAAGCTACATAGTTGGAAAATGGCTTTGGATTCTTGTTTATCCTTGTGGAGCCTTCTGGAGCTCCATATATTTATACTTCTTGTATAATTTCTCTTTCCTAGGCAGGCTTTTTCTTCTGTGCTATCTCCATCATGGGAGGTTCTTGTGGTTCTGTCATATCATTATCTTCAGGTGTTTCATCTTCAGGAAGGAATGTAGCCTCTACATTTATGGGAGGTGCATCTTCTGCATATACTTCTTCATGTTTACATTTTCTAGATCTCTTGAGAGATACTTCTTCATTGAATGTTACATCTCTACTAATTTCCATGTGATGGAATCTAGGAATGTAAATTTTGAATGCCATGGAGACTTCACAGTATCCAACAAATATTCCCTTCTTTATGGAAGGGTCCAACTTGGTTCTTTTCTCTTTCGGTATGTTAAAATATACTAGAAAAATGAATATATTGAGGTGACTTACTTCAGGATTCTTTCCCATGAACATCTCCTCTATAGTCTTGAATCCGAGGGCACCGTGTGATATTCTATTTTGTAAATAAACACTAGTTCTTGTTGCTTATTCCCATAGATGCATTGGAAAATCTTGATCATATATCATTTTCTTCACTACCTCCATGATGGTTTTGTTCTTTCTTTCTACAACACCATTTTGTTGAGTATTGTAGAGAGTAGTTAGTTCCCTCTTGATTCTAGCATCTTTACAAAAGGCTTCAAATTCTTTTGAAGTATATTCTCTGCCATTGTCTAATTGAAGTGTCTTGATTATTTTTTCTGAAAGGTTTTCTGTCAAGGCTTTGAATTCCTTGAATTTTTCAAACACTTCATCCTTTGATTTCAAGAAGTATATCCATGTTTTTCTTGAACAATCATCAATAAATGTAATATAGTATTCAAAACCACTCAAGGATGTGTTGGAAATTGGACCACATACATCTGAATGAATTAATTCCAATGTACCTTTAATTTGTGTTTCACTCTTTGGAAATGGATTCTTGATATTCTTTCCTTTTGCACATCCTTTGCAAATGCCTTCATGGTTTATCTTCAAGTCTGGTAATCCTATCACTACTTTGTTCACATGAGGTATTTCTTTGTAATTTATGTGGGAAATCCTCCTATGCCATCGTTCACTAGGGTTGGTGGTCTCATGAACAAGGCATGTTTCTAAATGTCCCTTGAGTTTATACAGGCTTCCTTCTTCTTCATTGATGACAACTGCATCTTCAATTGACTTTCATTTGGGCCACATGAGTACTTTTCCATCTATGAATGCAACTCTATATCATTTCTTATCTAATGATGAGATAGAAAGTAAGTTCTTCTTTAAATTTGGTACATATAAAAATTCCTTCATCTTCAGGGGGTTTCCTGAATCAAGCTTGTAGCTTTCTTCACCAATTCCTTTGATTGACTATTGATAGTCATCTCTTAGAGATACTTTCTGAGGAGATTTATTTTCTTCAAGTTTTGACAGAATTTCCTTTTGTCCCATTGTGTTCTTTGAAGAACCAATATAAATAAGACATGTGTCTTCTCTAGGTGTTATAGACCTAGAGAGTGCAAAGAATAGTACATACTCTTCTGCATCTTCTTCTCTGGCTTTCTTTTTCTGAGGTCCTTATTCTTCTTATTCATCCTCGTCTTCAGCAAGATGTGCACGATGTCTTTTGTCTATATTACCCATTCTATCTTCGGATAGTGATTGGTTTGTCGCTTGCCTTTCTGTGATCTCGGTGATTTATTCTCATTGTTCCCACTTAAGCTAGGGTTCCAACTCTTCCTTAGTTGGTCGATCCTTGGTCTTATTAATCTGTTTTACTTCACTTTGGTTACTTTATACAATTAGTTTATCCAAGCATGCTCAAGTTTTTGTGCGTTTAGGTGCATAGTAGTCTTTGAGCATTTTTAAAAAGTGAAAAGAAAACATTTAGAAACTTTTGGATTTGATTTGCATATAGTAGTTTCGTTTTTAGTTTTTAAAGATAATCTCAAAAATTACAAAAAATATAGTCTTAGTTTTCTTTTGCATTTATAAAAGGAAAAGAAAAACACATGTTTGGTTTATATGCATGTAGATTAGGTTTTTAGTTTGGATTGCATGGCATATCATTGTTTTTAAAAAATGAAAAATAAATAAAAAGAATTTGCTCTTTTGTAACTTTCAAGTTTTCTATTTGAAAAAGAAAGAGAATAGTTTTTGCTTTTTGCATTTCATATCTCTTTTCTTAGTCATTTTGTTTCAACTTTGAGTCAAAACACCACATAAGTTTCATGCCATTTACCCTATGATTAAAAGCAAGCCTTGAAATAAATGATATAATTTTAAAATTAGCAGTAAGTTTTATTTTATAGGGTCATACACCAACTAGCTTAGGCTAGACTTGTGGATTAGGGAGTTTAACTCTCCACAAGTGTAAAATTTCAGAGGTAGTTGGCCAATCACTAGGTAAACCCTTTTCTACGTTGATTGTATCTGGGAAGCTCCTCTCAAATGGGAGTTAAGCATGAGGCCTCGTGGAGACTTGGACTGAGTAGATAACCCTCTGATTCCTTGTTAAAGTGTAGACCAAGGTTTTTGCACATCTCGGGATTCTAGCTTAGACAGGGTTTCGAGCTTTGCTACCCTGTCCATGCATACAAACCAGGCTTGTGACTGCCCCCCAGACTGTCAATATAGTTAAGGTATCCTTTAGTCTCTTTGACATATAGGGTTCATACACGGGTACACTGAAAGGCTATTTCTGGTTAACCTTGGACGAGCTTGGAAGGTAACCCCAATAGAAGTTGTGGGAGGGTAGTGGGTGATTCCTCTGCTTGTGCCTAAGAACATCTACAGGGACGCCAAGTAACTATCTTTTAGCCTTCTTTTGGAAATCGTATCTTATACATGTTTGTATGTTTGGCTTTAGGAATTTTTAGTGAGTGCTGTGTGGTTTGTCTATACTTAGTCTGCCTTCAGGTGTGTTCTTGGTACTTTTGGTTTCCTGTTTACCTCGGACTTTGTCTCCTTGTTTGAAAATAGGGCTAGCACCCCTTCGAACACCAACCAAGAGATCCCCATGTTGGGAAATCCTTGTACTATTCCTCTCATGGGGAATGTTGGTGTTCCCTTGATGGCCACCCTGAATCTTCCTGGATTCACCCTAGAGCTGCCAGTGTGGTTTTTTTGCACTCCAACCGTCCTGAATTCTCTTGATGCTTCTCAAGCAAGCTCCTTATATCAAGGGCATCAAAACATTTCTTAGTTGATTCTCCTCCTTCTACCTCATGCGGTGAAAGTATTGATACTAAGAACCGGTAGTCTAAAAGGAGTAAAAGAAGGAGCAATAGGAAGAAGGCACATAAGTAAGGGGGCACCCATTCAACCTTTACAGGCCATGTTGAACCCAGTCTCTCAGCCTCTGCAAGCCATGCTGGGGGCAGACTCTCAACCTCTGCAAGCCATGCTGGGGGCAGCCTCTCAGCGTTTGCAAGCCATGCTGGGGGCAGTATATCAGCCTTTGCAAGCCATTCTGAGGGCAGTCTCTCAGCCTCTCCAAGCCATACTGGGGGCAGTATCTCAGCCTCTACAAGCCATGTTGGGCGCAGTCTCTCAGCCTCTACATGCCATGCTAGGGTAAATTCGTCAGCCACTGTGAGTCATGTTGACATTGTTGAAAAGACTACCCATTCAAAACATAAGCCCAAGTTTCCTTGTAAGATTGTGTGGGAGACCACCTTACTTATAAATGCCCTTCTATTGAAGAGGTAAGAAGAGTTTGGTTTCATGGTCATCCAATTTTTGAACAACCTATAGTTTCTGAACAACCTACTCAACCATTGGTTGATAAAGTGGTCAAACCAATCTCAAATTTGGTCAATTCCACTCTTCTTCTGGAGAATGATCCTGATGTGATTGAACCAATGTAATCTTTGGTCAATCCCACTCTCCCTATGGAGAGTGACTTTGATGAAGCGGTTGAATCGAAATCAATATCGATCAAACTCACTCTTCCTTTGGAGAGTGAAGTGTGTGCTAGTCACATTTTCTTCACTTCTAGTTCAGAACTTACTAAAAACGGTGGCATTGAACTTGCTTCAGATCAACCCCCACCAAGCTCTTGGATTGCTTCCTTTTATTGGGATAGCCTAGTTGAGCCGGGCCTTCCTTCTGATGCACCTTTCCAGATAAAGGTCAAAGTTGAATCATACACGATTGCTCACTGTCTTATTGATGAGGGAGCCTCAGTTAGTATCTTGTCTGCTCGTGCTTGGCGAGGCATGGAATCTCCCAGCCTTGTATCGACATCTAGTCAGTTACTGGCATTTGGGTGGGAAGACTGTCTTAGTTGACTTCATGGTGATAGAAGACCCCTTTGACTTCAATATGCTCCTTGGACGTGATTATGTCTATGCCATGCAAGCTGTGGTGTCAAATTTTTTTCATGTGATGTACCTTAATCATGGCAAAGAAATCATCACTATCGATCAGTTGGATTTTCTTTATCCGTCTCCTGACCCAACTAAAGACCAGGTCTTTCCTTTATCGATTCCAAGTGTTTCTATAGACACTACCCCTCCACAGGTGAGCTATGTGGTCTCATGTCCTTTGCGTTCAATTGCTACTGAGAAGCAGCCTCTATTTTCATGCTTAACTTCCTTGGACTTGGTCCCAGCAGTTGACCAAGTGAGTCATCCTATACATACCATGGAGCCTTCTCTCCACTCTATCAATCCGTTTGAAATTTTAGACATGTGTCATATCTCGGATGATTTCCTTCCTTTGGGTGAAGTCTTCCTAGATTCTTTGATATAGTCTGACCTTCTTTTGGATGTTGGTTCAGTTGTGACTAATTCTAACCATGATTTTTTTAGTAAGCTTTATTTTCCCATGGGTCGGTCTTCTTATGTTGGTCTTGTTAAGTTTTGGGACTCTCCCTTTGAACAACAAGTTAGTGATCCTGATGATTTTGATTTTTCTTATGACTTTTTCAACTCCTGTGATACTGAGTTTGTTCCTACAGACTCTATCTCCCTTGTTGATTTTTCCTCTCCTTCTGAGGTTGATCTTACTGATTATAAACTCTCAAGCCTTGGTTCTATAGAATCTTCTTTGGTCAATTCTTCCTTGACTTTACCTTTTGTAGAAGATAGAAAAGTCACATGTGTTTCTGCCAAAGTGACCTGAATCAGATATTTTCTTTTGAATATGATTATGATGTTGTTGTTTCTTGGAGATAGGATCTTTAGTTGGATTCACAACTGTTTACTAGCCTTGTCTTGTTGTTCAAGGTGTAACTGCATTTTCATGTGCCTTGCTCGTGCTTATGAGCCTGATGCCAATTTTCATGCTTTTGGCTCATTGTATAAGCCCTCATCTTTGTTCTCATCGTTGCTAAGCCTTGTATCATTTTTCCTTTGCAACTTGACACCTTTTACCCTAAGGAGACATTCCCCAAGTGTCCATATCTTCCTCACTTTCCTTGCATTATGCATAGGTTTGTTCCTTGCGCTTGAAACTAGTTTCGCCTATCTATGACACTCGTCTCCTCGCATTTAGAGCATTCTTTGTACTCTCCCTTGAGCTCATTAAAAATAGTAAGGAGGCCCCAAGTTGACTTTTCTGGACTCATTAAAAATTCACAGGAAAGATATGGAGTTTCTTTAGGCCTAGGTCTAACTCGTTAAAAACAGACTTGACTGCCGAGTTAACTTGTCCATTCAAGCTCATTAAGAATATGTGAACAGACATCCACATTGGTGGCAGGTTATCACTTTCTCTGACCATGTGGAATAATACGAGAAAGGAACACTCTCTTTTCTTCAAAATTGAGAAGAGTATTCTCAGGCATAGCTTTATCACTTTTTTGGACCCGAGGGACTAAATTTACGGAAAAGGAATCCCTGGTATCAGCTTAGTTTTCTCTTTTTCATGCTCTGGACCTAAACGTGAAAAAGATTTTGAGTGTACTTTATGTCTTTGTCATGCTCATTAAACACTAAAGAACAAAGCATCGAGTTTATTGTTGTAAGCCCCATTTCTTGTACTCAAATGGATCTTTCCAAGTGATCTTGTTTTCCTTCACACTCATAAAACTCAAGCTATTTATGTTGTTCTTGAAGGAGCATTGCGTAGGTTGTAATTTAACTTTTTTCGGACCTCCCTGACTAAGTACAAAAATTGTTCACCTTTTCTTCTATGAAAGTTAAGAGAGTTCTTCTATGGTATGTTTTATACTTTTCTGGCCTCAGGAGACTAAAATGGACGAAAAAGGACCCCCTTGGAGTCTTTTTTGGATTTTTCAGACTCCCTAAATGTGAAAACAACGATTGAGCATGTACTACTTTGGGCTCATTAAATCCATGAATCAGTGACACTATCAAGCAATATTCCCTCTTCTCTTCAAACTTGTTAAAAAATGAAGAGAGATTCGAGTTGACTTTCCTGGACTCATTAAAGTTTAATAGGAAAGGTAGGAAGAAGTTTTCTCTTGTTTTCAGTTAGTGGAAGCATGTCATCCTTGATCATAGCACTCTCTGTCTTTTTCGATACCCATGTATCAGTGTTCACTTTCAGTTCAACTATTACTTTGATTTTATTGCTCCTCTTCTTGTCCGTTCTACCTGGGGAATCTGATCATGTGTCCTACATGACAGATAAGTCTAGTTGTTCTATCTATAAATTTAAAAGATGTCTTGGGTCATCTCTGTGTCGTGCTCACTATTCAAGGACTTAACTCAATGTCTGATCTTCATCCTGATCCCATCATTGTCGTAGCTATTATCACTTGTGTTTCCCTTCCTTTACCCAGTTCCTAGTCACTCTTGTGATCCATTGGAGGATCTATTGCCTTCCTTGTCATAGTATGGTTCCACTTCAGCACTTCCTGATGACGAAGACCTATATTTTTGACATTTTTACCTTTGGATTCACTTTCATCATTCATGAATTCCTTTGCTTCAGGTGTCAATTATCACCTATTGATTAACAAACTGTTGAATCCTCTCCATGCTCGACTTCAAATTACATCACATGGCTTGGATTGTATTGGTTCTTTGGGAATGTTTATCAAGACCTTAGTTCCCCATATATGGACTAAGTTGTGCAATATTATGTTGTACCTATGTACACAGCTTCCATATCTTTGAAGACTCTTCATGACTGTATATTGTGGCTTCGATCCACCTTTGTAATATACGTGGTCTTGTACCTGTACTATATGATGTAACCAAACATTTGTAAAGGAGATAGTGTTCCAGTATATTGAACATAGCATCCTCAGATATGACTTTATATATGACATTATTAAGTATTTGTTTCAGGTACTACCGCTACTCCATTGTGTTTCTGAGTTCTCCAAAGATAAAGATTATAATGTATTTCAGCCGTCACTTTCCTTTGACCTCACACATTAGGGGTCATCTGTTATCAACCCAAATGGAACATCTCCATTCGAGTGCCGACACTTCATATGTCGGCGCACAAAAGGACATTTATGGATGGAAGGTTTCCTAAAACACTATAGATAGGAATCACATGAGATGCATTCACTATCCACCTAGCTTTCCATTTTTACCTTTTTACATGTTGATTGTTGTATGCGACTCTTTCCACAGCAACTCGCATACATACACAAC
Source organism: Pseudotsuga menziesii (assembly GCA_001517045.1). Lineage (NCBI taxonomy): Eukaryota > Viridiplantae > Streptophyta > Pinopsida > Pinales > Pinaceae > Pseudotsuga > Pseudotsuga menziesii. Next base: position 277,281 of record LPNX010399934.1, on the reverse strand, counting down.
TATCTCCGCAGCATATTGCGTACTATACACAGGTATTGTCATTGCAACCCATGTACATATCTGTATGCAGGTTTCGATTATAGAAACTCACGTGTCATACGTGGGTTTCCAGTATCAATACTCACGTATGCCTCCATTCGACATTAAAAATAATAAGCACGATTAATGGCGATTTGTTAACCCTTAAACATTAACTATCTTAAATATCTCAACCTCCTCAACCTTTGAGACTACTCTATTTTCCTAAGTATAAATAGAGGCCTTGGGGAGGGCATTTATCAATCATAATTGGGGAGCAAAGTTATGCTTGTGATATATCTTCAGAATTCTTTGGAGCAGTAGAACTCAGAATCCTTTGGTTGCAGAGGAGCCCTTGTTTCAGGCGTTGGGTTGTACACTTATCTCGTTCACTATTGTTAATAAAGAGAATCCTTATTCCAAATGCATGTTGAATATATTTCATGTATCATTTTTTATGAATATTTACGATTAAGTCCTCTATATATTGTTTATCTAACTTATTATATATACATGTATAAGATTGTATTTGGAGGATTTTCTCTTTGCAAATGAAGGAGGTGCATCCTTGGAATCTTTGGAGAGGAGCAGAGCGGAAGAAGACAAATCTTGGATCAACCGTCATTAATCGGGTGAGTCCATTGCATCTTCCTATTTCCTTTATGTACTTTAAAGTTGATTGTTTGCAAGTTTTAAGACTACGTTGGTAACCCCAGACCATCTCTTATCAACCCAAATGGCACTTCTCCATCCGAGTGCTGGCACTTCATATGTTGGCGCACAAAAGGACATTTATGGATTGAAGGTTTCCTAAAACACTATAGATGCGCATGACATGAGATGCATTCACTACCAACATATCTTGCCAGTTTTACCTTTTTACATGTTGATTGTTGTACGCAACTCTTTCCATAGCAACTCGAGTACACACATGACTATCTCCATAGCATATCGCATACTGTACGTGGGTATTTTCATTGCAACCCATGTACAGATCTCTACACAGGTTCCAATGACAATACCCACGTACAGTACACAATATGCTGTGGATATAGTCGCGTATGTATGTGAGTTGCTGTGGAAAGAATCGCGTACAACAATCAACATGTAAACAGGTAAAAATGGCAAGCTATGTGGGTAGTGAATTCATCTCATGTCATGCCCATCTATAGTGTTTTAAGCAACCTTCAATCCATAAATGTCCTTTTGTGTGCTGACATATGAAGTGTCGGCACTCGAATGGAGAAGTTCCATTTGGGATGATAACTGGAATGGTGTCCAGGGATGATACAATCCCACTACAACATCACTGCTCCCCCTTTTGGGGAAGGTATTTTTGAACAACACCAAGCTTGTCTCAAAAATATTCAAACTTTATTCGAGACAGAGGATTTATCAACACATGAGAAAAATTTTCATAGGTACTCACATACTGGAGCTTGATGGCTCTCTTCTATATCATATCTCGAATGTAGAAATACCAAATTTATATGTGCTTTGATTTATCATGGAACAATAGGTTCTCTATCATCTCTATACTAACTATGTTTATCACCTAGAATCACTGTGGTATCCAACTCCAGGTTCAATAGACCTGACATGAGTTTCCAAAGCCATATGTATTCACAACCAACATAACAAGCTGCTATGTATTCTGCTTTACCCATGCTAAGAGAAACATTGGACTGTTTCTTGCTAAACCATGAAATCATAGCAGACCCCAGACAATAACATCTACCTGATGTGCTTTTTCTGTCTGAGACACTTCCATCCAAATCTACATCTGTATATCCATACAACCTATAGTCATGGTTTCCATCAGTGTATAGACCAAATTCTATTGTTCCTTTCAGATATCTCATCACATGTTTTGCAGCTACCAGGTGAACAAATCTAGGTTGAACTAGATACTGACTCAAGGTGTTCACAGAAAAAAAATTGTCTGGTCTGGTATTTGTTAGCTACATTAATGACCCAATTATATGTTTATATTGAGTCATGCCCACTAATTCCAATGATTCATCAGCCAACAACTTCAGGTTGGTATCCATGGGTGTGGCCATGGCTTTACATTCCAACATATCAAATATTTTCAAAATTTCAACTGCATATTTTCCCTGATTGAGAAAGATTCCTTATGATTTCTTCCATAGCTCCAAACCTAGAAAATAATGCATTAACCCAAGGTCTTTCATCTCAAATTCCTCAGTGATCTTCTTCTTGCATTCTATAATCTGTTTCTCATTCCCTGTCAGAAATAGGTCATCTAAGCTCATCAAGAAATTATCTATCCTTCCATACCAAGATCTAGGAGCTTACTTAAGGCCGTACAGGGCCTTCTTCAACTTGCATGCGTGAGTTCATCTGTCTTCAACTTCAAATCCTTGTGGTTGTTCTATGTATACTTTTTCCTCAATCACACCATTCAAGAAGGTTGTATTTACATCCATATGGTGTAAGTTACACGTCATCATGGATGCAAGCGACATGATGGATATAATCGAAGTATACGTTAATAATGGTGCCAACGTTTCTTCATAATCAATTCCCTCTTTATAAGAGATACCTCTAGCCACAAATCTTTCCTTGTATTTCTCTATACTCATTAGAGGAAATTTCAACTCAAAATGGGCCTTTTAACTTTTATTCAAATTCCATGTCATCATGTGTTAGCCAATGAAATTGATTTAAATTTGAAATACCGTATAGGTCTTAAACACTTAATTAATATAAATTTGGGGATAGGTATCATAAAAAAAACTACTTTTTTTGTTTGTATTTTTGACATATCTCCGTGTGTTTTTACTCAAATTTCGATTGGGAGAGCTCGTTGGATGCGGAATTAAATTCCTCATCCGACGAGTACCCACTTGGCATACTTTTGACAGACCTCGCTACCCCAAAAACAAGAAATACTTGAAAAAATGGAATGATGATGTCATCATTCCGTTTTTTCAAGTATTTCTTGTTTTTGGGGTAGCGTGGTCTGTCAAAAGTATGCCGAGTGGGTACTCGTCGGATGCGGAATTTCATTCCGCATCCAACGAGCTCTCCCGATCAAAATTTGAGTAAAAACATAGGGAGATATGTCAAAAATACAAACAAAAAAGTAGTTTTTTCTTTTCTTCCTCCAAAATTAATAAATATTATTTTATTATTTTAACTATTATTTTATTAATTCATTTTAGGAGTCCCATTTTGAGTTGAAATTTCCTCTAATGTCCACCAACTGTATGTTTTATCTTGTAGATCCACTTGGAATATACAAAACTCTTTCCTTCTGGTTTGGGAACTATATCCCAAACATAATTCTTCATTATTTATTGGTATTCTTCCTTCATTTCTTGAACCCATTATTTCTTATGTACAATTTCTTCATTGTTTATAGGTTGTTGATCTACAATATCACACATTAAAGCTACATAGTTGGAAAATGGATTTGGATTCTTGTTTATCCTTGTGGAGCCTTCTGGAGCTCCATATATTTATACTTCTTGTATAATTTCTCTTTCCTAGGCAGGCTTTTTCTTCTGTGCTATCTCCATCATGGGAGGTTCTTGTGGTTCTGTCATATCATTATCTTCAGGTGTTTCATTTTCAAGAAGGAATGTAGCCTCTACATTTGTGGGAGGTGCATCTTCCTCATATACTTCTTCATGTTTACATTTTCTAGATCTCTTGAGAGATGATTCTTCATCGAATGTTACATATCTACTGATTTCCATGTGATGGAATCTAGGAATGTAAATTTTGAATGCCATGGAGACTTCACAGTATCCAACAAATATTCCCTTCTTTATGGAAGGGTCCAACTTGGTTCTTTTCTCTTTCGGTATGTGAAAATATACTAGAAAAATGAATATCTTGAGGTGACTTACTTCAGGATTCTTTCCCATGAACATCTCCTCTATAGTCTTGAATCTGAGGGCACCGTGTGATATTCTATTTTGTAAATAAACACTAGTTCTTGTTGCTTATTCCCATAGATGCATTGGAAGATCTTGATCATATATCATTTTCTTCACTACCTCCATGATGGTTTTGTTCTTTCTTTCTACAACACCATTTTGTTGAGGATTGTAGGGAGTAGTTAGTTCCCTCTTGATTCTAGAATCTTTACAAAAGGCTTCAAATTCTTTTGAAGTATATTCTCTGCCATTGTCTGATTGAAGTGTCTTGATTATTTTTTCTGAAAGGTTTTCTGTCAAGGCTTTGAATTCCTTGAATTTTTCAAACACTTCATCCTTTGATTTCAAGAAGTATATCCATGTTTTTCTTGAGCAATCATCAATAAATGTAATATAGTATTCAAAACCACTCAAGTATGTGTTGGAAATTGGACCACATACATCTGAATGAATTAATTCCAACGTACCTTTAATTTGTGTTTCACTCTTTGGAAATGGATTCTTGATATTCTTTCCTTTTGCACATCCTTTGCAAATGCCTTCATGGTTGATCTTCAAGTATGGTAATCCTGTCACTACTTTGTTCACATGAGGTATTTCTTTGTAATTTATGTGGGCAATATTCCTATGCCATCGTTCACTAGGGTTAGTGGTCTCATGAACAAGGCATGTTTCTAAATGTCCCTTGAGTTTATACAGGCTTCCTTCTTCTTCATTGATGACAATGGCATCTTCAATTGACTTTCCTTTGGGCCACATGTGTACTTGTCCATCTATGAATGCAACTCTATATCATTTCTTATCTAATGATGATATAGAAAGTAATTTCTTCTTTATATTTGGTACATATAAAAATTCCTTCATCTTCAGGGGGTTTCCTAAATCAAGCTTGTAGCTATTGATAGTCATCTCTTAGAGATACTTTCTGAGGAGATTTCTTTTCTTCAAGTTTTGACAGAATTTCCTTTTATCCCATCGTGTGCTTTGAAGCACCACTATAAATAAGACATGTGTCTTCTCTAGGTGTTATAGACCTAGAGAGTGCAAAGAATAGTACATACTCTTCTGCATCTTCTTCTCTTGCTTTCTTTTTCCGAGGTCCTTCTTCTTCTTCTTCTTCATCATCTTCAGCAAGATGTGTAGGATGTATTTTTTTGTTTTTCCTCTTATTCTATTCTTATTTCTTCAAAGGATAATTTATGGAAACGTGTCCTATCTTATCACAATTGAAACATTGAAAGTTGGAGTAGTCTGTCTTTGGGAAACTTTCTCTTGTTCTTTGGAACCTTCTAGGAGGTTGAGACTGCTTGTGGTTTCCCTTCTTGAAGTTGATTTTAATCCTTCTTCTCTTGGTATGGGTGGCTAGGGATTGATCATATTCCTTCAGTAGAGCTTCTCTATTTTCCACTCTAGCCTCCTCTTGAATACAATCTTCCCATACAATACCAGACGTCATGCTTTCCTTTATGGAAGACATAGTTTGGATGAATTAATCCCAGGGTCTAGTGAGACCATTGAGAGCATTCATAACCAATTCATCTTCATCAAGGGTGTCTCCAATGTCTTCTAGTTGTTCCTTGAACTTGGGGACCCTTGTGAAATAGTCTTGGATGGATTATTTATGACTCATCTTGGTGCTATTCAATTTAGCTCTTAGATTCATCTTTCTATTGATGATTATTCCTTCATACATCCTTTCTAGGGAATCATACATTTCTTTCGGAGTATTCTTGGATGAAACTTGAGAGATCAAGTGATCCTTGATAGAGTCATAAATAATCCTTTGTTCCCTAATCAGATCCTTTTTGTGCTTCTCCTTAGCTTCAACCTCATCAGGTTCTGCAACTTCTTTTTCGATATATTTGTCAAGATCATTCTCCTTGAGAATGAGTCCAATTCTGTATTTCCATGCTTGGTAATTCTCTATTCCTTCTAGTTTGTCCTCAAGCTTGGTGCTTGGGGCCATCTTGTCAGGATATTACAAAAAAATGAAATTCTTGAAAATGAGAAATTGATCTTACCAGGAGATGCAGTTGAATGAGGTGAGTTAAATGGTGTGATTGGTTTCTAGAGATCTCAATTCTTCACCTTTGAAATATGACTTGTGAGATTCTATAGTTCAATTTTCTGGTTTTCTAGATTTTTGCAGTTTTATGGTCCAGTGTCAAACTAGGATCTGACATTCCTGGATATCTACCCACTCAAAAAATTTTGATCTCAGGCTCAGTGTATGCACTCTAGGAGGGTACAACTTTCTATGAAGTTAGATCTTAAAAAATCCATTTTTTTCTGAAACCCTAATTTCTTGTCGGAGAGGGAGAGAGGGATTTTTCACCTTGTGAAAGCGGTCCTATTCAAGTTAGCTCTGATACCATGTTGAGATTCTATATGCTAAGCTATATTATCAGCATTCAATTCAATTTCACAAAAATATTATATACAGGATCACTAAAAGAAACAGTATCACAAGATCAACACAGGTTTACCCCGGGAAAACCCTAAAGGGAAAAACCCAACAAGAAAATATTTATAAATATAGATGATCAAAAGGATAAAATATTAAACATCATACTCGTCTTTCTCCTCCTTGCAGATAAAAATCTCTCTCTCTCTCTCTCTCTCATATGCTACAAAAGTGCGTGTCTGTTTGTTTCAAATGAGGAGCACCTCTCTTTATTTATATTCTTCATCTCACTTAACTTTTCACTCAACTAAGTCGGCCCTACTAAACTTGACTGGGGCGACTTCTCTAGGAGGACTCAGAAAAAGCTTAATATTATATTTAGGAGGATGCTAATGATGAGAATTACAATGAAGGGTTTTCCTCATGAACCTCTACTGACCTAATACAATAATATCATCCATGCAGAGGAATAATAACATCTTTGAAAGGTTCCATCAATAAAATACATTTAGAATATTCTTCAAAGGTACAATAATTCAACAGATAGGCTATGTGACACCACATCACCCTCCAAGAACATTACATTCCTCATTGATTTGAATATCGATGGAGGTCATGCCAAGTGTGTGGGGTATTCTAGTCACCCAAAGACTCCACAAGATTCCAATTGTCTCCATGAACTAATGCCACATTATTTTCTTAACATTTATTATTTATGTGACACATTTTAATGTGAATATGTTAAACCAGGTTCCTTTTGGGTCCTATATCTCCCTTATTACAAAATTTACGTATCCACCTCAAACTAGGGAACTAGTAGGTTGGTGAAACATTATTTGCAAGTAGTCTTATTTGGATGCGGACATGATAGTGTGCCCCCCCCCCCCCCCCCCCCGCCCCCCCCCAACACAAAATTACTTGTCATCAAGCAATTCCAAGTTTGGATGATGCAAAATTTGTTCATCTTCCCAAGCAACATCCTCACTTGATAGCTGCTTCCATTTCACCAAGTAATCCATTATGGTTTTGGTGCTTAATTTTGTTTAGAAGCCATTAGTGGCACTCATTTTCTGAAATATTGTGTTTCCAAAATTAAAGATATGTATATTTTTCATATTAATGTCTCTTCTGACATCACCACTAAACACCAAAAGATTAATTAATTCCATGAAAACAAAATTTTCACAAAGAGTCCTTACCTCGATTTTTTAGAAACCTTTTATGAACTTTCAAGCCATTTTTTGCTGATGTATAATTATTTGAAGTTGGTACTGAGTTACCAAAATTTTATTCCTTTAATATCTTAATAAAATTTGAGAGAGGAACCACCATGTTTCTTGATGCACTAATCCAATTGCAATAACCTTTTGAAGTGGTGAATCAATCTTCCATATTGTTTGTTTCCTACAAAATTGAAACCAAGTAATACCAAGATCCCATTGCTTGTATTCCCCCCTTCGAAAAATCATGATTACAAAAGATAGATCATGAAAGTACATACCAAAATCATACATATGTACATCAATAAGGTACCTCATCGAACAATAATTAAAGTGCTTGCACATTCAAGTTAGTATATCGTCATGCGGCCCATACACACATGCATGAAGCATTATATCAAATCTTCTCCAATGAAATAGGTGAGGATCTCATGTCCTACAATGTTGTGCCAAAATAATTTAACATGCACCAAAATAATCAGCCATGTGTTCTTTCATCCAAGAAGTGAATGAAGAATCTCCACCAATATCTAAACCAAATAAGGAGCCAAGAAAACATGAAGACTTCAAGCGGCTCAAATAATTCTCATCAATAAAAACATGAATATGTATATCATTAATTAATAACAAAGGATGTTGTTGCCAGTAATAATGTTCTTCAATCATCTACCTCTTCACCGAAGTGTTGGAAGAAGTTCCTCCAACATCAAATAGACTAAGAAAGGAGTAAGGAAATCATGATTCTTCAAGTGACTCAAGCGAACATCATAGGTACACCCGTGTAGACGTCTATCATCATAATGTAACAAAGGGTGCTTCTACAAATGTAAAGAATTTTATAGTTAGAATGGTGGTAGCTATCTCTAAGAAGTGATCTGGCTACTACACTCTTATGTGCCAAGCTTAATAGAAAATGAGGCCAAAGGGAGCTATTTATAGTAGGCATGAGGGAGAGAAACTTAAATGTCCAAAACATAACCCTAGAAGATGAACAGTCATAAATTTTGTGTCTCGGATGCGGTTATTTGAATAGTCAACTTCTTGGGGTCATAACATTTGCACACGACATCCGATTTGGGAGATTTATAGCCCATTGGAAAGGTCTATGCAATATTTAAATATTCCAAATAGATCCAAATGCATGCCATTTATGACTCTTTGGCCTCGTGAATCACCAAAAAACATCATTTAGGGCCTCAAAATGACCTTGAATGTTTGGGATACGAAAAAATCTAGAAAAATAACTAGGAAACTGCCAAAATGGACAATTGTTTTGAGCCAGTGGAATAGTGGGAGCCCACGAATATCTATCTAGATCAATAATTCTAGTCTGAGCATGAATAAATGAAAATTGATAATATCATTGTCATTTAGTAGAGAACATAGATCCAATGAGAGTTGAAACAACTACACAAAAGGGAAAAGTAACATAAAACAAAGGAGAGGAGAAGAGAGGGAGTGAATATATTTATTTTCATAGTCTTCCATGAAATTTTAGCTAGAACCAATAATGACTAACGAAAATTGATTTTTTGCATCGATTGATTTATAAAGTCCTACAACTTAGAGGAACGAGGGAATAGAAAGCAAGTTGAATATTATTCCAACTACAAATGAAGAAATATTTTGTGTATTATATGTCCATTGAAATATTTTTATTGAACAAAAAAATTGAGGCATCTCATGCACAATAATCCTAAATATTAATTCCCAACTTTTACCTTGTCAAGGACTATACACAATATGAAAAAAAGTCATAACTATCAATATATAAGATTTTGGATTAAAAAAATCAATAGAACAGTATAGTAACATTATCACCAGCATATATCCATCTTAAACCCATAACTACAAATCATCGACAATGTTCCAATTTCTTGAGCTGTAAATTTTTTTTACCTTAAATTTTTATATGCTGAAAAAAAATTACACCTCAAAAAGTTTGATCCCTTTTGTGTTTGGTAAATCTAGGTTTAACATGGACTTTTAATTACTTTTCATTTTGATTCAATATTGTGTTTTTATTATTTGATTTGATTATTATTTGATAAATCTAGCCGTCATGCTCTTCTCTGTAGTCTTTTTATTTTTCTTTTTTAGTCAACATGTTGGTGTACTATTACGTTACGTTTGTAACAACATCTCCCCCATACTGGGATGTAGAGCACCTTACTACTCTTGGTACAATAGAACATATTCATTATTTATGGACCCAATAAAATTAGTTTGATATTATTGACTACAAATCCTAGTCACAACCCTATGTGACAATGGCTCAAGAGATGCTTGAATATAACACATGCAAAAACAACTAATTTTTCCTTTAAACTATGCTCTAACCATGGATAAATTTAGGGGCTGTGTATAGCCCATGGGATATATTTAGGGGGTTACAAAAATTTATTGGGAAATTTTCTTATATGGAAAGGTTTTTTTTTTAACTAAAAATATATTCACCCAATACTTATTCGAAGAAAAAAACAAATAACCTCCCATATAATAATGAGGAAAATGAAAAAAAATATTTTCATCCTAGCAAGATCTCCCTCCAATCTATGTTTCGCCCCTAGTTTCTAGAGAAATTCTATTGAAATCATTCATTTTCCCCCAATTTTCAATAATGGAGGCTTCCACTGGTTATTTCGCCCTTCATTCTCCTTGAAATTTAGCCATATGGTTGGATTCTCCTGTATTTTTAGTCAATTTCATCTGATACCTTCTTTGATCCCTTAATTTCTAGTATTGGAGGGAAAATCAACGGTTATTTTTTTCTACATAAAGGTTACAATGATTCATGGTTCACCCACATCACATTGTGCTTGTGTTAGATTTTTAATGGTTATACAAGATATAAAACATTTAGCATCATAAAGTCATAGCCATAATAAAAGGATCACTAAAAGAAATAGAAATGCGGCAACACAAGAGAACACAAGAAAACACAAAGATTTTTCCTCGGGGAAACCACAAGGGAGGAAACCCCACAAAACTTCCTCATTATAGAATTCGACCAAGATAGTGTAAAACCCTAGCAACAATAATAGTTTTGCATCTTCCATGATAGAATATTTCTCTCTCTCTCTCTCTCTCTCTCTCTCTCTCTCTCTCTCTCTCTCTCTCTCTCTCCAGCGCAATTATTGAGTGTAAGAGGTGTGAGAATGAGAGAAGAGCCTCACCTATTTATATTCGTTAGCTGACTTCATCAACTGACTAACTAGGCCATCCAGTTTCCCTAATTAGGGAAGACGTACCTTGGGAGACTCAAAATACATTTTATATAATATTTCTCTAGGTACTATTTCCCTGACTTACAATGGAGGGTTTACCTCATGACTTTTACATGAGCAATTACATCAATGCCATCTCTGAATGGAGGAATAACATATCCAAAGGAGAACACAACAAAAGTACAATAGAATATCTTCCGAAGTTACAATACTTTAACACTCCTTCATAACTAGGAAGGTATTCTACATCAACAACAACCATCATTACAACTCTACAATAGAATGGTGAATCTCTATATGTCATAGGAATTTTTGGAACAACATCATACATATTCATCATCAATCTCAGTTGCATCATCTTCTGCAATCTCAGTATGTAAATACTAAATTATATTCTAGATACGTGATGACTCATCTTCTATCAGTATATAAATAATGAATCATCTTATAGATCATCTTTTGTAGTATCAATATGTGGATACTAAATCATCTTAATCATCTTCTGGATCATCTTTTCTAGCATCAGTACGTGAATACTGAATCATCTTCTATCGTGTCATTCTATGAATACTCAATCATCTTCTGAATACTGAACCTTCTTCTGTAACATCACTAGGTGAACTGAATCATCTTCCGCCACTAAATCATATTCTGAACCTTCTTCTATAACATTAGTATGTGAATACTGAATATTCTTCTTCCACATCAGTATGTGAGTACTGTATATTCTTCATCAACATCAGTATGTCAATACTGGATCATCTTATGAACATTCTTCTGTAATATCAGTATATGACTACCGAATCTGCTTCTGCCACATCAGTATGTGAATACTAAATATTCTTCTTCAATATCAGTATGTGAATAAAGAAACATCATCTGCAACATCAGTATGTAAATACTGAAACATCAACATCTGCATCTCAAGTATGTGAATACTAAAAACATCATCATTTGCATCATAAGTATCATCTTCTACATCTTTAGTATGTAAATACTGAATCACCATCATTTGCATCTTCAGTATGTAAATAATAAAACATGATCATTTGTATCTTTAGTATGGGATTACTTAAACACCATCATCTGTATCTTCAGTATGGGAATACCAAATTACCATCATCTACGCCTTCAGTATGTAAATACTGAAATATCATCATCTTTATCTTTAGTATGGGAATACTGAAACATCATCATCATCTATATCTTCAGTATGGAAATACTAAAACATCATCATCTATGTCAATAGTATGTAAATATTGACACAATCAACAACATCATTAGCATGTTAGTGCTAAAATTCAAATTATCTGTACTTCTAGATCACCATCTATATTATCAACATAGAGATGTTGGGACATTGTCATCATTATCAACATAAAAATGTTGAAAGAACCTCATCATCATCAACACAAATTGTTGTGACTTAAACTACATCAACATTGCAAAAGCGCATGTTGGGACCACAACCATATTAGCAACAACACAAGGTGTTGGCACCATAACCACATCTACAGCATCAACACAAGGTGTTGTTATTTTAACCATATCAACATTATCAGCATAGGGTGTTGAGACCACAACCATATCAAAAAAATCAGCACAAAATGTTGTACCATAACTACATCATCAACATCAACATGCTGAAGAAATATCACTATCAACATCAGTATAGAAATACTAAAATTGCCTCACCATCATTAGTATAGAAATAATGAAACTATCTAAGAAATCCATTCAACAACCAACAATCAACAGTGTAGTAACACTAAAAATTCTACAATCAACGGTATAGAAATATTGAGGATACATCTTTCCCTTCATCTTCTCGGAGTAGCATCATGGTGAATTATCTGGTAGATCCATCCAGGAATTTTCTACAACTTACTAACTCTTTCGAGCCAAACAAGCCTAGTTACATAGATGGATCTCCGTAGGGACCAAACAAGCCTTTTCTAGCTTACTAACCCTTTTGGGCCAAACAAGCGTAGCTAGACATACTAATACCCATAGAATTGACAGGCCTTGTCTGGCTTACTAACCCTTTCAGGCCAAACAAACCTAGCCAGACATACCCTCCTCTAGACTGACCTACTCACCGCTACATCCATCATCTATTGTCACTCCCTCTTTTGACATAGGTCCTTTCAGACTTCACCAAGCTTGTCTCAAAAGTATTCAAACTTTACATGAGCCATAGGATTATTCAATACATCTGCTACTTGTTCCTCGGTTGGAACATACTTGAGATTTATAGATCCCTTCAGCAACTTGTTCTCTAACATTCTCTTCTTGTACATCTGCGACTGCATTATACATTTACAACTTGTATCATTTTTTTTTTGTGCATCTATAATTGCTTCATTCTTCTGTATTTACATCTGCAACTATATCATACATCTGCAATTGTATCGTATATTCATAACTTCATAATTTCTTCTCTTGTAGGTGATTGCATAAAATCCTTCCTACAATTCTTATGATAAGAAACATTTCATAACATGTTAAAAATGACAACTTCCCATGCATAATTATATATATAATTATGCAACTATTTATGATAATACAACAATCATTTAATCCACTTACCGATCACCTGCATATTAGTAGTAAACTACAAGTATTCTACTATACATTTCCTAAATATAGAAACATATCATGTACACATATTTGAACATCTAAATATATCGGAAATGACTATTCAAATACTTATCGTTGTTTGTTTGATAGAATCCATCTTGATCTCTGTCTTCTTGAATTACTAGAGTCTCTTCCAAATGTGTTCAACTTCATCATCTGATTCTGAGAACCCGTTCCTATATTGCTCATTATCATAAATACTGAGCAAGTCTTCATACACCATAGATCACATAGAAATGTGTCTGTGTGTCATACCAGTTCATCTCTTCTTATCCAAAAATGAAATGGATAAGAGTATAATCTTCATCTTCATCGGTATAATTCTTCTCGATCATATTCCTCATTACTTGAGGAATCTTTACTTGTTTTTTTCTTAGCTATGATATATTCATCCTTGGTTTAATTTAGAGAAACACTTTTATTTTTGCAATATGTTGGAGTACATAGTACTACCAGCTCATTCAAAGTCATCATACATACGCAATACCCTTTAGGTACCACACCATTTTCTCTACATATTTTACCTAGATAAGTAAAATGTCTTCTGGATTTCATCATGCTTATAATCTCAAGAATCATGTTAAGATTCTCAAACTTTGAGATATACCATAGTTACTCCCTCTTATGTGGAGCACCATCCTCCCTCTACATATTTATTAGGACATTGGGGTGATAGGTAGTCTCCTCTGTTGTTAGTCTTCTTTGTATCCATCTATGTCACTAGATATCAGGATCCTTGATCTTGAACTTTGTTGCAAGTTTTCTATTTTTCTTTATAGGATTCTATCTTCAAAATCGTAGTAAAGGTTGGGATCTCCATCACTCTACTTGATCCTCAAATTTCTCATGTGACTGAATGCGCTATCTCATGGGTTCCTACTGAGATTTTACAAATCCTTCTGTACATAGGTGGTTCTTTGTACAACGTTTAAAACTATATAGTTTTCTTGATATTTTCTTTTACTTTGATTACATGAATTTTCTAGTGTAATATCCATTACTGAAGATGCGTGTCTATCACCTAGAGCAATGTCCTTCCAAAATCAACTCTCTCTTTTTATACAACCCACGAACCTTGCTTCGTATCTTTTGATACTTCGATCAGAAGTATACTTAGTTTTGTAGATTTACTTGGAAGACTTTAGGAAACTTTCCTTCATGTTTAGAACTCATATCTAGACATCATTATGTATGATCGACTGGAAATTCTATATCATATCATCCTGCCATTATTCCTTCTTGGGACATTCTTTTGCAAAGTGTCCTTTCTTCTCACAACTGAACTATTGAGTTGTGAGATGTCCTTCTATTCTTTGTGGAAATGTTCTTTATTATTTCTCTGCTTGGTATGAGTTGTTAGGGATTGATTGTCATCTCTTCTTATTTTTCCATCAATCAATTTTTCATTCCTCCATATGTGATCTTCTAACTAGAACAACTCTTTTGACTGAATTTGGAAGACGATTCAAAGTTGTAATTTATGCTTCTGCTTATTTACCATTGGATTTAATGGCTTCCAATTTCTCCTTGAGATGAGATCTTCTTGTGAAGTAATCATTGAATGTTTGAGAAATTGCACCTTCACATTCTTGAGTTGAGTCCTCAAGGTCATATTCATATGTTTTTCATTGCATCGAACATATACTTGGGAGTATTCAAGGATGATACTTGTGAGATCCAATGGAGGCAGAAATACTCATCTTTGTTTTGACTAGGTCCTTCTTGGATTCGACTTCATCTTCATCTAGATATGTAGCTTCTTCTTTGACATAGTTCTTCATAGAAAGATTCTTCAAGCATGATAAGTACTCTATAATTTCATGCTTATAATTTCTCGACTCTTTCAATCTTTTCCTCAAGCTTGGTACTATTTGTCATCATGATAAAAATGAGAACCTCAAATGGAAATAGAGAGGATGGAACTGACCAGTGAGATTGTTTCAACTTTATGCTTGCTTGAAGTATATTTTGAAATACTACTTCTCGTGGACCTAGGGTTTTATAGAGAAACCCTAATTTTTCAACTTAGGTATCTTTCAGATCTGATTGGATAGAAAGATGTGCCTCCTCAAGGCAAGCTGAGCAACATACTTATTTTCTCAAAATTGTGGATAGAACTGCAAAATATTAGATAATGTAGTTTTCTCCAACAAAATTGTTAGCTCAAAAAATGAAATTTCACATAATGATAAAATTATTACATAGATATATGCACCTTCCTATGATGAATTTGATGATACTCCTTCTTGAACTGATTGGTGGAGAGAAGTGTCAGTGACAGGAAGCCCTAGTTTTTCTCTGGTTTCTTCTGCAGGAATGACTGATCTTGTTTCTACGATATCACCGAAAGTAATGCTCTACATCTAAAAATCCACACTGAGGTTTCCTCACCTATCATCTTTCCAGAACCACATGTTAGAGAAGAATTGATTTCAAAAAATGGGACTTATGCAATTTTTTCCCAAGGTGACTTATTTAAGGATTGTTCATAATAGTGAACGTGTATGGACTACCATGTGTAATTGGTTCACCATTAGGGTTTGAAATATTTACCATGTAAACTATAGTCGGTTCCCTATCTAGAACATCTTGCAAAATTTCATTTGGACCTTCCTAGACCGAGATACATAGATTCTCCCTAGGTCACCTATTTAAGGTTGAATTCTGGGAGAGGTCGGAACCCTGAGTTGGAGGAATCATATCTCCTATATTATAGCAAATATCAGGCGGAAACATTTACAAAAGGTACATCAGGAATTTATCTTCATCGTGTGAAATTTTTGGCTCTTGATCATTCTCCAATCTCGACATATAGCGAAAGACCCAAAATTACTAGTTTTCATCTTTTAGGGTTTTCAAGCATGATACCCTAATCTTCAATAGATGTAGATGTAGCACTGTTTCGGCTGCACAATGAATTATTTCATGGTAGATTTGATACCATGTTATATTTTTAATGGTTATACAAGATCTAAAACATTTAGCATCATAACCTTAAGGAAAGGATGAATGAAATAAATACAAATGCATCAACACAAGAGAACACAGGAGAACATAAAGATTTTTCCTCGGGGAAACCACAAGGGATAAAACCCCACAAAACTTCGTCCGTATAAAGTTCTAACAAGATAGTGTAAAACCCAAACAACAAGAATAGTTTCTCATCTTCCACAATATACTATTTCTCTCTCTCTCTATCCAATGCAATACTTGAGTGTAAGATGTGTGAGAATGAGAGAGGTGCCTCACCTATTTATATTCAATAGGTGAGTGCCTCAAGTAACTAACTAGGTCAGCCAGGTTCCCTAATTAGGGCCAAACTACATTGGGAGACTCAAAATACATTTTATATAATACTTATGTGGGTACTATTGCCCAACTTTCAACGGAGGGTTTACCTCATGACTTTTACATGACCAATTACATCAAGCACATCTCTGAATGGATGAATAAAATCTCCAAAGGAGAAATACAACAAAAGTACAATAGAATATCTTTCGAAGTTACAATACTTTAATAGCTTGTAGGGTGAAGTTCCTAATTGATGTGATTCCACTTTTCATTCTTAGTTTTCTCGACATTTTAATCTTTTGATAACATCTCCATTGTCAAAATCTCGATTCTTGAAGGGGGATGTCACACATGCAATTTATCAGAGAATACAAACTTGCATCAGTATTTTTATCCAATAATGAATGTGGTATGTTTTTTTATTTTTTTTATCCACAATTATAATATATTATTATATTGTAAATTTACATTTTATCATGCTTTTTATCATGGATTTTTTTTATTCTTGTTAATTTCTAGGGAAGTTTTGATTCCTAGGGCTCATTTGATGTATTTAGGGTTTTATTCTATCCTAGAAGTATTGGGTCCATGAAAGTTTTATAGAGCTCAAACATATGATTTATTTTACGACTTTTAATGTTTAAACTATTGATTGCAATTTATGTGTTGTTAGTGGATGCTACTCTTGATGGAAAGAAATCACATGGTTTTTATATATTCAAACTAAAAATGACCCAGTTGTTTAAAATGTGATTTTATTAGGATCCTGATCTACAATTATTTTTGGACCTAGCTAAGGAATTAATGAGAGTTTATATGTTCATATTTTATGTATGTTCTTGTTGATGTTTGGGATTCTTGTAACTTAAATCAATGCACATTGATTATAATGGTAGGCTATAGTGGAATGGTCATTATTTTCATTGTCTTCTTGTAGAGTTGTCCAAAGTGTTATGGTAGATTGTTTTATTTGTATTTAGAATTTCATGATTGGTAGATATTTTTATTTGTATTTCCAAGTATGTCAATTTTATTTGTGACCTAAATCTGTTGGGTTAGGTATTCATTTTATGATATTTTGTTTTTTTGTAATGGTCATTCAGAAGTAAAATGGTTTTTGGTGATTTGTTTTGATGTGTAACTGATATCATCATCTAAAAATGGATCTTGTTATGAATGATAAATATGCATTTTAGTTGGAACACGATACTTCATTTCCATCATGATTATATCTAGCATGTACATGACATGTTTGATTTGAGATGTAGACATTATTCCATTTGATAGCTAGTCTTTTGCATTCAATTAGGGTGCTAAAACAATTTTACCACAGGTTGCATCCTTTCAAAAATTTCAAGGACATGGATACAAACACCTCCTTAGTTTATCTGAGAAAAAATAGTATTAAACATAGTAGTTCTAATGATATGCGTGATGGTGCATTAATGTGATTTATGTTCATGTTAGTGTATGTTTGTATTTATAATAACCATTGCAAGTTTCAAACTAACTTTAAAAATTCTAAATCAAATGACATAATTCATATTTTGATTGTCAACAAAAGCAGGGAAAAAGTGGCATTTGTATATTGAAATAGAAAAGCAGGTTACTTTTTTCTTAGAGGGTAGCTTAAAAATGAGAAATTAAGCTAATTGAGAATTTATACACTATATTAAGGTTGTGTCTCTCAATAATACTCCATGATGTAATAATGGTTGGGGGATTCCATAATCAGTCCACTGTGTAAACTATTCAATTATATCAGTTTGTCGGTATATCAAGACTTGGGTCCACACATGTCCATTGGACCATTAAGAGATATCATAAACAGTGGAGTCCCCACTTGTCTTGAATCTAGTTAGTGTATTTGTGTTTCACCGACACCTCTAGTTATGAGTGACCCAATACTTATTGTGAAATGTATAAATAAATCCATCCTCTCCTCATTCATGCATTTTCTCATTTGAGGGTCTATGAATTGAGAGATTCAAGCTATGGTATATGCTATTCTATTGCATCACCTTAGTAATCCAAAGAATCAAAATTTGAGCCTTCCTAGAAAAAGATTCACCAAGACGTTACAAGGATTTTTAATTTGATGAAAGATTCACCAAGTTTTTAGAATATTTAATAATTCAGTGAAATATTCACCAAGATTTTATTATATCATATAATTTAGTGAAAGATTCGCAAATATTTTACAGAATTCTATATTTGAATGAAATATTAGAAAAACTATTACATATACATATTATATTATTGATGAAATAGCCTTTGAAGCTTCTTATATATTAGGGAGATTCGCCCATTTATTATACATATCAATTTTGGCGTTGTTCTTAAAATTACCCCTGCCTCTAACACTCAATATTATAGACATGTTGTGTAAGTAGTATCACTTTAAATATTACTATATCTAACATAGCTCAATGAATACAATATCTCAAGAACAATGTCTATAGTCCCAATGAGGATATCCATTCACCTATTAGACATGAGGATTTTTAATTTAAATGTTAATTATAGTCTACATATTATAGAATATCTCCATGCTTAATGTATGGGTGAATCCATGGACCTGGGTAACACTTTTTGGCAAGGGCATTTCGGCAAAAACAAAAAAACGCGCCTCGGTCGAGGGCTTGTTAAGCCCTCGACCGAGGTCTTAATATCTCGACCAAGGTTTTATTAATCCCTCGACCGAGGTATTGCATGCTTTACAAACTATCGACCGAGGTATTTATATACCTCGGTCGAGGTTCATACCTCGGTCGAGGGCTTAAAAAAACAGACTTAGCCCTCATTCAAACAAATGAAAAATTTCCTGTGCCTTGTAGAGGTGTAAACCCTGCCATTCCTAACACATAACTGGGCGGAGTTGATTCCGATAAATTCACCAAAGAATCTTCTATCCATTGATGTATCATACACGCATTTTGGCATTCATATGAAATTTATTTTTTAATTACTTCTAAAACTTATACTTAGAAAACCACACTACAACTTCGAAGCAGCTCAAAGAAAAATCCACAGAGTTAAAAATACAAAGCCAAAAAATTCTTAAAAATGCACACATCACATATCGACGTGTCCTCTTCAAAAGGGTATCTTTGGTTTTTCAATTTTTGAAAAAATAGAAAAAATTCCCTTACGTGGACAAATATGTGTTTAAAACGATGCTGAAATCGAATGTGGTCACTTTCGAAAAATAATAAATAATTGTATAATGCGAAAAAAATTAACAAAAAAATATGCACATCACACTGCATTTTATGTAGATCATGCTCATATATTTATTTTTTTTAAATTATTAATGCAAGATTGAATTACTCTACGTGGACACGAGCCACTTATTAGCTTCTTCAAATTTTTAAGGTCACACAGTTCATTAAATGCAAAAATTCACACATTAAATGACATCGGAAAATTTAAAAAAAAATATCACTATGAAGCCAACATAATATTCTACAATTTGTTTTTTTACTGCAAGTCAAAATTCACATGGCATATATGCGTTTTGAGGGATTCTATTTAGCACATGAGTAAAAAATCAGGTTTTCATCGCCAAATTTGGCCAAAAAGTGTTACCCATCTTCATAGAATCACCCGTATACAACAACAATTATGTTTTACATCTAGAAGATACTTAACATATATTTACTATGAGGATCAATAACTACGGATACAATGTTCGTAGAAAAAAAATTATGCTTTTAAACTTGTCATTCCAAAATGTTGGTCATCTCATAACACCAAATCAACAAATTTCGTGACCTCCTCCTCCACCTCCAAAGCTATTTCCATAGCCATTACTTACTCCACCCATGTTTCTCCAAATTGGACATTCAACTCTTATGAATCCAACACCAATTACCATCCTTCCATCAATTTTACCAATTTCTACATCAAACATTAAATTTAAACAAATTTAAACTACCATCACATCATTAACCATAGTCATTATCAAAAATCATCATCAACACATAAGATCATACATTGTCCACAGGATATTTTACTTGGAAATGCAAATGGGAGAAAACTAGGAAACACTTTTCTTATATCAATCAAATATTACATTAAAGTTTATGAGAATCCACTAAAAATAAGTCACAACTCTCTATCTTTACCAGGTCCAATTGGAAGGAAGCACTAACTAATTAAATTTTCTATAAGTAAAAGGAGGTTACAACCCTCTAGATTTATCAACTCCAACCAAAAGGAAGCATCAACTCCCTATAACACAAGAACCAACCAGTTGAAAGGACATGAATCCTCATTGAGCTCCAACTCACCCTAGAACCACCTTTCCACCTTGAATAAATGAAAGATTCAAATTTCTCTACACACAAATATTCCAAGGACACCGATCCTTTGCCTAGCACCACGGGAAACCACCCTTTTCTTGTAGAGATGTTTTCTCTTATGTCAATCTTATCTTACTGATCAACCTCAAATATCAAAAGCTATGTAAACATTCTAGAAACTATGACTCCATGTGCACACAAACCTCATGGTTCTTGTCCTTTTAACTCAGTCATCACTTACATAGCTTCTCTGCCATTCCTGTATCTAACACTCCACCACTCTCAATTAATCACAGTACTATAGATTCCATTATTCCATTCTCATATAAGCACAATCATGTAGCTTCCATTCCGCCACTATTACATAATCAAATTCTTGTAGCTCAAGACAAGCAAATTAATTCTTGAGTCCTCTATGTAGACATGACTGCAATCGTCATTGACCAATCTATCAAAGACTTATCAAAGACTTTTCAGATACAGAGATTCACTATACTATGTAATATTGATCCAGCAAATAACATTTGCATGCAAATTACACTCTCTATAATTTAAATTATTCACTTTATTTGCATATGACCAGAGTGTCATTAATGATTCAAAACCCTTGTGATTTGCATCGTTAAATTCCTTATTCCATCATTCACTCTATAATTTTCTCTAGTTCTTCCATTGTGAGACCTGTAGTATGTGATGTCTCTAACTATGATCCCAATGCAAACTCAAAGATAAAATTCCAAGACATATTTCCTCAATATCAGCATGAATGAGTACTAACATAGCTCTGTGTATTGCAACCAATATTTTCGTAGATAAATACATAAAGTATGATTTGCATTTTGCAACCAATATTTTTATGGGGATGACCTAAAGAAAGTTAATCCATGTTAAATGCCAATTCAAATTTAAATCTTCAATTTGTTTCACACACATTCATCTAATTATATTGTGACGAGCTATTAAAGTATGTGATAAGAATTCAAGTATGAAGAAAACATCAAACCCCAGGTTCTTTGATCCCTTGGACATTTGATATTTCAATTTCATACAAGAAGAGATAAACCAAGTTGTCATATGTAACAAATGCCAAATTTAAATATTAAGTTAGGTTAATTAATGTAATTTAACTAATAGGTGACTTGAAAAGTCACCTCTCTTCCCCACTTAGGGTATAAATTACCGGGACACCTATTATGTAAATCGTTTTCTACAGTTATAAAATATACATTTCTACGTTACATTCTTTCTTTTCATCTTCCTTGATCTTCCACTGAAGGAACAAAGTTCCTCAATAATCGAATAACCAAAACAAGTAATGTAGAAAATCCTAAATGGCTCAGTCGAAAGTATAAATGTAATGTATGGTAGATAAGTCCACATTTAGCACTGAGAAGATTCCAATATGTTATAGCTGATTACCACACATGGTTGATCACATATTTATGGTCTTCCGTGTCCCTCTGCAGACTCTTTAGACTCCACTCAGTGACATTATACTTTGATGTTTCCAAGTTCATCCCTAAAAATACATGTTTATTGTTGTACATGACTTTTCGCATGTACACGTGACTTTTAACCTAAACTCGTGTACATCAAGATGTGTGCATACATCCAAATAATTATGGAGTTTTCCTTCATGTTTGTCTGAACCACTTGACTCTTGCACTTCAATATGCCTTGAGATCGCTCTGATTTGACCCTCGATTACCCCTTTGGAGTGCTATATAAGGAACCCCTTGGATACATTGAGGAAGAGTTATTGAAGAGCAAGGAAACTATAGTCCATTGTTACCATAGCTTTCTTATACTTAAGTTTGCATCCCTTTGTCGATTTGAAGAACTCTGTGTTCTTCCCAAGCTTGTATTTGCTTGTGAGCTTGCTATCGAGAGATGGAGGATTAAGGTGGTGGAAGCCCAAGTGGAGGACTTAGTTTCTCCAGTTCGTAAACGTGCTGACAGAGGTTGTCACTTATCTAATATTTGATTTGATTAATAGAAATATATTTTTCTATCCAATAATGTGCATTTGAATGAATATTGAATCCATGGATACAAATTTCACTCTTCCCAATAATCTATCACAAAACAAGCGTCTCACTTTTAAATCTTTAATTTATGATTATCGATGGTTAATTGCAAGCATTGATTCCCAATATCCCAACCAATCTCCTTTTGGTGATTTTAGTGCTTAAAGGCTTGGATCTACTCTCACTCAATGACTTCACAACTACTCTAAAATTGGACATCAACACCATTCACTCAATTTTCTCCGTCAAATTCCTGGTGTAGTAACGTAGTGCTAGAACATTTGCTGGCACCAAGGCTCTCAACGTTTCATCAAATCCTTCTTATGATATTCCTTACATGGGAACTCAATTTTCTTGATGGGTTCTCTGCTGCAAACACTACAGTACAAACAAATAATTTGCCACAATGCCATCAACGCATCTTTAATTTTTCCTGCCTGAAGTCAATTCCAAATCGATTCTTTAAAAGGATTTACTCTATGTTGTAGAACTGGAATCACTTGACGAGATTAAGTCTTGTTCTTTGCTTTCCATGAACAAAAACATTTGTTACTCTCCAAAAACCTATCGATAGGTTCCTCTACCACCAAGGCTTCAGTCAAGCATAGACTCTTCAACAAATATATATTCATTAACATTAATACTCATAAAACTTACAAGAACAATAAATATTGTTTTTATTAATAAATTGAAATTGTACATGCATGAACAAAAACTCTCACATACTCCGAATATTAAACGTAGATGCTATGGCTCAAATCTTTTTTTCCTCCTCCCAAGTGCCTCATAGGCTTACAATATATAGAAATTACAAAATACTCTCTGGCTTATCCAACTAACTTCTTATAAATAAATACATATGTTTCCAGTAATTGACTCTTAACCTAACTATTTGAATTCTGCTAACAAATGCAACATCACATGGAATGCCCTTCTATATCAATCCAAAATTAAAATATTTACATAGAAGAATAGAAATTCTTTTCAAAAGTTAAGACCACTGTTAAGACCCCCTTCTTTGGAAATTTGTCCTCCAAAATGACTTGATAGCTTTAATGCTTCTGCATGAGAGTCCCGAGTTAAAACTTGTATGGCTCCTATTCATAAGCTTTTAATGTAAAAATCATCTTGGATCCAAAAATTTATATTATAGATGATCATCCATTTCATTATATTGGTTCAATTACCTTTGTTGTTGTCAACTTCATCTCTCTAGGATCCCACATTGTATGTTCTTGCTTGTCATTTCCCTCGTTGATGTAGTCTTTCTCATTCAAATGCAACTTGTGACTGGATATCTTATTCTTGTGGTATCTTTTCACTTCATTATAACTCTTATGCGTCAACTACGATATCTCATCAATTTCTATGTCTAGCTTGTCTCTTTCCTAGTACATGTTATTGCTCCTTGGCTAAAACTTGTTGATGCATATCCTCTTGCATAAGAGTTATAAATCTCTTATCAAGTTTTGATTCAAATAGCTCCTTGATAACCTGTTGGTCATACTTTTCAACTTTATCCACCATACGGTCTCTCAAGGCAATTCTTTCTTCTAGATCTTCTATTATGTTAGATATTTAACATTAAGCTAGCATTATATTAGGATCTTTAACTGAGATAATAACAAGCACAACAATCAAACACAAGAGACAATAAACACAGTGTTTTTCCTCAGGGAAACCATAAATGGAGAAAACCCTACAACTTCCTTAGAGATAGAATCAACACGAAAAGTAAAACCCAAAATAGTGAGATGATATCTCGACAGCAGTAACCTTCTTTCTTCCTAGCCCCAGTGTCTTCTTCTTCCTCAGCTATGCACTACAACTGAGTGTGAGTGAGTGTGTGATAAATAGAGAGGCTAGCTCTCTATTTATACTAATTCTTGACTTGACTAAACCCTACTAGGAACGACTTCATTAGGTGAGTCTAACAACCCTAGTGCCCTGAAACTGTGGGGACTTTAACCATTGAACAATAGGAGGGTTACCCACCTTGACTTGACATGACTTGTTTACATTATAGAAACTCCCGATCAGAACATCGGGGCATGACATGACTCAATTACATTACAGACACATCCTGGAATAAACATCGGGGTACAATACATAAGAAATACAAGTGAATACATTCCAAAGTTACAATTACATCAACACTCCGTCTTAACTAGGAAGGTACTCTCTCGACACAATTTATCAGCAAAAGTCTTCTTCTCTGTATCATCTAGATCATCCTCGAGTCCTCATCATCTTCATCTTCATTTGGATCATCAAGTCACATGTATATTCAAGTCATGTTCATCTTAAAGTCATCTTCATCTGGATTTGGATCATCACTCGATCTGAATCATCTCTCGATCTGGATCATCATCACTGGATTTGGATCATCGCTCGATCTGGATCATCCCTGGAGCATCATCACTAGATTTGGATCATTCCTCAATCTAGATCATCACTACTGGATCACCATCACTAGATCATCACAGGTGCTATCTCATGATTCTTCTCGTCACATGAAGTTCTACATATCCAACCATTTTTCATGTTGGTTGTAGGCCTAGCCTCCATGTAGGTCTTCTTCCCGCACATATATCTAACCCTAAATCAGAATGGCCTGCCAAGGACTTACATCTGATCATGTAGGAACCAATCCTATAATCATATCAAAAAGGAATTCCCAACACTCACATCTGACCATGTGGGAACACATCCGACAACGTTATCAGAAAGGCCTAGCACTCACATTCAACAACCGATGTCAGAAAGGATCAACACTTACACTCAACCATGTGAGGAACCAATCCTCCATGATGAAAGGCTCTGCACTTACATATAACAACCAATGTCAGAAAGGATCAGCACTTATATTTGACCATTCAAGGAACTAATCCTTCATGCCGAAAGGGCTCTGCACTTACATCTGACAACCAATGTCAGAAGGGATCTGCATGCACATCTGATCATGTAGGAACCAATCCTATAGTCACATTAGAATGGCCCTCAGTCTTAAACTGAGCTTTCTTGGTAACTACCCAGGTGCCTCCATTCCAAGAATGGAATTCAACGCTTATATCTTATCATGTAGGAACCAATCCTACAGTCACATCAGAATGGATCAGCACTCACATCTAACATGGAAGGAACCAATCCTCTCACCATGATACAATGGCTCAGCCCTTACATCTGAACATGGAAGGAACCAATCCTCTCACCATGTCAAAATGGCTCTAGGTCTCATCATTTCCCTTTGGAGGGAACCTCAATATGGAGAACACAAAGCTTCTCCATGAAGTTCTCAAACTTCACCCTAGCCAATGGCATTGTCAGCACATCAGCTATTTGTTCATCCGTCGCAATATACTGAAGCTTCAATGCTCCCCTCTGCAATATAGGGCCTGATATAGTGATACTTGATCTCGATATGCTTCGACTTATTATGGAACATCGGGTTCTTTGAGAACTTCACACAACTCTGGTTGTCACAAGTAGCATCCATCTAAAGATCAAAATTAGACAGTAGTTTCCTCAGCCATACTACCTCACAACTAGCTGAAGAAGCTCTGAAATACTCTGCTTCAGCTGTACTCAATGCCACATAGGATTGCTTCCTGATAAACAAAGAGATCACACCTGATCCCATACTGAAGCAGCACCCTGAAGTGCTCTTCCTATCGATGGCACTGCCTACCCAATCTAAATCAACATAACCCTCCAGGTTAATCTTCTGATTCGCCTAAGACTTGAGCCCATAATCAACTGTACCCTTCAGGTACCTCACAATATGCTTTGCAGCAATCAAGGGAACATGTCTCGGATCTATCAGAAACTGGCTCAAGGTGTTCACAGCAAAGTCAATGTCTGGTCTTGTGTTCATCAGGTACATCAAGGACCCAATCATCTGATGATACATTGTAGCATCAACCGTCTCTGATGAAGCATCACTCAACATCTTCAGGTTCGATGCTATAGGTGTGGTCATGGCCTTACATTCCATCATCCAAAACCTCTTCAGGATCTCTACTGCATACTTCCCTTGTCCGAGGAAGATTCCATCCGCATTTTGCCACACCTCCATGCCTAGAAAATAGTGCATCATACCCAAGTCCTTCATTTCAAACTCGGCAGCAGTTTTTCTCTTCATATCAGTAACCAACCCATCCATACCTGTTACAAACAGATAATCTACATATAGTAAGATAATCACTAGGTTTCTATCTTCAATGTTGTAGTAAAGGTTGGAATCTGCTTTACTTTTGGTAAAGCCCAAACTAGATAGAAAGCTATCAATTCCGTTGTACCTTGTCATGGGTGCTTGTTTTAAACTGTATAGGGATTTCTTCAATCTGCACACATGAGACTCCCTATCATGTGTCTCAAAACCACGTGGTTGTTTTATATACACTTCCTCTTCCACTACACCATTCAAGAAATTAGTCTTGACATCTCTTTGGTGTATCTTCCATTTCATCACTGCAGCTAGAGCAAGTACTGATTTGATGGAAGTGTATCTGGATACAGGTGCAAATGTTTCTTCATAATCTATTCCTTAATTCTATGAGAAGCCACGAGCCATGAATCTTTCTTTATATTTTTCTATGCTACCATCTGCAGCATGCTTGATCTTGTAGATCCATTTGGAAGTTAGAATCGAATTCCCTTATGGTCTTAGGACAACATCCCAAACATCATTCTTCATGATCAATTGATACTCTTCAATCATAGCATCCTTCCATTCTTTCCGTTCTTCCACTTCTTCATAATTAGAAGGTTGTTTATTGATAAAGTCACATAGTAAATCTACATACCCGAAGCAGGATCTGGTTCTCTTTCTTTCTCTATGATTCTCTTCTAGAGTCCCATATCTTTCTGCACCTTGGATAGCTTCTCGTACCCAAGCATGTTTCCTCTTGTGAGGATTCTTCTCTTGAGGTGTATCTACAGGTTCTTGAGGTTCTTCAAATTCTCGATCTTATTCTTGAGTTTCTTCATTCATGGTTTTGTCATGAATTCTGGGTGCTTCTGATTCTTCAAGATCTTCAGCGGGTTTCTTTCTAGCTTTGTTGTAAGATGAGTCTTCATCAAATGTTACATCCCTATTGATATCGATCTTCTTGAATCCTAGGAAGTATATTCTGTAATCCTTCGAGCTTTCAGAGTATCCCACAAATATACCCTTCTTTCTTGAAGGATTTGAATTTGTCCTCTTTTCTTTCGGAATGTGTATGTACACTGGACAGCCAAATATTCCGAGATGGCTGACTTTTGGTTTCTTGCTAGAAAATACTTCTTCAAGTGTCTCGTTCTGGAGTACTATGTGTGGAGTACGATTATGTACATACATTGTTTTTATGGCAGCCTTTGTCCATAGATGCAAGGGAATATCTTCATTATGAAGCATTGCTCTTGCAGCTTCCATGATAGTTCTATTCTTCCTTTCCGCAACCCCATTCTGTTGTGGATTATATCAAGTGGATAACTCCCTCTTAATCCCCGACTCTTTGCATAAGTATTTGAATTCATTTGATGTGAATTCTCCACCATTATCTGATCGACAGGTCTTGATCTTCTTTTCTGTGTGGTTCTCGATCAAGGATTTGAATTCCTTGAACTTGCTGAAAACTTCATCTTTGTTCTTCATGAAGTAAATCCATGTCTTCCTAGAAAATTCATCAATAAAATAAACATAGTATACATACCTGATTAGTGAACTTAATGACATTGGTCCACATACATCGGAGTGGATGATTTCCAAGATTCATTTTTCCTTGCTCTCTCTACTTGGAAATGTCTTCTTTGTATTATTTCCTTTCGCACATCCTTTGCAGACCCCTTCATGTTTTGCTTGAATTTCTGGAAGACCTTCAATATCTTTTCTTGCAAGTGGTAGTGCTTTGTAATGCACATGTGCAAGCCTTCTGTGCCAAAGTTCATTTGGCTCTACTATGTCATGGACCAAAGCTTGTTCTGGATGGCCATTGAATTTGTATAATCCTCCTTCTTGTTATCCAATTACTATTGCTTCATCAATAGTCTTTCCTCTTGACCATATGAGGACTTGGCCATCTACAAATGCAACCCTCATGCCTTTTGCATCCCGTGCCAATATAGATAGAAGATTATTCTTTAGTCCTGGTACAAACAAGACATCCTTTATTTTCATAGATTTTCTAGAGTCTATCTTATAGGAGGATTCACCACTACCTTTTATGGCGTATTGGTAGTCATCCCCAAGTTTCACCTTATTGGGTGAATTATGTTCAGATAGTTTCTGAAAATATTCCTTGAAACTTGTCATGTGTTTGGAAGCCCCATTGTCATAAGCCAATCTTTGCTTCCATGAGTGACAATTCCCATGAGAGCGGAGATCAGAACATATTCTTCTTCACTTGAAGAGTCTTTACTTTCTTGTTTTACTTTCTTCCTTGGAGGATCAACATCCTCAGCAGTGTGAGCATGATGTATTCTTTTGGAGTTCTTCTTCTTCTTGGATCCATTCTTATTCATGGGACAATTTCTAGCAAAGTGTCCTATTTCATCGCATGTATAACATATGAGTTTGGCTGGATCCCTTCTTACAAGATTATTTTTCTGATGAGAATACTTACCTTGGTGATGATGATTTTCTCTTCTTCCTTTATTCAAGTGTACTTTGAGAGATTGATATTCACTTCCCATCTTTTCTTCTTGAGCTTCTATTCGAGCTTCTTCTTGAGAACATTCTTCCCATAGTCTACTGAACTTGACTAACTTCTTCCTAGTACAGATTTCTTGGATGAAAGAATACCATGACCTAGGAAGACCATTCAAGGTTGTCATCACAATTTCTACATTCTCCACTTCTTCATATACTACTTTAAGTTGTTTTTTGATCTAGGATACCCTTGTGAAGTATGAGTGGATGGTCTCCTAATTCTTAATCTTTACATTCTTCAGCTGGTTCCTTGGAGTCATCTTCTGGTTTATGTTATTCCCTTCAAACATTTTGGTTAGGGCATCAAACATAGCTTTACATTTCTTGAGGGAGGACAAATGTGGTATGATGTGATCCTTGATTGAATCAACAATAATCCTCTTTTCCATAACCAAATTATTTTTATGTAAGTCCTTAGCCTCATCTCCCTCTGGAACTGGAACCTCCTCATGGATGTAGAAGTCCAACTCATTCTCTTCTAGGACTAGGGAGGTCTTATACTTCCAGGCTCAGAAGTTATCAGCTCCCTCAAGATTTTCATCAAGCTTGGTATGATGAGACATCTTAACTGAGAACCTCAAATGTAAATACAAAGTATTTAGATCCTACTAGGTCAAGATATCGGAACTCAATTTGGAGTTGAAATTCTGGAGTGTTAGTTCAGAAGCAGATTAGGGTTTGACTTTTTTGGAGTTCTGTCCAACCAAATGCTTTGATTTTGATCTCTAACTTTGATTTTGTGGAGGAGATCAATCTAGGCCTAGGCTCACTGAAAAATTCCACTTCTATGAAAAGCCCTAATTTTTGACAGTAATGTGAGGTCCAAAACTGAAAAACCTCAGAGTTGGATTCTGCTTAGATAGAAAGATGTGCCCTAGGGAGGAGAGTTATTCCAACCTTCTTTTTCTGAAAATCGATAGAGAGAGATCCACAAAGTAGGAAGCCCTAGTTCCCGCAACTGCACAATGTCTTCTTCTCAGGTTAGCTCTGATACCATGTTAGATTTTTAACATTAATCTAGCATTATATTAGGATGTTTAACTGAGAGAATAACAAGCACGGCAATCAAACACAAGAGACAATGAACACAGTGTTTTTCCTTCGAGAAACCATAAATGGAGAAAACCATACAACTTCCTTAGAGATAGAATCAACACCGAAAGTAAAACCCAAAATAGTAAGATGATCTTCTGATAGCAGTAACATTCTTTCTTCCTAGCCCCATTGTCTTCTTTTTCCTCAGCTATGTGCTACAACTGAGTGTGAGTGAGTGTGTGATAAATAGAGAGGCCATCTCTCTATTCATAGTAATTCCCAACTTGACTAAACCCTACTAGGGTCGACTTCACTAGGTGAGTATAACAACCTTAATGCCCCCGAACTGTGGGGAATTTAACCCTTCAACAATAGGAGGGTTACCCACCTTG
This sequence comes from Pseudotsuga menziesii, assembly GCA_001517045.1. NCBI lineage: Eukaryota > Viridiplantae > Streptophyta > Pinopsida > Pinales > Pinaceae > Pseudotsuga > Pseudotsuga menziesii. The sequence continues at coordinate 246,124 of LPNX010399934.1, read as the reverse complement.
ACTTGACATGACTTGTTTACATTATAGAAACTCTCGATTGGAACATCGAGCCATGAAATGACTCAATTACATTACAGATACTTCCTGGAATAAACATTGGGGTACAATACATAAGAAATACAAGTCAATACATTCAAAAGTTACAATTACATCAGCATATTATGCCAGTGCTATTTGGCTTCTGAATATTTTTCTTAGAATTGGTATGGATTAGACTTATAAGCTTTATGTAGTAGCCATAATTCTTATTTTTATCAATCATCCTTCTATGATTTCCATCTCTTCCACTTCACACTTTACATTTGTAATCCTTGTGTAGATTTCTTCAATCTTGAGGCTCAGTAGCCACATTCCCAAAAACTTGATCTTCTCATTAAAATTTATAAATAATGCATCTAAAGGATGCTTTTCATTTATATCTTCCTTTTGTTAAACTTTTTTTTTCTTTCTGTATGAGATGTCTCCTTTTGGATTACACTTGCACACATATTATTGAAAACATTTTCCTCATGACACTCTTCAAGCTCCCCTTTAGTCACAACTATCACTTGGCTTCTTGCTCCACATAATGCTTCATGTGCATATCCTTGAGTTTTTGTCCTCATCCATAGTATTTAAGATTGTGTTGGTATTATCAACATCTTTAAATATTTGGGTGTCCCTTGAGACAATTTTCTCATTTGAATTTCTTTCTTGTGCATATTCTCCCATTGTTTTCTCATACTTTAATAAGGCACATGGTTTCCTCACATTCTTGTCACACAAGTCTAGCCGCTGCTTGATTTTCTTCAAAGAAATGTTTTGTTGTTTATTTACTAATTTTTTTTGTTGAATCGATGTTTCCTTTAACTTGTCTTTAAATACAAACTAAATACAAACTGAGTATGGTCTCCATCCATATTCTCCTTTTCCTCCTCTATAGAGGTCCTTTTCTTGTCTTCAAAGAGAATTCGCCTTGTCTCTTTGGTTAATATGCATTGACATTTTCTTAACAAAATTTGATTTTCTAAAGGTGAATTCATCACCTCAACTTCTTTTCAGAGATGTTTGTGTTCAATATTGTGTTAGGATTATTAACAAGCAACATTAACATAAGAATGAGTGAGAAATAAACATTATAACAAGCAACCACATATAGATACACAATATACCCTGGAAACCCCATGGCGGGAAAACCAGGATAAATGAAGATCTTCATTACATGGCCAAAACCGTCCATCCAGGCCAAGCGAGCTATTCACCGCTCACCTCCATGCCACTTTACAATGGAGCCTCCTCAAGCTTTATAAAGGCTTAATCACATGCAATACCATGGAACAATACCATGGGCTACAACAAACCATGTGCCCAAACCATGTGCAAGACCTAAACCACCTTTGACTTAATCCTGAGTCAAGGTTAACCCTAACAATCCCCCCTTTAAACTTGACTTGGAGTAATCACCAACTCCCCTCAAATATTTACCGAGGAATCTTACATACACCCCCCTATCACCTAGGTCTATCTCTTGACTTTACTGGTGAGTTACCAGGGGTATGCATGCCTTACTAGGTCTTACAACCATATGCCCATTTACATGCAAACCGCTCCATTACATTTTTTTTTCATGTGCCTTCATGGTGACTACACGATCACCATCCGTTGCTTCATCCTCTCGCTTTCCATGCTCGCTTTCTTGCTCATCTTTTTCCATGCTCCCTTTGTACCAAGCCAAACCATGGCTCTGATACCAGTTGTTAGGTTAAAAGCGATCAACATTAAATAACAATATGCAAGAAAATAAACATTGCAAGCAACATTCAAAATAGACACACAATATACCCTAGAAACCCCATGGGGGGAAAACCAACATCAATGAAGATCTTCATTACATGGCCAAAACCAGCCATCCAGGCCAAGTGAGCTAGTCACCGCTCACCTCCATGCCACTTTACAATGGAGCATCCTCAAGCCTTATAAAGGATTAATTACATGAAATACCATGGGCTACAACAAACCATGTGCAAGACCTAAACCACCTTTGACTTAATCCCAAGTCAAGGTTAACCCTAACATCTTGGACCAGTCTGCTAGACACTTTAGCTCTTCTTCAAAATCTAAGTGGCTTTTTTTTTATCTTTCCTCCTCTCATAAGGATGTTATCTTCCATTTCATGATTTATATTCTTCTTTTCTCTGTCTCTTTCAGACTTTTCTACACTATCTTCTTCCTTTATGATAGCTTTGTATGTCTTCCCACCTTCTTTATCTGCATAACCTGAACACATGCAAAAATCTTCAGTTTTGAAAACATAAGTCTTTCTAGTGTCATTCAATGCCTCATTTAATACATCCTCATGTTGATATTCACTTTTTAGATAGTCCATAGGACTCTCAATAGCTCTTTTTTCAACTTCTTCAAAATCATTTTCTCCAAGAAGTATTCGTCATTTTGGTTGGAAATAATAAATTCTCTCTTCTTGATCATACTCAGTAAATTTGAGCACTTTACCTATCGACAAAGCACTCATCCAATGTCTCAACTCGTTCTTCAAATTCGTGGCATACAAATTCACAATAGGCCCCTTGATCTTATTCTTAAGATTCCACCCAACTCTATGGTGTTCATTCTCCATTTCTTGTAGACACATACTCATCATATTGATTCTTTTCTTTCACTTAGCTATTTATTGATCAATTTGCTCTTCACTAATCTTCTGCACGCCTTTTTATTTGGCTTCTTCCTTCACTCTACCATGTCCTCCCTTTGAACCCCTTTCATGTCTATCAACAATCATATTCTCTCCTTATTTCCTTGTGAGTTTCTCCATACCCACCAAGAGTGCAATGAAACATCTACAACAACAAGTCTTTTCCACCCTATTGTAAACACCTCACCAAGATTCTTCTAAGTTTGGACTTTTGGTATTACCTTAGTTCTCTTCCGCAGTGAGGAAGAATCACTTGAGATTCCTCTGCTCTTTCTAAGCTTTCCTCTTGAAATCATTTCCACTCTTGATAACTTCACTGCTTCCTTTTCTCCCAATTTCAACGGTTTTATTTTATACATGGTTCATCAACAGTTAAGGTCTTTCTTCTTCTTTGTACTACAAATTTAAAGTTACCATCTTCTATGGTGCTTTTTCTTCAACTTCAACTTCATGAACATAAATTACCAAATGTGAAAACATAATACCATTGAACTTACCACTTCTATGCCGAAATTAATCCACGCAAACAAGTGAGAGAATTCACGTTGATACTTAATTCAGTCAATTTATAAGGGAACATATAAACTGAATCTATACGTTTGAATTATACAGATACATGACTTATCACCAGTCTTCTCACCTTCACTATCAAAGACTTTGGTCTGGTTTACTGTTACTTAAGATGTTGATGTACTGCTACACACATAATCTTCCTTATGATGTCTTCAATGCTTTTTACCACTTTCTACTTTCATAACATTTCCTTCTATGATACCAAAGATGGTGCAATATTTGGGAGGATGCAAGATGGTAAACAATTCTTCAGTTTCCAAATGAACATCGTAAATAATTATTCAGTTTTCAAACTAACATTTCATCATGCTTTCAAAGATTGATATGATCCCCACAACTCCTACCAAAACATGGTTAAGAAAGTCAATAAAAAAAGAATTTATGCAAGATTATGCTAAACATATAATGAGGAAACAAAAAGAGTTATGAGGAACTCTGTTTTGTGGGTTTGTACCTAAACCTTCCACATTGCATTCAATTCTACCTTGGTCAGGTTATTTTCATGAGTACATACATTGCTAGGCCCTAACACTGATCCAGGAAGTGATTTCCCATCTCTTAACATTTTATTATAGCTTGAATGAAATCCAATGTTCATCAATAGGTCATCCTCCTCATAGTGTGCAATCTCCCCAATCAATATGAACTAGATAGATCACTACAGTAATAGCACATCAATTATTTCTTCTTCCACACTTCAGTCATGATTTCTACTGCACAAATTACAACTGTTATTTTCTTTCCTTAATACTTCAAAATGGACAATCCTCGATAAACCTTGGTTTTCTCACCTGATTACTCTCAGTCATTTATTTCCTGCAACATTGCAACATTTCAACTGATACAAAGTTCACTCCGCCCAATACGCTATCCGAAAGCAAGCGTTCAACTTTTATATCTTGAATTTATGATTATCAATGGTAATATTGAAAGCATTGATTCTGAGTCTCAGTTCCAATCTTCTTGTGGAAATTTGAATGCTTAAAGGTTTTGATGGAGTGTAATAAACCAATAATTAATCATTTATTATTAATTTCTCCTAAGATATTTTATTTTATTATTTTAAATATTTTTTGACAAAAAGTCAAAAATAAAACAAATACAATGAATTATTATTTTATTAATAAAAGATACCGAAGGGGAAAAAAATGACACAGTTGTTGAAGAGTGTTTGCTGACTCACAAGAGGAAAATACAAGTGGTTGTAGTTGTTGAGTGAGAACTCAAGGTACAGGAGGCATCTTCCCTAAAATCAGGTCACAACTCTTTGTTTTGTTGAGTGCTAAAGAGAACGAGGCTCATAAATGACCAAGTCCTAAGCAAAATATTGTATAATAGTATGTCCATTAGAAAGAAGGAGGCTAGCATTCGACGAAGATTGAATCTGATAATGCAACACATTGCGTATTAAGTAGATTTTTCTCTTATGGTTTAGTGACCAGGATCATGGGTTATGGAGCAAGTGATTTGGTTGATGTAGGAGCTAGTTGGTTGCGAGGAACGACTATTCCATTTCTGCTTTCCCAACAATGTTGTGAGGTTCTTTTCCTATTGCTTATTTGTTAACACTAGTTACAGTAGGATTTCCATTTTAACCTAGAATCGCAACTAATTATTTTAGTAGGAATTTATTATGCATTTGAATCAAATAATGATCCAATATGTATCTGCTTTAAGTAATGATCCATTGTGTACCTAAATAGAATATAGGATTTTTACGCATCATTTCATTAATAATTCTTATTATGTTTTCGAACTATATCTTATTTCATGTTAGTACTTTCAATCTTGTAAAATCCATATTTAATTATTTATGTATCTGGATTCGGGTTAATATCTAAGAGAATTCTTCATAATTATAACATATAAAAAAATCCATTTCATAACTCCCAGATCAAGATCGATCGGGATCGAAGGATTTATCAATAGGAAATGTGTATAGAATTATAAAATATATAATTATGAACTTCACTGTAATAATAAAGTATATATCCTTTCACATAGTTACTCATAAGTTATCAGTTCATGAATTAACTTACCATCCTCGACTAATTCGAAGGTATCTTTCCAGAGCTAGGATTGTTTAAACATCTAGTTCCTCTTCCACTTACAACACAAAGTTTTTTTCCTAATTTTTAGAAAAACAAATCAAATCTACATGGTACACATACCCTTATGAAACTACAATCAAATTCACAGTTATTTATCACTAAGTCTTCGCAAATCTGATTCCAATATCATGTTTGGTCAGCCTAAATAAACAAGTATTAAACTCCAGAAAAATATTATAATCAATGCTAAATTACTTTAATTAAAAAGCCTAGATAGCCTCTTACATAGTGAATCTTTCCAAAACCAACGCACGACAATAAGTCAATCCCAAATGGCAACCGAGTGTATTTAAACATAAACATCGAAATATAAAAAGGATTCTCACCATAAATGCTTATAATTACTTCACAACCACGATTTCAATTCATGAACAAAGGACTAAATTTTTCTTCTCAAAGATCTCAAAGACCCTGTAGAATATAGCAAGAATCACAACTTTAAACCATATCGAATATCAAAAATACGATTCATAACAATGTGGTTGTAAGACCATTCAATGGAATCCACAATCGTTTAAAAACAAACTAGAAGCTCTTAACCAACAAACATCTAAGTGCGAAAAAAAGTTTTGTGGAACCCTAATTTGAAAAAGTTGAAAGGAAACCCGCAATTGTGGAAGGTTATTTCAAAAAAGTTAAAATGAAACCTTGCAGAAGGGTAAATGCAGAAGGTTATTTCGAAAAATTTGAAAGGAATCCCGCAATCCACAATTCGCAATTGCGGAAGGACAAATGGGGAAATTTAATTTGAAAAAGTTGAAAGGAAACCCAAAATCCGTAAACGTAGAAGGATAAATGCTGAAGGTTACCTCGAAAAAGTTGAAACGCAACCCGCAATCTGCAATTGCGGGAGGGTAAATAAGGAAGGTTAATTCAAAAAAAAGGTTGAAAGGAAACCCACAATCCACAACCCACAATTGCAGAAGGATCATTATGGAGGGATATTTGTGGAAGGATCATTGTGGAAGGATATTTGTGGAAATTTCATTGGGGAAAGATAAATTTCAGAAAGATCATTGCAAAAAGGTCATTGTGGAAAGAAATTGTGGAAATACTAATAAACTTAGAAGTTGTGGACTGAACATATAGATGAATTGGAGCCTAATTTTGAGAGTCGAGTTCAATGATTGAGGAAAAGTTTAACGAACAAGTAAAGTTAAAATCAAACAATGAACCTTCAAAAGTTTAATAACCCCATGTTACAATTAATTGGATGACAAGACAATTTATTACAAAACATCACCTGTAGGTTGAAGAACACTTGATGATATTGTTCCCTTGGCAAAAATCTACACTGCACAACCAATCATGTAGCAGTAAAGTATGTTTTAGAACAGAACAAAAAATATGACAAATGTTTTTAGCATCATGTAGGGACTTTAATGATGTGTCTATAGATATATATATGTTATATAAAAAAAATTATATGGATTTTTGAGGTGTGTGATAGAATGGTATCAGAGCATGGTTACAACAATACACTTGAATGGACTCACCGTTAAATCTATTAGCTAAACCAGAAAACTAATTTTATTTGATTTTTAGTTTTATTCTCTTACAAACAAGAAGATAAGGATAACTTTATTTTTGAATGAAAAATATCGAAGAAGTAGGGATGTCTGCAAAAGAAGAGTCTCACCCTAGATATCCTATAAACACTGAAGAGGGTAATCTAAGGGATGGTGAAATCTGGGTAAACCTTAATGAGAGTCAAATTAATAACCCATTTGACTTGTAAATAACTACTAAAAAAATAAGGTGAGAGTTAAAAAGAGTTGGGGAGGATAATGACAAAGTCCTAAAAGATCAAGAGGAACTGAATAATTTTTTACTAGATAAAATACATAATTATTAAAAAGAAAAAATCAAAGAACCTGAAGATAATATGCCAAAAACTGCACCTTACAAACGGAAGGGAATAAAACTGGAATTTTCAAGTCATGGGGATTAAAGTTCCAACAAGGAATAAATCAAACACCACACAGAAAAAAAACATGATTCCAGTGAAATTAGTGATGATAATAAGAAGAAAACTAAGTGAATACCTGATTTAGGGGCATGAAATTTCTGGGTGAAATCATCTATGACTTTACTAGGTCAAGGAAAACTCAAGGATACATAGGGTCTCATATGATTGTAATTTGCTTTATTTTGTTAAAAATGTTGAATAAATTCAATAAGGATACTAAATCCTCTTCCCAATCTAATCAATAGGGTAGGTTGAGTAGTTAGAGGATTCCCAAAATTTTAGCAATTAGTTAGTGATCTTTCAGTGAGTTAGATAGGGTTAGTAGAGTCGAATGAGGATTGTGTTCCTTAATAATAGGATTTGTAAATAGAACTGGAGGCTTATTTAATACCACTTTCTTGGTAGCTTGGGGGAGCTTGAGTGGGATCTGGGGGTAGCTCACAGAAGCATGGATGGATTTAGAGCTTATGAATAGCTCACAGAAGCTTGGATGACTTCATACCTTGTGACTAGCTCATGGAATCATTGGGAATCTTGTGAGTTTGAAGAGGAGATCGAATCGGAGGACTCATAGCTTGTTTGTTTCTAGAAGCAGGGAAGAATTGAGACATGTGGTAGATGAATTCTACGTAATCGACCTATGTATTTTCAGACTATGTAGGGGTTTTATTGAATGATAAAGTAAATTTGTGTGTATTTGAAATTGAATCCACTGTATATCAGTTTCATTTTGAAATATTTCAAAGGAATGCGTTATTCATTTACTTGCGAAAAAGTATTTAAAATTACAAATTGAAAATGTATGTACTTTCGTGAGTATTTAAGAGAAATAGATAGGGGTTATCAAGTTCTTGAAGGAATTTCAGGAACTTACAAAGGATAGCGCATGGAGGAAGGAATGGTTGAAAGAGAGAAATGATGATTAGGAGGTCCATTGATCAACAGTTGTAAGGGCATATCGCAGTCAGAGTTATAAAAGGGTTAATTCACCATAGGCAGTGTAATGAGAAGCCGACAAGTTTTCTAAGTGATGAGTGTTGATTTGCGATTTCATATTGCTCTTTGAAAAGTTTTGTAAACCATTTGCTTGCAGAGTGTGTTAAGGGAATTCTGACCAAGGTTGTGACCATAGGTGGTTAGTCCTGGGCACTTGGAGATGAAAGTGATAAATGATAGTGGAGGTAGCTTGAAATGGTGAGGTGTGGTAGATTTAATAGTGACTCTGTGTATATATAACTCTATTTTATTCGTTATTAAAACTGGATGAGAATGGAAATTTTATGAAATCCTATGTTTTTTTTTTATTATCATCAAAGTTTTTGGTTTAAGAAATGATATTTCAATAGGCATCATATGTATTTGAGAAGTGTTCTTCCTTAAGGACGGTGTATGAGTTCATATACACTTGTATTGATCCTGGTTTCAAATCTTGGAGGATATATTGGCATCATTTTTGGTATCAGAGCAGGAGAGTATTAGTCTTTTTATTTTTGAATATTGTGAAATTGTTGGTCATTGAGATTGGAGTTTTGTTTTATTGAATGAAAAGAAAGATTGAGCTTACTCCTGTACTACTAACAGATTCAGAAAAAGATATTACTCACATTAATATTGTGTCAAGAAGTGTCTTGTTGTTATAAGAGATGGAGGTCATAGTTGGGAGAGGTAGGGGTAGGCGAGGAAGACCTGTTGCCAATGCAGAATTGATAGATGAGGTAACAAATCTGAGAGCAAGGATGGAAGATTTAGAGACTGGCATACATAATGAGCACAGTGGAGACACAAGTGATGAAGAGGTACCTGAAGAGGAGGAGGAGACAACTGCTAAAACTATTGAGGTAAAATACCGAAATAAATCTTTGGTGCAGGTACAAGTTCAAAGGTTGATGTACCATTATATAATGGGATCTTGGATCCAGAGGAACTAATTGATTGGATCAATGCTATGAATAAACATTTCAATTATGCTGAGGTAAGTGAGGACAAGAAAGTGAGATTTGTTGTCACAAAGTCATTAGATTAAATTTCAATTTAAAATGGGCCTTCCAAAAATAATACAAATTCCATGTCATCATGTATTATCCAATAAAAATGCTATAAAATTCAAAAAGGGAGCACCTATTAAATAATTTTTTAATATAAATTTGGGGATAGGTATGATAAAAAAACTACTTTTTTTGTTCGTATTTTCGACATATCTCCCTGTTTGTTTACTCAAATTTTGACGGGGAGAGCTCGTTGGATGGGGAATTAAATTCTACATCCAATGAGTACCCACTTGGAATACTTTTGACTGGCCCCACTACCCCAAAAATAAGAAATACCTGGAAAAAAAAGTGATGATGACATCATCATCATGTTTTTTCAAGTATTTCTTATTCTTATGGTAGATGGGCCTGGAAAAAGTATGTTGAGAGGGTACTCATTGGATGCAGAATTTAATTCCACATCCAACGAGATCTCCCAATTGAAATTTGAGTAAACAAATAGGGAGATATGTTGAAAATATGAACAAAAAATGTAGTTTTTTCTTTTCTTCCTCCAAAATTAATATATATTATTTTATTATTTTAACTATTATTTTATTAATTTTCCTTAGGAGACCCATTTTGAGTTGAAATTTCCTCTAATGTGAGAGAGAATGCATCCTTGTGGTGGGATGGTGTGCAAGAGGAGCCGATCTTGAAACACAAAGCCAAGATCAATAGTTGGAACATAATAAGAGCTAAGTTGAGAGGTAAATTTCTTCCTAAAGACTACAAGTTGATTTTATTTAGGCAATTGAAAAACCTTCAGAAAAATTCAATGACAGTTAGGGAGTTTACTAAGGAATTTTATAAGGTGGATATCAGATCAGGTCATATAGATGATACACCTGAGAAAGTTTCCAGGTATGTGAACAGTCTAAGGTTTGATATACAAGATGAACTAAGTTTGTTGTCATTGAGATTTGTTAAAGAACCATATCAGGTTTCTTTTAAGGTTGAGCAGAAGCTGATGAGAAAGAAGAGTTAGAAAGCAAAGGTAGGATAATCTAGAGGAAAGGAACAACAATATAAAGGTGAAGCTAGTAGTTCAAACCAACAAATACAACCTGACAGAAATAATGATAAAAGAGGTGGAAGAAATGCTTTAAGAGGAAGAGGTAGAGGAAGAGGTGGACCAGTGAGGTGTTACAGATGTGGATACTTAGGTAACATGTCATGGGATTTTCCAGAGAATGTTTCTAGACATAGAGGAGCACAAGTAGTGGAATTTGAACCTGAATCTCCAAAGGAATTAGAGGTGCCTAAGAATTACCCTGAACAAGGTGAAGCCTTGTTGATGAGGAAGGTAATTGATGAGTCAGTCCAAAGGAGGAGCTTGTTCAAGAAAAATTTCATGGTTGAAGGTAAGTGTTGTAAATTAATCTTTGATAGTGGAAGTACTGATAATTTGGTGTCAACAGAATTTGTGGAAAAACTAAAGTTGAGGAAGGAAATACATCCATAACCATACAAAGTTGCATGGCTGCAGAAAGGTCATCAAGTTCTTGTGAGTGAACAATGCCAAGTAAAGTTTCAAATTGTAAGCTATCAAGATGAGGTAATATGTGACATTATAGAGATGGATGCTTGTCATGTTTGATTAGGTATGCCTTGGAAATTTGACAAAGAAGCAGTTCATGAGGGAAAGAGGAATGTCTATTCCTTAGAAATGAATGGGAAGAAGCATAGTCTTCATCCATTCAGAGGTAAGTAAGAAGAGGTTAGTAATCAATTATTGATAATGATTGATAAGAGAATGGCGAGTGATTGGAAAGCTGAAAAAAAGGTAGTAGAAAATTTGCAAGTAAATTATTATGAGGTTGAAATGAATAACATATTGTGCAGAAATTGGATGAACGAGAAAACAAATCAACATGAATTATCAAGTGGAAGTATGGCATTGATGGAGGAAGCACAGTATGAAGTCAAAAAAGATGATGGAAATTTTATGGTTAAATAAATCACTAAGGATAGTGATGTGAAAGAGGCAAGCAAAAGGGAGGAAGACCAAAGAATTAATACACAAAATTATTGGATGGCAAACATCATTATGCTAATGAGTTTTATGTTTGTTTTTGTAATAGGGAGGTTGAAATGTTTATGTGGAGATGAAGAAAGATATATTAAAAAGGGACATAAGGAAGAAGAAATTGTGTGTTCTAAGTCTGAAGATATGAGGGAGGAATCAAATGACCTGTTGCAAGTACGGTGCTGGAAAACATGGTTGAAGGGACTGTTCAAAATGAGAACACTACCCAAGTTTATATCTTGAGTCTCTACTACAATCCTATAGAAAAACAAGAGGAAGGGAGCTCATGGATAGGATCCCATGAAAAGTTTCAAGCTGGGGAGTCTAATGCAGGGACATGGATTGTCTGAGTGAAGTCATTTATAACTTCACTAGCTCAAGGAAAACTCAAGGAGACCTAGGGTCTCATATGATTGTAATTTTCTTTATTTTGTTAAAAATGTTTAATATAGTGGATAAGGATACTATATAGTCTTTCCAATGTAATTGATCGGGTAGGTTGATTAGCTAGAGAATTACTAGAACTTCAACAATTAGTTAGTGATCTGTCAATGAGATAGATAGGGTTAGTAGATTCGAATGAGGATTGTGTTCCTTAATAATAGGATCTGTAAACAGAACCAGAGGTTCATTTAATAGAGCTTTCTTGGTAGCTCGGGGGAGCTTGAGTGGGAGATGGGGGTAGCTCATAGAATCCTAGATGGCTTTATAGCTTATAAATAGTTCGCATAAGCTTGCATGGCTTCATATCTTATGAATAGCTCGTGGAAGATTTGGGAAGCTCACGACTTTGAAGAGGATATTGAATAGGAGGACTCAAAAATTGTTTGCTTCTTGAAGCAAGGATGAATTAAGACATGTGGCAGATGAATTCTATGTAACTGATCTATGTATTTTTAGACTATGTAGGGGTTTTATTGAATGATAAAGTAAATTTTTGTGTATTTGAAATTGAATCCTATGTATATCAGTTTCATTTTGAAATCTATCAATGGAATGCATTAATCATTTACTTGCGATTTTTTTTTTAAAACCAAATTGAAAATGTATGTAATTTCGTAAGTATTTAAGAGAAATAGATAGGGGTTATCGAGTTCTTGAAGGAATTTTAGGAAGTTACAAAGGATCAGGCATAGAGGAAGGAAGGATTGAAAGAGAGAAATGATGATTGGGAGGTGGATTGATCAATGGTTGTAAGGGAATATCGGAGTCAGAGTTGTAAAAGGGTTAATTCACCATAGGTAGTGTGATGAGAAGCTGACAAGTTTTCTAAGTGATGAGTGTTGATTTGCGATTTCATATCGCTCTCCAAAAATTTATGTAAACCAATTTCTTGCAGAGTGCGATAAGGGAATTCTAACAAAGGTTGTGATCATAGGTGGTTAACACTGGGCACTTGGAGCTTAAAGTGCTAAATGATATCGAAGGTAGATTTAAATGGTGAGGTGTGGTAGAGTTAGCAGTGAATCTATGCATATATAACTCTGGCTTATGCGTTCTTAAAATCAGCTAGGAATGGAAATTTTATGAAATCCTATGGTTTTTTTTTATTATCTTCCAAGGCTTTGGTTTAAGAAATGATATTTCAATAGGCATCATATGTATTTGAAAAGTGTTCTTCCTTAATGATAGTGTACGTGTCCATATACACTTGTATTGATCTTGGTTGTAAATCTTAGAGGATAGATTGGCATCAAAACCATATGAAGAAAAATATGTGGAATTTAAAAAGATTAAACCACCAATGTTTAACAGTGAGATTGAAAAAGGAAAAGAGGCAAAAGCCTGACTGTTAGGGATGAAGAAATAATTCCAAATTTATAAATACTCTGACGAAATGAAAGCTAAAATGGCCATATATAGTTTAACTCAAAAGCAGATATATGGTGGCAGGATGTAAAGAAAGTAAAATGAATAAAGGAAAGATATGTAACCTAGAAAACTTTTAAAATAAATTTTAAATGAAAATACCTCTCAGAATAGTACTACGAAGAGAAAGATAAGGAATTTTACAAGCTATGGCTAGGATTTATGACCATGAAAGAGATCTATAGCAAATTCTTGAGTCTTCTTCATTACGTACCATATATAATAGATGAAAAACCAACGACAATGCTTTCTCAATTGCTTTCCTATCATGTTTAAGGATTGGATTGAGTATGCAAATCAGAAGACGCTGGAAGACACAATGCGAAAAACAAGTTTCTTTTATAACTAGAATAAAAAAATAAAAGAGAAAGTGTACCAAATTGGAGGACTAAAAGACAAGATAAATTTGATCCAAGAAAGAATAATAAAAAATTCCACAAAAATATAGGGAAAAATTACAAAGGGTATTAAGGTAGTAACCATAATATTTTAAAACATAGAATCTTGCAGCAAAAGAAAGAGAACCTTCTACTACTTTTAATAAGAACACTACATAGAGGGGACCATTAAAATTTTGGGAATGCGGGGAGCCACATTCTTTTAAAGGCTTCCCAATAAGAAATAAAAACTTTAATGTTCACTCCATTTAGGAACTTGTTACACATGGAGAAATGGAGAAGAGTATGCCTAGAATCAGTGCTGCGATGTTGAATCAACAAGTAGACAATCAAACTTCAATGGTTGAGATCAAAGGTATGATAAAAATTCAACCCATTTCCATACTAATTGATCCAGGTGCAAGCTTGAGTTATGTATCACCTAGGGTTGTAAAAATATGTAAATTAGTACCAGAAAAATTTGATAAGTCATTGATAGTACAACTAGCCATAGGTACTAAACGTAAAGTCACTATTTATGCTAAAGGTTGTTACATATTAATGAATGATTTCAATGTGCATGTTGATCTCAATATTTTACCATTAGGTTCCGATGATATGTTGATAGGAATAGATTGGCTAGAAATATACTGAGTAATGCTGAATTGTTTTGACAAAACCTTTACATACATAGATGATAATGGAAACACCAATAAAGTGAAAGGAATTCCTAGAAAAGTTACGATCAGAGAGACCTCTTCTCTACAAATGAAAGGATATATATGGAAGGGATGTAAAGTATTTGTTTTTTATGTAAAGGATGATAAAGATAATGTAATAAAATTTAAATAGAATATATACCTATTTTGATGTATTGTAAAGACATCTTTTTGGAAGAAGTCCCTCGATTACGTCTGAAAAGAGACATAGACTTTACAATCGGTCTGATTCCTAGAGTGGTATCCACATCAAAAGATCCTTATCGAATCAACATAATAGAGATTACATAGCTCAAATCACAATTACAAGAATTAATTGACAAAAACTATATTCACCTAGTGTTTCCCCTTTCGGAGAACCGGTCTTATTTGTAAAGAAGAAAAATGAAACCTTAAGATTGTGTATAGATTATCGAAAACTAAATAAATGACTATTAAAAATCGATATCATTTAACTCAGATAGATGGTCTGTTCGATTAGTTCTGCGAGGAAACAAAATTCTCTAAAATATATCTAATGTATGGATACCATCAAGTACAAATTAAAGATGAAGACATCTTTAAGATTCCCTTCATTACCTGTTATGGTCATCACAAATTTGTCGTAATGCCTTTTGTGTTGAAAAATGCACATATAACCTTTATGTGCTTAATGAATAGCATTCTAAGTAACTATGTGGATAAATTTGTACTCATGTTCATTGACGACATACTGATTTACTCGAAGAAGAAACAAGAACATGAAGAAAATCTAATTTTTTTTTTGCAATTATTAAGAGAACAACAATTGTATGTTAAGTTGGAAAAACTTGCTACTTCTTTAATGACATGATCGAATATTTAGGACATGTAGTGTCTAGGGATGGAATCTCTATCGACCCCCAAAAAATGAACACTATCAGTGAATGGCTAGTTCCTCTAAATGTAACAAACATAAGATCATTCATGGGCATTACCAGTTATTATCAAAAGTTTCGAGAAGGATTTTCTAGGATAGCCCACCCCATAAATTCACTGCAGAAGAAAGGTAAAAGGTTTGAGTCAACTCAAAAGTGTATGGAAAGTTTTAATAAATTAAAACACCTGTTAATTACCACCCGTATTTTAAAAATTGATGATCATTTTAAGGATTTCGTCGTATGTATCAATTCTTGTAAGGAAGGATTAGGCGAGGTGTTAATAATTTATCTATGCAAAACTTGTTACTTACTGGAATTATACATGCCTTAAATATGTTGTGACACTATCTCATCAGAAGAAAATTTTTGTTAGTGTTAGATAACATAAGTTTAAAATATTTATTTAACCAACAAATTCCAAATTCTATATAGGCCAGGTTGATGTCTTTCTTAAGGGAATACTAATTCGAAATAAAACATATAAAGGGAAAATGAAACAAGGTTGCATACACTTTGATTTGTCATGCAGACTTCATTTTTGCAAGCAACAGTTATATCATATCTCGAAATTTAGATCTCAAATGCATAAAATTATGATAAAGAATACCAAAATTTAAGAGAAAAGACTACTGAAAATGAAAAGAATGAGATAAAAACAGATTTTAACCTAAATAGAAGAGGAATAATGCTGCATAAAAATAGTTTGTAAATACCAAATACAACAAAAATCAAATTAACAGTCTTGAATGACTTACATAAACGACCTTACTCAGGACATTCTCGATACCAAAAGCTGATCACCATGATCATAAAGGAATTATTTTACCCTAGAATGAAGAAAGAGGTAGAAGAGTACTTAGCTCGTTTCATCGAATGCAAACAAGTAAAGACAAAACACCAACATCTTGCTGGGTTATTGGAATAGCTACCCATTCTGGAATGAAAGTAGGAAATAATTAGCATAGATTTTATAACATGTCTACCTAAAAATTTAGGGCAACATAACTCAATTATGGTCGTAGTACTTAAGTTAATTAAAGTGGCTCATTTTATTCCTGTAAAATCTACTTATAATGTTGTTAACATTGCAGATATTTTTATGAAATAGATTTTTAGGTTACATGACATACCGAAGGTAATAATTTGAGATAGAGATGTAAACTTTATGGGAAATTTTTAGAAATATTTGTTTAAAGGGTTAGGAACTCAGTTGAACTTCAATACTATGTATCATCTGCAAACAAATAGGAACAATGAAAGAATAAACCAAAGTCTAGAAGAAATGATAAGAATGTATGTAATGGAAAAACAAGGTAAGTGGGAACACTACTTACACTTAGTAGACTTTCCTTACAATAATAATTTTGAAGTATCGGTAGGTATGAGTCGTTTTGAAATCATGTATGGACACAAATGTAATACTCCAATTTCTTTGAGCACTCCAGTTGATAGGTTAATGATTAGGACATGAATTGTTTAATGATACAAAACTAACTATGAAACATGTGCAACAAAACTTCGAGCTTTCCCAAGATAGGAAAAAAAGTTATGCTGACCTAAAATGAACTCCTAGTGAGTTCCATGTAGGTGAACATGTGTAAATAAAAGTAAATCCTAAGAAAATCTCTTTGATATTGGGAAAATATTGAAAGTCGGCACCTAGGTATTGTGGGTGATTTGAAATTTTGGCTAAAGCAAGGTGAGTTGCATACCACTTAGCCCTACCACCTACTCTTAAAGTACATAACATTTTTCACATATCCATTTTGAAGAAATATATTCATGATGCTACTCATGTAAATCGATTGGAATGTTATACAAGTGGAACCCAAGGGAGAGTTCTAGGTGGGACTAGAGCGTATTCTCAAGAGGAAAGAACTTTTACTCTGGAACCGTACCATCACACAAGTCAAAGTGCAATGGAAGCACCTTAGCCCAGAAGAATCTACTTTGGAATTGGAAAGTGTTATGCACGAGGCATATCCAATCCTATTCCAAGATGAATATACGGAGGAATAAATCAGAAATTTAATAACACTGAGGACGTGGTTATCCTCTAAGGGGAGGTGTATGTAATATACCAAGAATTAATAATTTAGTATTAATTTCTGCTAAGATGTTTTATTTTATTATTTTAAATATTTTTTGGCCAAAATTAAAAGATAAAACAAATGTAATGAATTATTATTTTATTACTATAAGATATTGAAGGGGACATAAATTAAATATCTGTTGAAGAGTTTTTACTGACCCATAAGAGGAAAATACAAGTGGTTGTAGATATTGAATGAGATTTCAAGGTGCACGAGAGATCTTCCCCAAAATCAGGTTAGAACTCTTTGTTGAATGGTAAAGAGGAGGAGGCTCATAAATGACTAAATCCTGCGAAAAATACTATATAATAGTATGTCCATTAGCAAGAAGGAGACTAGCATTGGACGTGGATTGAATCCGATAATGCAAGAGATGGAACATTAAGTGGATATTGCTCTTTTGGTTCAATGAACATGCTCGAGGGTTCTAGAGAAAGTGATTTGGTTTCTCTAGGAGTTGGTTGGGATGGACAGCAATTCCATATCTTTTTTCCTAGTAGTGGTGCCAAGTTAATTTCCTATTTCTTATTTGTTATAACTAGTTATAGTTGGATTTCCATTCTTAACCTGGAATCACAACTAATTCTTTTAGCATAAATTTATTATGTATCTGAATTAAATAATGATCCAATATGTATGTGAGTTAACTATTGATCAATCCATTATGTACCTAAATAGAATATGGTCTTGTTATGCATGAGTTCAATAATCATTCTTATTATGTTTTGAACTAGATCTTCTTTCCTGTTTGTACTTTCAAGCATGTAAAATATAGATTTAATTATTTATATATCCCGGATTGGGTTAAGATACGAGAGCCTTCTTTAGAATTATAACTTAATAAAAAAAAGTCCATTACATAAATCCCATTACAGATCGAGATTGATCGGGATCGAAGGATTTACAATAGGCAATTTGTATAGAATTATAAAATATATAAATATGCAATTCACTTTAATCATAAAGTATTTAGCTATTCACATAGTGATTCATCAGTTATGAATTCAATATGTAACTTACCGTCCTTGACTAATCCGAAGGTATCTTTCAATGGCTAGGATTGTTTAGAGATCAAGTTCCTCTCCTAGTTACAACAAGGAGTTATTTTCCCTACATTTTAGAAAACAAATCGAATCTACATGATACAAATACCCATAAGAAAACTACAATCAAATTCACATTTATTTATCACTAAATCTTCTCAGACATGATTCCAAGATCGTGTTTGGCCAACTTAAACATACGAGTATTAAAGCCATGGAAAATATTATAATCAATCCCACCGTTTTCTAATTAAAATTCCCCGATATCCTCTTAAAGAGAGAACCTTTCCAAAACCAATGCACGACAATAAGTCCATCTAAAATGGGAACCAAGTGTCTCTAAACATAAACATTTAGATCTAAAATGGATTCTCACTAGAAACTCTTACAATTACTTCATATCCGAGATTTCAATTGATGAACAAATGACTAAATATTTCTTCTAAGATATCTCAAAGTCTGTATGGGTCATAGCAAGAATTGCAACTTTAAACCATATCGAATATAAAAAACACAACTCATAACAATGTGGTTGTAAGACCATTCAATGGAATCCATAATCATTTAAAAAAAACTACAAGCTCTTAAATGACAAACATTTAATTGCAGAAAGATAGTTTGCAGAATCCTAATTCAAAAAAATCTAAAGGAAACCTAGAATCCACAATTACGAAAAGGATAAATGTGGAAGGTTATTTCAAAAAAGTTAAAAGGAAACATGTAATCTGCAATCCGCAATTGCAGAAGGGTAAATGCGAAAGATTATTTCGAAAAAGTTAAAAGAAAATCTGCAATCCGCAATTGCGGAAGGATAAATGCGGAAGGTTAATTCAAAAAATTCTAAAGGCAACCCGCAATTTGCAATCCACAATTGCAGAAAGTTAAATGCACAAGGTCAATTTGAAAAAGTTTAAAAGAAACCTGCAATCCGCAATCTGCAATCCGTAATTGCAGAATGGTAAATGCAGAAGGTTAATTCGAAAGAAAAAATGGAAGACAACCCACAATCCGCAACCCACAATCGCGAAAGAATTATTATGGAAGGATCATTGTGGAGGGCTATTTGCAAAAATATCATCGCGGAAAGATAAATTGCAGAAAGACTAATAAACTAGAAGTTTGAAATTGAACAGAGAAATGAATTTGAACCTAATTTTCAGAGCCGAATTGAACAATTGAAGAAAAGTTGAACAAACTAGTAAAGTTGAAAACAAACAATGAACCTTCAAAATTTTAATAATGCCATGTTACAGTTAATTGGAGAACAAGACAATTGATTACAAAACATCACGTATAGGTTTAATAACACATGATTATATTGTTCCCTTAGCAAACATCTACATTGTACGACCGATCATGTAGCAATAAAGTATGTTTTAGTAACACAACAAAAACTATAAAAAATGTTTTTAACAGCATGTAGGGACTTTAGTGATGTGTCTATAGATATATAAGTTAATATCAAAAAAAAAATTATATGGATTTTTGAGGTGTGTGACATGGAGCTACTCTCACTTAGCGACAACTCTAAAATTGGACAACACCATTCACTCAAATTCCTACGCACTGCTTGAACATTTGTTTGCACAAACCCTATCAACATTTCTTCAAATCCTCGTTGTAATCTCCGTTACATGGGAGCTCAGTTTCCTTTATCGGTTCTCTGTTGCAAACACTTCACTACAAAAAAATGATTTGCCACAATGCCATCAAGGAATCTTTAACTTCTCTTGTATGAAGTTGATTCCAAATCGATTCTTTAAAAGGGTTTACTCTATGTTCTAGAACTCGAATAACTTGCAAAGATTATGTTGAATTCATTGCTTTCCAACAGCCTATCAATCACACCCACCAGGGTTTCTATCAAGAATAGATTCTTCAAAAAATATATTTTCATCAACATTAATACTCATACGACACACAAGAACAATAAATTTGGTTTCTATTAATCAAATGAATTTGTACATGCATGAACCGAAAAACACTTGACATACTCTTAAGATTTAGCAACCCCTAATCTATTTTTTTTTTTCTCCTCCCTAAGCAGGGTATTTTTTAAGGATTCTAATATTATACTTAAGTATAGTATTCTAGGAGATTGTTTTGAAAAAACATGTTTATAGATTGGTAGGCGAATATTAAATATGAAACATAAAATTAACACTTAAATGTATAAATTTTGGCGAAAAATTATGATAAAAAAACATATTTTATGTAAATATAGGCCATATTAGAAACGAAATAACCAATTTATTTTTTGGAAAAAACAAAAAAATTAGCCAATTGACAAAATTTAGCCACTAAAAATTACAGTGTCCCCAAGTGCCTTATAAGCTTACAATATAAAGAAATTAAAAAATACATTCTACAGGATCCAACTAACTTCTTGTAACTAAATATATTTATTTCTAATAAGTGAATCTTAATCTAACTCGAATGCTGCTAATATTTGCTAATAAATGCAAATTCAATTACATCATAACTAATTCCATTGTAAAATTCAAAGAGTTCCGGGGAATAATTACATTCTATATCAATAAAAAGTTCAATTACATTTAACTAATCCCATTCTATATCAATAAAAAATTAAAATATTTATAATTGTCCTCCGAAAACGAAATGACTTATAGCTCTAATACTCCGACATCATGCCCCCCGTTGAAAGATGGACTCCCGACAAGCATGTTCCATCAAAGGTAATCATTCAGTAGCTTATTTAATGGTCGCTAGTGCAATCCCATAGCAATATGCGTCTGCCCAGGAGTTTGCAAAGATATTTCAAAACTCCTCGTCCTGATGGTCTCACTACTGTCAGTGTTATATTTTGGATTGCGCGGAGATCTCATGATCTCATCTTCTCTAATTTTCTGTGTATGCACTCTTCTCTTCCAGTGAAATTAGTTTCTGTGAGCTCGTTGCTAACAAATCACTGTCTCCAACACTCACCCAATGATGTGCCCGAAAGTCTGCTTAAAATTCTTCCGGAGGGAGCCTTGAATACTGTTCACTGAATTTGTTTGTACAGTACAGGATACTCATATTTGGTACACTATTTCTATGGAAATGTAATTAGTTACCATGGAGTTTGCTTTTGCATCTTGGAGGCAGCGCCAATATTTGATGTTTCCTATGAAGATTTTAATACTGTTCACTGAATTTGTTTGTGCAGTACAGGATACTTATATTTGGTACACTATTTCTATGCACTATGGAATTAGTTTTATTTTCTTAGAAAAATATTTATATTTTATTGAAGTATAAGTAAAGGTGGAGAACAGAAAAACCATGTATAGATCTAAAGTGGATATATGAACAGAACCATAGCACAAACTAATCAAAGGACCAAATGTAACTGTCCAAATGTCAAAGAGCTGGTTCCACAGAAGAAAGACTAGCATGCCAAAATAAGTAGTACAAGGCAAGGCCAACTGAATAGAAAAAAAAGGCTGGACAATATAGAGGACCAAAAAAAATAAGGTCCAACCCAAGCCTCAAATGAAGATAGCCTGTTGGCTGCCCTCAGAGATAAGAGAACCCGCGACCATAGCTCGAAATGATAAAGCCCTCAGCAGCAAAAAAGTGCTTTTTTTTGACAGTTGATCAGCTTGAAAGTTCTGCTCCCTGTATAAGAAGGAAATATTTTGGAAACAATTTATCAGATGTTTGATTTTCTTCATCCAAGACTGAAGATAAATGAGATTTAACCGATGTAAGGTTTTGGCCAATTGATAGTAATAGGCGAGTCACCAAAAATATGAATCCCATCCAATCTGACCAACAAATTGAAAGAGAACCTAGAGGGAGAGGAGCCCCCTTTGGTATTGGATCCAGTGTTACAATTCATCTATATCATCCATAATTTATAAGAACTTTAACTCATGGATCCATAGGATAGCACCTGCCCCACAAAAAGGAGTCCTTTTGTGAAGCTCCATCAAAGAAGCCCATCAACCTAAGTGAAGGGGCAGTTCTTTTGGAACTCTAGACTTATGCAAGGGACTTCCACTAGTGGTCTAATCTTCACCAGATTAAAAAAAACATTATCCTTTGGCTGGGTGTTCTTAAAATTCCTTTTCTTTCTGCAATTCCATATCTCCTATAAAATAAAGCAAGGTAAAGAACTCTAGTGAGGAGTCTTATTATGTCAAACAAAAAAGCATTCAGATAAGGAATCATTGTTCCATTCTATGTGGTTTTTCAACATGTGGCCAATGGACATCCAAACAGATTGAATGAAAATACAAAAAGACAAACATATGAAAAATAGATTCATCCGCCAGACCAACAAAAAATAATAATACCCTAATGTACCTTTCAAGACCAAATTGTAGGCCACCATTGATGAATGACTAAAATATCATTGATTAACAGTTGATATGCCAAATTTGCAGTAATATCCCCATAGCCTTATTATAAGTCCATTTGAGCGACTCTTGGAGGCAGCGCCAATATTTGATGTTTCGTATGAATATTTCGGCGTCGGTTAGAGGTGTCTAAAGGCTAAATGTTTTGGAAAAGCACGGGGGCTAAATGTTTTGGAAAAGCACGGGGATCTTATTGATGTATAACAATTTGAGGATTGATTAGGAATAGAAATATGTTTGGCAAGATTTTGAATAAATTAATTTATTTTTGAAGTTTTTGACTTTTAGGTGTTTAAGGTCTGAGTCTATTTTTATTAACAAAATTCTAATTAAAACAGAGTTTAATTCTAATTTCTCAAAAAGAAAAACACAACAAAATTCCGGCTCAAATTGAGGTTCGAATCCAAAACGTAAGTTTTCAGACGTCTCCGATTCAATTTAGCTGAAAAGACATTTCAACGAAGTTGATGTGTAAGACTGGGTCGATACAAGCAGATATATTCTTGCAGGCCCACCGAAATGATTCATCTCGCAACTGCACTCTGAAGTCATGTCATAACAGAGCATTTTCCTTATTACAGTTCGTTTTCATGAAATCTGTACTACTAGGAGACCAAAAAACAATTGTGTAAGCTCTATCTGACAGCCCACTGTGTATTTATTTAACAGTCTATAATAACATAAATAACCTGCTAAGGCCGAAGCCAAGAGGACCTTATATACTGGACAGACTTTCCCTTGAGAGGGGAGCCTGTCAAATGGCACCGTCGATGAGAGATCCAACCATACTCATTTGACAGGTTCCTATCCAAGGGAAAATCTGTCCAGGATTGCGAATATTATAATGTGATAATTAATTCATAAAAATCCATTTTCCTTCAGTAAAATAATTGGCTGATCTCGTTACCGCAATCGTTATTTGCTGGACAGACTTATAATGTTTAACAACTGAAGATGGTGGCGCACCAGAATCCCTTCCGCTCGACAGTGCAATTATTAAGCGCGTGGGGTCATGACAGTGCCACCCCGGTCCCCGGGTACCCCACAAACACGGTTGGGGACCATTTTTCAAGGTGATCATAACTTCTTACGGTATCGTACGTTGACTACAGAAACTGTTGGGAGCAACTTAGCAAGGCATCATCAGAAGTTCAGAACAGTTTGTCACATACCCTAAACCTTAGGGTTTGTGACAATATTGGGCCTTTCTTTTTTGGCTCGATTCTGTGTATTTCCTTGTAAAAACAATTCAGAGGATTTAGTTTTATATAAAAATCTGAAGTATAAAGTTTTATATATAACATTATAAACTTTCAATTTTATTTAATAAATTTATTTACTCAATTAAAATTATAAATATAAACTTACAGCCATATTTATAAATTTATAAAAATATAAATAATTTGTTAATTTATATATATAAATTGTATTTCTTATTCATAAATTCAAACATTACTAGTATTAGTATTAGTACATTGTGGTAATACAGGAAAAGAAATTCAAACATTATTAGTGTTAGTACATTATGGCATTATTAGTATCAGTACATTGTAGTAATAGAGGAAAAAAAGTACTGATAAAATATTGAAAAAAAATTATAAATTTTGGAAAAAAGAAAAGATTTAAGAACTTTGAATGTCTTTAACTAACTAAATTAACATAGAGAATATTTTATAATGTTTATTCAAGATGAAAATGGATGATAATCTATATTTAAAAACTTATTGTATAAGAAAATATAATAGGGAGAAGGATGTTAATACTGGTCATATTAGCCTTAAATAAAATGTAATAAAAAAGCTTTTACATAAACCTTAGTTCTTCAAACTTAATATACAGAGATCTAAGCTATCTAGATGGTATTTAAGGATTTTGTGTAAATAACTTAATTTATTTTTATTATTAAATAAATGTCAAGTTAAAACAATATTTAAATTTTTATTTTTTTAAATAATATATATTAATATAATGTTAAACAAAATTATATTTATTGAAAAATATATTTTTCATTATTTTTCTTAAATAATATATTCATATAATACTAAATAAAAGTATATTTATTGAAAAATACATATTTAATTTTATACCTTCAGAATGTTTAGTTAGGAAAAACGATTAATAGTTGTTCTATATCCTTTGAAATTTAAGATTTAGAAAAATTTGTTAAAAAACATATGTATACATATGAAAGAGCCAAATTTAATGTATACCTTATAAATAAAATTAAATAAAAAAATGTTATTTGTGTCTATATTTATTTTAAAGGACTAAATACTTTGGAATTCGAGAGATTTGACTTTTTACGGCGGAAAAAATATGTATATTCCTTAATAATGCATGATTATGTGCAAATTGGGTTGACCATTATATTTTTATCCAAAAGGGTTGAATTATAACATACTAAACCGTTTAAGAAATTCATAATAATGACATTATTAAATTACATATTTTTCATGATAATGACATTCTTAAGTAACATTTTTTGAAAATAATTTTTTTTTTAACAATAATTAAATTATTTATTAAAACTTATTTTTAAAATATTGAAATTATTTATTAAAACTTAATAGTCATTTGATAAGAATGTTATTTAGTAATGATCAATTTTCTATAAGTGTGGATAGATAATCTAACACTTATAGAAAATGGATGCTCATATTTAGTAATGATCAATTTTCTATAAGTGTGTGTAGATGATCTAACACTTATAGAAAATGGATGCTCATAAAAAGAGCAAGTGAAGTCAAAATAAATGTTATAATATTACTTGCAACTTTAAAATTTACGTTAACCATTTCTATATTACTTTTATTTTAATTTTGGAAAAAAGTATTACATTTTATATTTATTTATGAATCAAGATACACATTTACATTTTTTGTAATGGTAAGAACTATCCAAAATGTTACCTTCATAAGGAAAACCTAAAAAAACACAAAAAAACATAGTGATTATAAGGCATTGCAAACAACTATTGAAACAAAGAAACCTAGTACCTTCCTTGAAAATTAAGGAGACCATATCAACTAAACATAAGTTGAAACTTAATAGAAAGAATAAGAACAATTGGACTTGATATCATCATCCACAACCTCAAAAAATACTAAGCCTCCTTCATCTAAAATCAAGGCCTCTTTAAAAAGAGAATCATCTCCACAATTGAACTATCTATATAAATGTTCAAAGCTAGTATCCACAAAGAAATCCTAAAGTTTGTTGACCCTTCATTGCCACCATTACATATGCATTGCTCACAAATTATCCAAATCAATTATTGTTTTTTAATGCCCTTCCACCTTTAAATATGGTATGGTTTTAATCTTACAAAGGATAGAAGGCGCCAAAAGTGCCAAAAGTTCAACTCGGGTATTTGTACCCATACCCCACCCAATTTTATATTAGGGATGACATTCTCTTTCATATGTAATCATATCCTAGCTCCATAATGTCCAACATGACCTTGACATGCTCCATAAAAAAAACAATAGGAATGTCATAATTTATTTTTATATTCATTACATGTCTCCCCCTATTAGGAAATTTATCATTAGATACTTCTTGGTAAGCCCTCCGAATTTCTTGGGAAACCACATTTATATTCTTCTTCAATCCTTCAAACAACATCATGTTCCTATGTAACCATCCCCAACAAAAATAAGCTAGGAGTCCTTTTAACTTGTTTTTAGACTCGTAGTTAAGCCAAGCTTCCAAGTTACTTTGAAGACTTACATTCACCTAGCTACAAGAAAATTTAAGGACAAACTTGATGTTTTGGTAAAATTGCTTCCAAAAAGAACACTGAATTTAAAGGTGGTTTATTGAATCTTCATCCTTCAAACATAAAACACAAATATTATTACCAATCCCACCCCGCTTCAAGAAATTATCCAATTTTAATATCTCATTTTCTATCTGATAGAGCCAAACATTTTTTTATTATCTTTAATGGACAACTCCACTTCCATAGAACAAAGGACCACTAATTAACTTATGTATCTAAAACATAATTATAAAGGAACTCATATGCTATTTTGTTGTCACTTGTCCCGACGATTTATTCCATGACGATAGTGAAGAATCTTCCTCCTATGACAAGACTATTCGATAGTATTTTATGTAACACACCTGAAAAGCATACATAATTTTTTTTTCATGTGTTATTTAAATCGTTACTTTAGCAGAATTCCATGTTTACATACTATTGGTTTTAATATCTACTATCCTACTATATTCGACAAGATTTGTTGTAAATTAAGTTGGCCAGTTCAGTCCAGGACCTCTATCCAAACTCCTTTAGGTGATGTATTTGTTTATAATCTTCACAGCTTGACCTTAACATAGACCACACTATGAATGTAACATTCTGTCCCTAAGCATGAGAGGCTTGGGTTTGTAAAGTATGGTTCTGCATACAACAAACTTTTAATATGAATGAGAAAAAGGTTTTATTGTTCTTATGTTTTGCATGGATCCACATGTTTTTTCCCCGAATGCAGTTCTTATGATCATATATGCTTTGGTTTGATGGATCTTGTTTCAATCCTTTAAGCATATGACTAGATATTATTGCATGGGGTCTCCTTTATGACTTATAGCTTATACTACATGACTTTACACTATGCAATATAAATTTTTTATATGATTTTTAATTTTTTAACCTAGTTCTTATGTTAAAACCCTTCCCGAACACCATGGGGAAGGTATGAGAATAGCCATGACCCACAATGGAACTAGCCCCATAACCAACTTATGAAGGTTCTAGCATATGATATCATAGTGTGGTTTTGTGCAATGTTTGACTTTACACGATGAGGGTTTGTGTGGCATATGTATAATAACCATGATGATTTATGGCATATATTATATGATTGCTTGTATTAACACACCATCCAAGATTTGGATTTGCAATGATTCGATGTAATAATTTCGAACGTGATATTAAATGGAACTTTTGCTTGGTAATAATAACATGGTCTGAATGCGAGTTGACAGCATTGCTAGGTCCACGAGGCAGTATGGGATTTAATCCCTGCCTACACCTTGACAGTGAGATTAAGGAGATTCATATGGTTTGTAAAAGAAATTTTACTCTGTATGAGGTTTTCATTATTGTTGTTGTTTGTTGGAGACTAGACAAGGGTCGAGCTCTACAACTTTGTTTGTTCCTGCATGGTTTTCACAGTGTTAATGGATTTGGTACTGGTTCTTTCTAAGGTGAAGAGTGATCTTAAGTTTTTTTATCCATGTCGTTCCGAGGTGCACGCTGAGAACTATAGTCGACTGAATGAGTAGAGTTCTATTATGGCGTAAGCATATAAGAAGAAACAACAAAGAAGAAAACAAACTAAATTGACAAGAAATATACACACAGACAATATGCAAGAATTCGAACCAGTTTATTACTTCAGCTCCATGAAAGATTGAGGAATCAAATTATTATCATAAATATATGTATAATACATAATGTACATGCTTATATAGGATGCTGATACATTTGGGTGACTACCCGCTACGTTCAGTTACAAGAAGTTATAACGGTTAGAATTTCAACCGCCGTAGAGAACTTGTCTGCTAACAAGGAGAACCTGTTGAAGGAAAACTTGTCGACTGGCAAGGAGGACCTATCGAAGGAAAACCTGTCGGATGGCAAGGAAGACCTGTCGAAGGTGAACCTGTCGGCTGTCAAGGTTGACTATAACACCCTGGTTTTGACGTCGTGGTATTGAATTGCATATGATGTAAATATTGTATTTAATCGTCGTGTGGAGATAAAGGAAAATGCCCCACCATGGATTTAGTGTCTTCTGTATTGATGATTAAAGAATATCGATGTTGATGGTTTATGTGCTAGCCAAGCGCGATATGTTGGAGACATCATGTAAAATAAAAATTAATAAAAATACCACAGCTAGCTATGTACCACAACGCTAAAGAGATGGGGGCATGATTTCACAAGGAATAGGGATGGGGAAATATCTAAACCTTTGGGCCAATGGGGAAAAGCCAAATGTCAAAAGGTAAACCCATAAAGTTGTCAATCACCCTTTTTGTCTTTCATGCTTAGTCATCTAAAGTTGATAAAGGAAGTTATTTCCTTGGGATGGGAAAGGTATGGAGGTCAAAATTCAAATTTGGGAAGTCACCCATTTTTGGAAAACATGCTTTTGCATTCTTGGGCAAGTAAATGCTTGGAAATTCCTTCCCAAGATGTTATTCACCCATGAGGTTGCTTCCTCACGCAGATGGAGATAGGCGGGGCATTCTTCCTCATGTTTTTGTTGTTTTCTTCATTTTCCCATGGCTGGGAATTCGATTTGGCAATGCTCAGTGGCTGGGATCCTCCCTGGGCGTTGTTGTTGTCATTTTCCTCATTGCCATGGCTGGGAAATCCTATTTTTTTTGTTGAGTGAATGTGCAACGATTCACATTTTGGGGGTTTCAAGTAGTCGTTTTTTGTGTTCCTGATGCATCTAATCTTGTTGGGTATTTTCCCTCACGATTTCTAGTGTTTCCTCATTGTTCCATGCCCATAAATTCATTTTTTTTGTTGCTCAGTTGTTAGGGAGCCAAGATCTCCCAATTTCAGAGAGAATGATGGTCATTTTTGCTTCAGCAATGCTCATAGATGTTTTCTGAGTTCATATTTACAATTCAGGGGTTTCTGGTGGCCGAATTGCCTCCATAAAGCATAAGAACATTTCCTAAAAACATAATTGCTCATCCTAGGTCACTTTTTCCCTCTTTACCAGTCCGTTGGGTTGTAAACCCACCCCTTTTGGTTATGTTTTGTGGATAGGAGGGTATACCCATGATTTGGTGTGAATAGAGACTGTTTTTTCCTTGGGAAGGCCATCAAATGTTTGCTAAGTCGATTTGGTCACTTGGGTTTTTTTCCCCATCTTCCATTTATGAATGCGGTTGCCAAATGTTTCTCTTCAACCCAACAATTGTGTTTTGTTGTGAAGTGCATGATGGTGTTTCCTTCGCTGATTTAGTCCAAGGAACCCACTTGCTAATTGGTTGATGGTGTATTTGATGTGAATTTAGGCTTGGCCGAGTAAGTCCAAAGAACCCCTATGCAATTTTCTTATTTCCTTAGCAATATGTGAAGCCCAACGGTGAGTTGGATTGACTATGGATGTATGGTTTTGGCTATGTGTAAGCCTATTATTCCCTAGTGCCTTGTGGAATCATGCCCATCTCGAGGGTGGAAGTGATGCTGAGAGATTGATGAGAACACTGGCCTATGGTTGGGTGGAACATTGCAGCGACATAGCTAGTTGTGGGCAAACTTCATTTCAAGATAAGTATTCTTGTGCTTAATCTCTGCAAACTATTTGTTTTAGGAATTTATATGAGCATGTTTGGAATTAATGAATTTTTTCTGCTGTAGAGTGCATTATGAATCTATGTATATATTTATGTTCAATGCATTTTAATTATTATGTTTTTATGTTCATGGGGCTATTTTACTTGTTGGATAGCAGCAATATGTAGGTTTCCTCCTCTCCATTGTTGGGATGAGAGGTGGGGACGTGACACAGACCTTTCGAAGGAGAACCTGTTGGATGTTGGTTGGCTCATTCCTCCTTTCTTATGAAACAATGGTCTCCACTGTTTATTCATTTAGGTGAGGAAAATTATCAATGAATTCATTACCAGAGTACCATTTTCCTTGCGCTTGGATTTGTCCAGCTTTAGCCACTTGAAACAAGGGAATGGACTTTGTCCTTGCAAGGTGTATTCGTCATCCCACAATGGTGTCACAAAGAAGAGGTTCCTAAACAAATGGATGTATGTCTTTAGGTTCTATTGTCTGCAAGTCGTTATGTTCCAAAAATGGTGCATGGTATGGTCGTAACAGATCTACATTGAAAAATCGATGTAGGCCAAGGCATGCAGGAAGGTCAAGTTGAAAGGAATTTTCTCCAATCTATTTAAGGATACTATATGGAACATATCTCAAAGGTTCCATCTTTCTGTATGGACCAGTGAAGTGCTCCTTCTTTATATGTAACCAGACCTGACTCCCAATTTGGAATGAATGAGGAATATGATGCTTGTCATGTTGGGACTTAGCTTTTTCATTCGCTTGTTGCGACATTTCATGTGTTTTCTTCTAGATGTTGTGGATTTGATCTTTGAACTTCAATTATTTCTCCACTTATCATCGTTCCAAGTCAGTGTCATTCGATTGTGTCAAGGAAATGATCAATTCGATAGTGGATGAGGGTTAAAAACTGTAATAAATATCAAATGGAATCTTTCATGTAGAGTTGTGTTGAGCATGATTGTAGTTGTGTTGTATGTATGGAAGGCTATCATCCCATGTTCGATGATGCTTGTGCTTGTACATGCGAAGCAATTGTATGACTAAGCGATTTACAACTTCCATCTATTTGTCTGTTTGCAGATGGAAGGATGTCGACAATGAAAGTCTCGTGTCGAGCTGTTTCTAGAGAGTTTGCCAAAATGCACTAAAAAATATAGCATCTCTGTTGGAAATAATGGTCGTCAGGAGGCCATAGTGTTTCCACACATGTTCAAAGAAGAGCTGAGCAGTCTATTGTGTTGTCGTAGTCTTATTGCATGGTATGAGTATAGCCATATTGAAAAATATGTCGACTACTACTAGTATCGCGTCGTACTAAAGTCTGGTAGTAGGATATCCCATCAAGTAGTCCATAGAAATAGATTCCTATGGTTGACTAGGAACCAGAAGGTGTGTGTATATTCCTCGTCATCGATTTAGAGGTTTAGCAATGGTACAAACCATGCACGATCGAATGTACTTGTTGATATCAAATTTAAGTGAAGGCTAGTAGAAATACTTTTGGAGGATAACAAGTGTTTTTGCGACTCCAAAATGTCATGTAGTCTTGTTGTAGTGCGCATCCCATATTATCTTTTGTCGGTGCTCACCAGTCGGTACACAAAGTTGTCCAAGCTTATATAGCAAGGTGTCTTTCAGGAAGTAGTCGACAGTCGACAACTTGTCAGTATGAAGTTGTCAATAGATTGTAGAAAAATCGTAGTCTACCGAATACAGTTGTTTCCAAGTAGTGGTGTCAGCACCCTTCATACTCATCACTGTAAACAGTAGAGTAATTCATCGTCTGCTAAGACAATGAGCTGTGGCATTGGATTTTCCTTTCTGATACTTAATTACAAACTAAAATTGTTGTAGTTAATTAATCCACTTGATTTTTCAGGTTGTCTGTAGTTTCGACTGACTTGGAGCAGACTGCAAAGGCTTATGGTTAGTGAGGATGACCATTTCGCTGCCAAGAATGTAGTATCTCCATTGCTTGAGAGATTGCACAATGGTGTACATTTATTTTTCATATGTTGAGTACCTTCTCACTATGTCGATGAAAGTATCGGAATGAAACATGACTAGGTGATCTGCATGATTGAACACTGTGTTAAGGGAATAGTCTGATGCATCTGTCTCAATCTCAAAGGGATGATGCAGATCAGGTAAAACAAGTACTGGTGCAATAAAAAGCTTGTTTTTTATTTGTTCAAAAGCTTGATGTTGTGGTCGTGTCCATTTTGAAGACAATTTTCCCATTTCCTTTCATCAACTGATTCAGAGGCCATGCGATGTGACTGAAGCCAAGTATGAATCATCGATAAAAATTCACCAAACCAAGAAAAAATATTAGTTCATGAATGTTTTGAGGAATGGGACAATCTTTGAGAGTCTATACTTTTTCTGGGTCGACATGAATTCTTGCAGAGTCAATTACATTCCCCAAATACTTGATCTTGGTCATCACAAATGATCATTTGTCCATGTTGAGATATAGGCGATGTTTCCAAAGAGTGTCGAAAACTTTTCGAAGTTGTTTAAAATTTTCTTCCCATGATCAACTAAAAATCTAGATCTCCTTGAGGTAGACAATGACACATTTACCGATATAAGGTTGTAGAAGGTTATCCATATATCTCATGAAGGTTGCAGGTGTATTGGTTAATCCAAAAGGCATGACTAACCATTCAAACAGTCATTCCTTGGCTTTGAAAGTTATTTCCCATACATCGGTGCACTCAATTGGAATCTGGTGGTATCTCGACTTGAGGTCCAGTTTCGTAAAGAACTTATCACCTTTCAGATTGTTAATGAGCTCATCAATCTATGGAAGAGGGTATATGTTCTTCACTGAAATTTTGTTGAGAGCCCGATAGTCGATGCACCTGGGCCAAGTCCCATCTTTCTTTGGAACTAAGGCAACTAGACTTCTACAAGGAGAGGAGTTGGGGAATATATGACCCTTATCGATCAATTTCTGGATTTGTCTACGAATCTCTTCATTTTGAGAATGGGTCTTCTGGAAATAGATGTGTTAGGTAATGAAGAACTAGGAATGAGTTCAACAGAGTGTTTTACCTGAGAGTATAGAGGTACTCCATCTGGTCCTTGAAATTTGTTCTGGTATTCTTCAAGAATGATGTCGATCTATTGTTGTTGTGAAGAGCCATGTTGGTCGGTGAGGTGAATCATTGTTGTAGTCTTCCTGGAATGTTGATGATTGACCATGATTAATGTGAAATTTTGAGCATGATTGATCAGCTTCTTTGTTTGCTTGGAAGCTATCATAGAAACCATTGATGTGCGTTGTCTCTCTGGTATGCCATACCATTGTTTTCATATTTTGACAATCACCTTTTGAGGCTGTGACTGATATGTACCATTTCAATCCCATAGCTAGGGTTTACCAAATAGGGTGTCGACTATGGAAAGCGGTGCCACTTCACATAGTACTTCATCTTCAAAAGGATTGATGAACTAGGTGATTCAACATTGCCATGTGATCCTTAGTTCCTTCCCATCCTTCAGCAAACCGATATTGTAAGGCTGAGGATGTGGAGTGGTGACAAGACCTAATTTCTTCACAAGATCTTCAAAAATGAAGTTCTTCTAGCTAATATTATCTACAATCAAATGTAATGGATGGTTCTGAACCCATATCTGTGTATGGAATAGTTGCTCTCGTTCCTCCTCATTGACTATCATAGAGGATATTGGAGTAGTCGAGGTCGAGGACAAGAGTGTTGATGCATATGGATCTTATTATAATAGGGTTTTGTCAGAAAAGTCTGATGTTGAAATTTTTTCCAAAAATGTCTTTAGATCTTTTTATTCTAACATATCATGCCATGATGAACTGTGATGATCACACCATTTCCTAGTAGGGTTTTGTTTGTTGCAATCCCTCTTGTCTTTCTGAAAGTTCTTCTTTTGATGATTAGGCTTTGACAGAGTCTGCTGAGAAGGATTCTTGAACTTTTTGGAGTTGGCTGGTGACTTCTTGTCATGTGTTCGACCTATTGGCTTGTTCCCAAAATGTATTTTCCCTTTTTTTTGCTTCAAGATTTCTAGTGTAATGAAATGCATCCACAAGCATGCTGATAGCTAGAAACTCCATCTCTTACTGAATGTATGGGGAAAAACCACTAACGTACTTCAAGAGAAATAGTTTCTCTTCTTCTTGGATGCCAATTCTATCCATGAGTTGGTAGAGCTCATTGGTGTAACTCTGTACAGAATGGTTTTTCGACTGCCTTAGTTGCTGCCACTTTTCATACTATTGTTCAAGATACTTTGGCGGGTAGAACTCCTTTCAAATATATTCGACAAATATTAACCATGTGTCGATGGGGCCTTCTTCGTTTACCATATTTGTCTATATATTCTCCCACCAGTAGTGTACGGAGGTTGACATATTTAAGGATGCAATGGTGATATTTTATTCTTTAGAGACTTGATTTACTGCGTAGTAAGATTCCAATTGTTGTACCCAATTTTCGACTAATTTCGCATCAATCTTGTCTTCAACGTTCAGTATGTCTAGATTCATTTGCACTTTAAAGGGGATGATTTTATCAGAGTGAGGATGTGTCGAGGATTCCCTTGATTTTGCAGTGACTCTCAGGAGAATATTGTTGAATTGGGCGAACATTTCGGTTCGATGGCGAGCTAGTGATTTTTCTATGAGTTTCTTTGTCTTGTCAGTTGCATGTCTATTGTCTGCTTCTTTAGCAATATTTTCTAAAGTCGAAGGAAGTGTATGCTTATGTTGCTGCATTTGCGAGCATGTTTAAACAAGCATAATTTAAATAACTTTGAGGGAAGTGCTTATGTAACTTAAGCTCTGAATGAAATCTTGCTCTTATACCAATTATCCAGGTCGTTCCTCGGTGCACGCTGGGGACAAGAGTCGATTAAATGAGTCGAGTTATGTTCTAGAGGAAGCATATAAGAAGAAACAACAAAGAAGGAAACACACTAAGTCGGTAATAAATATACACACAGATAATATGCAAGAATTCGAACCAATTTATTACTTCTGCTCCATGAAAGATGGGCAAATCAGATTACAATAAGAAAGATTTCTATATTACATAATTTACATGGTTATATAGGATGCTGAGACGTTTGGGTGACTACCCTCTACATTTAGTTACAAGAATTTATAACAGTCAGAAGTTCAATCATCGTAGAGAACTTGTCGGCTGAACATGTCAAGGTAAACCTGTTGGCTAGTAAGGCAAACCTGTCTACTGGAAAGGTAGACCTGTCAAAGTAAAACCTATCGGATGGCAAGAAGGACTTGTCAAAGGAGAAACTATCAGATAGCAAGGCAGACCCGTCGAAGGCGAACCTATCGGTTGTTGGTTGGATCATTTTTGTCGGTGGTGGCCCCTCTAGCTAGAGTTCCATCATGTCGTCGACACTTCCAATCTATGAACAGTCTAATTCAATAGATAACTACCATGATTGGAACCTTGTGTGCAACTCTTTAAGTTATCAAAAAGTTTTAGTTCTTTGTTTTTTCCAACACTCTTTAGTTTCTGCGCACTTTGGAAGGATAAGGGTGGTCAGAGTAGTTGACCCTTGGCCATTAACGCTTGGCGTCATGGTAAAAACTCCAATGTTGTAATTTTATGCTGGTTCTTGATTTAAAAATATCAATGTGCTAACTGTAACTGGTTTATTTTTAGGTTTTGGCGTTGAGAGGTAGGCGACAGGGTCACCTTCTCCGAGGATCACGTCTTCAAATGCCTATGTAAGTGGTCCTAAACCCTGGTTTGTTCTAAATTTTTTTTTACCATTTATTTTATCTTGTAAATATTATACTAACCCCTTCTACTTTCTGTTTGTAGGACTCAGAGGAAGGGTCATGAGTTTTATCGGTGGTTGCAACCTCTAAGTTAAGTGGGTTTTCTCTTTAGGTTCAAACTAGTTACTGTTTATGATAGGAACCCTAAGCGGGTTAATCCATGATTGGGAACTGTGTTGTAAAGTAATTAATAATCATTTTTAACAAAACCCTGATAGGGTTTGTGGAGGTTCCCTTTTAATGGCTCTTATTCTTGTGTAAAAATTCGATACAGTATTTCGTTTGAAAAAAATATAATGGAAGCCATTTAATAATTGTCTTATATCCATTATGTATTAATTTATTCTTTCTTTGAATTTGAACATTGGGAATTCGACCTCGGCTTGGTATTTAACTAATGCTATGTGAAAATTTATATGTACGTAATGTTTATGTAGACTGTAATGAATCCTCGGTCGCCATAATAGATGGTGTTACGACCGTGAGTAAGGAACATCATTTTTGTTTTCAGTCAGCTCTGCAAAAAGTCGTAAAGTTAATTGTGGTTGAGTGTTGCAATGGTATCTTTGTGGAGATACTTATAGTCATTTAAATTCTTTCTTTAGTCACTCAACTCGTAACCTCTGTAGGTTCTTCCATTCTTTATGATTCGTTGGTGGTAGAAATATAATAATGACAACAATGTTACATGGACTTATAATCATCTTACAATTTTTGAATATGTTTAAATTAATGTTTAAGTGGTTTTGATCTCATACAGTTACGTGAGTTGATCCTGAAATCTCGCTACGAGAAGGGATCTAGTTAGAGTAAGATTACGAGGCTTTTCCTGTGTGTTGATTGCATTTTACTTAAACTATACATTATTCTTTTAAAAAGTTATACTGGGAATATTTAATACATCGTTTAGCAGCCACGATGTGGAATCCAACCAACGCCAATTCCTTGTCATGAAGAATATTGTGATTTGGATTGATTTTATATTGTTTATTTACTATTAGTAGTTTTTAATAAAGGATCATCGATCCGATAATTTTATATTAAATTATTTGAAGGGATTTGATCCATGACTTGTAAGTGATTTTTTGTATTGATAATTTTATAATACAGTGACCCTTCACTTTTTCTTATAGATTCAGAAATCTATAATTATAATATATACTAAGGATCTGCGATCTGTTAGCTTTGTTTTCTCATTAATCTGCAATAGTTTAGTGTTAGTATACCCGTGGATGTTATTTACTCTTGAATTAAAAAGGGATTGTTTGTAAACAACGTATATGAGATCCTGTTATCTTCATTTTATAAGGGAAAGATCCCGTAACTCCTGTAATTATTTTTCTTAGTTTAAATATATTTGCAATGATAACATTGTTTATTCCTCTCAAGGAATTCTAGTCGATACTTGAAACCTTAACTTAGTTTCTTTATAATTTGTGATACTATCAATGAGAATCCTATCTATATTATACTAAACATTACAAATATATGGTAATAACATTGTCATTGGATACTGCTAAGTTGTATAAAAAAGTTGAATGAATTCTAAGTAAGTGTATTTTGTTTGCATACCTAGAAAGAACAAAAACATCTATACATATAACATAAATTGGAACTTATTTGTAATTTTAGTCGCGAAATGGATTTCAAAATGCAGAATGTAAAGATATCTAGGAAAACAAGGCATCTAGTAAATATATAGTCAATTATAGGAATTTCTGTGTGGATTAGAACTAAATAAATTTACTCCATTAGCGCAAGATACAAGTATAACATCAATAGATTAATCAAAACCAATTTAGTGTTTCACTACTATAGATTTAGGGAAATATATGCTACCACATTAAACTGTAAAGTAGACTCCTGGAACTAACGCCGAGAAAACAAGAGTGGAGATATTGTTCCTACCAAACAACTCCTAGAGTAGCCAAGTTACTTGCTCCAGAACCCTCGAGCCTATTTGCTAAACAACAAGATAAAAATCTTAATGTGTCATCCCTTGCATTTCACTGATGTTTAATCCCCATCTACTTCTAGCCTCATGCTACTTATTGACATACTAATTTATAGTATTTTTCCTAAGACTTGGTCATTTATGAGCCTCCTACTCTTTAGCACTCAACTAGGAGTTATGACCTAATTGTTGGAGATGATGCCTCCTGCATCTCGAGTTCTCACTCAATGTTTTTTGCTAATTTTGTTTTTCCTCTTGTGGGTCACAAAACACTCTTCAACAACTATATCCACTCTTTTACTCCTTCAGCATATTTTATTAAATATAATTGTTTTTATTACAAAATGTTTTATTCTTGTCTTTTTTGTCAAAAATAATCAAAATAGTAAAATAATAACTAAAATATTTTCCAGTAGAATTAATAATAATTATTAATTGTGGGGGTGTTACATACACCTCTGCTTAGAAAATAACGTCATCCTCGGTGTTATAACTTTGTTTCATTCTTGCATTACATCTATTTGGAACAAGTATGGATATGATTCTTACATATTACTTTCCATCTCCCAAGTAGCTTCTTTCGGAATCAGGTGCTTCCATTGCACCTTAACTTGTCCGATGGTACGGTTCGAGAGTAAAAGTTCTCTCCTGTCGAGAATGTGCCCCGAACCCTCTTGGAACCCTCCTTCGGGTTCCACCTGGATTACATTCCAATAAATCACATGAGAAACATCATGAACATATTTATTTAGTATAGAAACATGAAACACATTATGTACTTTAATATTCAATATTAAAGTAGGTAGTAGTGCTAACTGGTACGTGATCGACCTCACTTTATCTAAAATTTCAAATGGGATGGAATACCTGGGTGCCAGTTTTGAATACTTTCCCAATATTAAGGAACTTTTCTTGGTATTTACCTTTATATATACATGATCACCCACCTGGAACTCTCTAGGAGTTATTTGTAGATCAACATAGCTTTTCTTCCTCTCGTGGAAAGCCTTCAAATTTTCTTGTACATGTTTCACGATTAGCTCCATTTCTTTTAATAAGCCAGGTCCTAACATTAATCTATCAACATGGTTGCTACATGAGATTAGAGTATTACATTTATGCCCATATAAGATTTCAAATGGACTCATACCTACATAAAATTGAAAATTATTATTATAAGCAAATTCTACTAAGTGTAGGAAGTCTTCCCACTTACATGGTTTGTCCATAACATACATTCTTAGCATGTCTTCTAAAAATTTATTTACTCTTTCATTATTTCGATCTGTTTGTGGATGATATGCAATACTGAAGTTTAATTATGTACCCAAGCCTTTAGACTAGGATTTCTAGAAATTACCTGTAAAATTTGTGTCTCTGTCTGATACTATTACTTTCAGCATGCAATGTAGCTTGAATATTTCTTTCATGAAGATATATGCAATGTTAACAAGTTTATAGGTATATTTAATAGGTATAAAGATTGAATCTTTGCTTAATTTTCCAACCACAACCATGATGGAATCATGTTTTCTGAAATTATTGGGAAATCTAGTGATGAAATCAATACTAATTGTCTCCCACTTCCACTCTGGAAGGGTAGTGGCTGCAAAAATCCTGTGTGATGTTGTGCTCTGCTTTAACTTGCTAACATTCAAGGAAACAAGATAAGTATTCACCTACCTCCTTCTTCATATTTGGCCAAAAGAAATATTTTATGATCATAGTAATCATTTTCTGATAACCCAGATGCCATGAATATGGTATTTTATTGCGTCGAGAGGCACTCTATAGCCTAGTATGGGGGATATCTTGTAACATTACGTAACGTTATGTAATGTTAAGTAACATTACATAACCTAGCCGAGAGGCACTCTATAGCCTAGTATGTAATGTTAAGTACCGTTACATACATTATGTAATGTCGACTATAAATAATCAATAAATAATAGAAAATTAAAATTAAAAAAAAGGAAGTGTATATATAAACATCAATAACTATATAAACAACACTAAGAAGTGATACACATTAGATCTAAATGCTCCAGCAGAGAGAGACTAGAAAATACAAAGCTGATCTAAATGCTTTAGTAGAGAGACTAGCGAATACAGAGCTGGAAATATGAAGGGTGTTTTTCTTTTCAACAATGTTTAAAAAAATCAACATGTTTCCCTCCTTTTCACGTGCTCCATCTGTAGTGAAAAAAAATATCAAGTTCCTGTCTTTGTCTCTCTATCGGTTTAAATAAGTGAAAAAAAGAATATTACATGGTTATGGCTACACGGGAGGTGTGAAGATGAATTTTGTCTCTGTCTCTTTGTTGTTTTAAGTAAGTGAAAACAAGAATATTATAGATTCCTTTTAATTTTAAAACTTATTTATCAAGACAATTTTAGAATTAAACAAATATTTATATTTATCTTTAAGTTACTGATCAACGCGAAGACACAATTCAACACTGACAAATGAGGATTCAAGCATCCAAGTTGTGGGGTTGTATCCCTGCATGATTTTGGGAACGCCTGGAATGGCCTTAATGTAGTCGATCAACGATTCTGAATGGCGGCCAAGAGGACCAATGTATATCATATGGCCTCCTCTCTTCATCAACACAAGTTGCAAATTCTGCAATTGTCTTCTTGTTATTACCACTTCAACAATTGAGTTTCATAGGCATCCTAAGGAGTTTGTGTATTTATAAGGATTGTGTTGATTTTACAGATGAAGAAAAAGAAAAAATGATTCTATTATTAATACATAACTCATCAAAATCCTTGAAGATATCAATGTTGGGTTGATGAAAAGTACACACAACTGTTTGGCTTGTATCAACAGTGTTTCACATAGTCCTCATCACAATAGCAGTAGCACTCACATCTAGTCCTGATTTTGGCTCGTCCATGAATATTATTGAAGGATTGGCAACCAATTCAATTGCTATTGCGAATATAACGTGTTTTTCAATGGAAAAACCATTCACTCCAGGAAGACCGACCAGAGTTTGTCTTGGGTTATTAAGGTCGACAAGATCCATAACTTCCTCCACAAATGTCTATTATTTAAAGTAGGGATTTGACAATATCAATGAAAATGTATTACCTTTCTTAACTCTGTATCATCCTCGGTCAGGAGACGAAGCCATTATAATCAATCAAGACCTTCGAAAACCTCTCAACTTTACAGCTGCCTTAGATTACCGATATGGTAATTTACAACATTGAGGCACAATACAATTATATAAAATTATAAATTTCATGTGCTTTAATTAATTATCAATGCCAATAAGGAAAAATTCACTAAACAATATAATGGAATAAATGATCAAATCCAACATAATGGTAAAACCTATACACCCAACTCACCAATCAATTCCTCTATTTTTTTCCCTTGCACATGATATCATGATAGTGCATACCCATGGCATTGGGACAAAGTGTCAGGAGCCCAGATCTCACACACATACATAGTTTGAGACAAGTTAAGAAAAGGTATTCCTGGATTCTTTTATGTGCATACTATGGTAATACTTCATTGTCTCAACTTTATAGCCATTATAATGAAAGAAAAAAAGGATTTACAATATTTGCTTACAGTAATTAATTCAAATAGATGGGACAATTAACATATCGGGGTAATGTCTACATAGTAATTGACATTGTCAAAGGAAATCGTCAAAGGTTGAAAAGGTAAAACCATTCCTTTCTTTCCAGATTAATGAATCGAATCTGAAGCACTGCTATTTCATCCTCATTGTGAACTTGCCCTTGCAGAATCTTCAAAACATTTAGTTCATTAATTTTAAAGAATTTTATGGCTAATTTTTTCCACATATGAAATTGATAGTTAATTTTCTTGTCCAAAATTTCTTCATAAATCATTCATACCAAAAGCTTGAATTTCTTCATGGCTTCTCGTGAAGAAGGAGATATTGTAATGTTCCTACCTAACAAAATGATAAAAAATAAAAACAACCTAATATGGTGGAAATTTTATAATGTTCCTACCTAACAAAACAATACAAAATAAAAAATTTAATTATTCGCAAAAAAAATGTTGGTCAGAAAATCAACACAATATCAGGGAGATGTTGTAATGTTCATACTTAACAAAATAATAAAAAATAAAAAATTGAATTATCAACAAAAAATGTTGGTCATGCACATGGTTTTAAAACCATGTGCAAGGACTCCTAAACAATGCATGGTTTTATTGTACATAGTTTTATCTGTCGGCCATAAATAGTATTAAATATTAATAATAAAAAATTTATATGTCGACCTTAAATAAAAAGATGTGTCTTTTGGTGTCAATCGCACCAAACCTAAAAGTTGAGTGCAATACTTCAGAAGAGGTTTGCAACTTCAGAGATTTGATCCCTCTCGATACTTGATAGAGCCTAGGATTTGGATCTATGATGGTTTAATACATTTATGATTGTAAGTTTAATTTGTGGGATGTTTGGTATGTGCATCCTGTTTTTATGCAGCAAGAGTCCTTGTTGGTTTACGATAAAAAATAAAAAAAAATTTACATGATTTTATTCATTTTTAGTAGTCTTTTATTTTAACAAAAGGTATTCTTTATCACAATTTCCAGTGCTTAGAATCTGATTTTCGAAATCAAATTCATAGGTGCTGCTTGCAAACAGTAAATTTGCATGACGACTTAGAGTGCCAGCCACTGGATTTTCTTTTCCTTCAATATTTTTTATTTCAAAGTCATACTCGCTTAGAAAGGATAGTCATCTAGCTTGTATTTCGTTCAAATTATGTTGATCAAATAAATATTTAAGGCTTATGTTGTCTGACATAAGTAAAAATTTCCTTCGAATTAAGTAATGTTGCCACATTTTTAAGGCATAGATTATAGCAGCAAGTTCTAAATCATGTGTCACATAGTTTTTCTCATGATCTTTTAGTTTTATGGATTCATAAGACACAACATAATTGTCTTGTAAGCAGCATAGATCCAAATCCTAGGCTCTATCAAGCGTCGAGAGGGATCAAATCTTTGAAGGTGCAAACATCTTCTGAAGTATTGCACTCAACTATCAGCTTTGGTGCGATTGACACCAAAAGACACATCTTTTTATTTAAGGTCGACATATAATATTTTTATTATTAATATTTAATACTATTTATGGACGACACATAAAACCATGTACAATAAAACCATGGGTTGTTTAGGAGGCCTTGCACATGGTTTTAAAACCATGTGCATGACCAACATTTTTTGCGGATAATCTCCCTCATATTGTGTTAATTTTCTGACCTACATTTTTTTTGTCAATAATTAATTATTTTTATTTTTTATTGTTTTGTTAGGTAGGAACATTACAACACCTTCTCCTTCACGGGAAACCATGAAAAAATTCAAGCTTTTGGTATGAATGATTTATGAACAAATTTTGCAGAAGAAAATTAACTATCAGTTTCATATGTGGAAAAACTTAGCCATAAAATTCTTTAAAATTAATGAACTAATTTTTTTAAGATTCTGCAAGGGAAACTTCATAATGAGGATGAAATAGTAGTGCTTCAGATTCGATTCATGAATCTAGAAAGAAAGGAATGGTTTTAACTTTTTGACCTTTGACGATGGCCTTTGACAATGTCAGTTACTATCTAGACATGCCCCCGATATGTTAATTTTCCTATCTATTTGAATTAATTAATGTAAGCAAATATTGTAAATCCTTTTTGTCTTTCACTGTAATGGTTGTAAAGTTGAGACAATGGGTTATTACCGTAGTATGCACGTAAAAGAATCCAAGATTATAATGATTTAGTAGAAGGTGAAGAAATTTTCTTTTGAGGATATTTTAGGAAGACATGAGAGTTTAGTATTACATTGACATTCATGTCAAAAATCTATCAAGAAGACCTTTGATTAACTTGTCTCAAACTGTGTATTTGTGTGATATATGTGCTCCTAAAAATTTCTCCCAATTCCATGGGTATGCATTGTCATGATATCATGTGCAAGGGAAAAAAATAGAGGAATTGATTGCTGAGTTGGGTATATAGGTTTTGACGTTATGTTGGATTTTATCATTTATTCCATTATGTTGTTTAGTGGATTTTTACTTATTGGAATTGATACTTAATTAAAGCACAGGTAATTTATAATTTTATATAATTGTATTGGGCCTAAATGCTGTAAATTACCATACCGATAGTCTAAGGTGGCTATAAAGTTGAGAGGCTTTCGATCGTCTTTATTGGTTATAATGGATTCGTCTCCGAGTCGAGTTCAATACAAACTTAAGAAAAGTAATACATTTTCCTTCATATTGTCAAATCCCTACTTTAAATAGTAGAGGTATGTGGAGGAAGTTATGGATCTTGTGGAGCTGAATAACCTAAGACAAACTTTGGTCGGTCTTCCTGGAGTGAATGGTATGTCCATGAAACAATGTAAGAGATTGACAATAGCATTTGAATTGGTTGCAAATC
Source organism: Pseudotsuga menziesii (assembly GCA_001517045.1). Taxonomy (NCBI): domain Eukaryota; kingdom Viridiplantae; phylum Streptophyta; class Pinopsida; order Pinales; family Pinaceae; genus Pseudotsuga; species Pseudotsuga menziesii. Next base: position 201,825 of record LPNX010399934.1, on the reverse strand, counting down.
CTTCAATAATATTCATGGATGAGCCAACATGAGGACTGGATGTGAGAGCTGCTGCTATTGTGATGAGGACTTTTCGAAACACTGTGGATACAGGACAAACTCTTGTGTGCACTATTCATCAACCCAACATTGCTATATTCGAGGCTTTTGATGAGGTATGTATTAAGAATAGAATGCTTTTTTATTTTTCTTCATCTGTAAAATCAACAAAATCCTTATAAATACACAAACCACTTAGGATGCCTATGAAACTCAATTGTTTAAGTGGTAATAACAAGAATACAATTTTAGAATTTGCATCTTGTCTTGATAAAGAGATGAGGCAAGATGATATACGTTGGTCCTCTTATCTTCCATTCAGAATCACTGATTGACTACTTTAAGGGCATTCCAGGTGTTCCCAAAATCACGCAGGGATATAACCCTGCAACTTGGATGCTGGAAGCCTCTTTTGTCGGCGCAGAATTGCATCTTGGAATTGATCAGTAAATTAAGGATAAATATAAATATTTTTTTAATTCTAAAAGTGTCTTGATATAGAAGTTTTAAAATTAAAATGAATCTCTAATATTCTTGTTTTCGCTTACTTAAAACGACATAGAGACAGAGACAAAATTCATATTCACACCTCCTGATAGACTAAATAAATACAATGATGTGAACAGAAAGAAAAGGGAATCTCACTATTTTTTTTTATGTAGATGGTGATGACAGTGGCTCAACAACTTTTTTTTTTTCTTGGCATGACACCACGAATTTTCTTTGCTTTTTTTTTCAGTATTTTTTGGGGTTTTCTTGCCAAGATCATGAAATCCGTTCTTCACCAATCTGTGGTTAGGCTCATATTTTATTGCATCCTCAAGCTTGTCATATACCAACCCAAAACTTGAATATCTTTGGCCATACGTACGAAAACCGTAAATAAATATTTGTTGTGTACCAGTAATGCCAAATTTCTTCCCTATCTCCTTTTGAATTTCTGGTTTGGAAAGGTTTCCTCTTCCAGGATGTAGAACATGTATCTAAAATCGATGCCTCAACCTTGGTTCATCTATGAGGTGTCTGATGCATACTGTTGGACGATGTTTGATTTTTTTTACATCCATTTTTTATTTGGATTTGATGCAAAAATATGGAAAATAAAAACATATATGGTTTTATGAATTCAAACATAATGTTAACCAAATGATACAATAAGCAACATTGGAGGAAATGTGGCATAAGCACTAAAACTCTAAGATATCAATAACAATTAAATCATACAATACAACAAAAATGTAAGTTGCATAAAATGGTTACATGCATGGTCATGGTTATATATGTCAAAATCATCGGCATGCCATCTCGTAATCTATCATTCAATACTGTTTTTCTAGCACATTTCATCAGTACATTCACATTTAATCGATAAAACCAATTAAAAAAAAATTTACATTTAGTTGTGAGGACCTTATGAAAAAAAAATAGACAACTAACTATATCTTCACTCTTTCAACACATAAAGAATATGAAGAACAAAAATCCAAATAAAACAGTAAAAAAAATAATCGCTGCCACTATGTTTTTATGTTGTAATAGAGCTTAACAAATACTTGTCAATTGAACTGTAATTGAACATATTGAAAAAGTGTATGTTAACATAACAAATCATAAAAATAATTTCTTTGAACGAACACACAAAGGTATTTAAGCTACTCATAAGTAAAATTAAATATACATAGTTCTTACCAACAGAAACATAGTAAATGAGAAATATAATTTATTTGCTCAACACAGACACAGTAGAACACAACCATGAGCAAATGGCATAAGACACCACAAGCACCAATGAACATGAGAATCCAAGACAACCACTCATCGATTTCAGAATGCGAAAATAAATTCAAAACAAAAATAAACCCAACTACTACAAAACAGTTTAATTCATGGCATCATGTAAAAAAAATCCAGCAACCAACATTACCATATTGCAGCAGAAACATAACAAATCATAAAATAAATTTATTAGAACTAGCACACAAAGCTATTGAAACTACTTATAAACAAGATATAGGTTGACAACAGATTATTTAGGAACAAATCAAAATTCAAAATATTATTCAAACTTAAAAAATATCTTCAACACATTTAGATAACTGTATGCAACGATAGACTGAATAAATACAATGATGCGAACAGAAAGAAAAGGGACTCTCACTATTTTTTTATGTAGATGGTGATGACAGTGGCTCAACAACTTTTTTTTTCTTAGCATGACACCACGAATTTTCTTTGCTTTTTTTTCAGTATTTTTTTGGGTTTTCTTTCCAAGATCACGAATTCCGTTCTTCACCAATCTGTGGTTAGGCTCATATTTTATTGAATCCTCAAGCTTGTCATATACCAACCCAAAACCTGAAGATCTTTGGCCATACGTACGAAAACCGTAAATAAATATTTGTTGTGTACCAGTAATGCCAAATTCCTTCCCTATCTCCTTTTGAATTTCTAGTTTGGAAAGGTTTTCTCTTCCAGGATGTAGAGCATGTATCTAAAATTGATGCCTCAACCTTGGTTCATCTATGAGGTGTCTGATGCATACTGTTGGACGATGTTTGATTTTTTTTACATCCATTTTTTATTTGGATTTGATGAAAAAATATGGAAAATAAAAGCATATATGGTTTTATGAATTCGAACATAATGTTAACCAAATGATACAATAAGCAACATTGGAGGAAATTTGGCATAAGCACTAAAACTCTAAGATATCAATAACAATTAAATCATACAATACAACAAAAACGTAAGTTGCATAAAATGGTTACATGCATGGTCATGATTATAGTATGTCAAAATCATTGGCATGCCATCTCGTAATCTATTATTCAATATTGTTTTTCTGGCACATTTCATCAGTACATTCACATTTAATCGATAAAACCAAATTAAAAAAAAGTTAAATTTAGTTGTGAGGATATTATGAAAAAAAAATAGACAACTAACTATATCTTTACTCTTTCAACACATATAAAAGAATATGAAGAACAAAAATCCAAATAAAACAGTAAAAAAAATAATGGCTGCCACTATGTTTTTATGTCGTAATAGAGCTTAACAAATGCTTGTCAATTGAACTGTAATTGAACATATTGAAAAAGTGTATGTTAACATATAGGAACAAATCTTATTCTTGACAACTATATGAAAAGACAATGAATAAATAGAGATTAAACTATGTTAGTTTGTAAACTGGTTTGTTCTCTTGCAATCTATATTTCTTCCTACCAATTCAAATAATAACAACGAAACATGTCAATCTAAATATCTATACAATAAACAATCAAGTTTCCTAATAACCTGATAGTTGTGATCTTTAAGCTGAAATGGATTGCAACCATTGTTCTTCTTTTTTCCTTATTGTAGCATATGCACTTTTCGCCATTTTTTAATACCTTTCAAATGTAAACGGTGGAGATATTCGTAGACCGTCAATAGATTTTACCCTTGAAAGTGCTGTGAAAGTTAAACCTTGCCTCTCTGCGATACCGATATCAATGGTTGCCCTTTGTAAAGTCAAACCTTGCGATTTGTGTATGGTAAGAGCCCAATCCATACGCAATGGGATTTGCTTGCGGTCTCCTCTAGGAATAGGTGTTATTGGAACAATTTTGGGATATCTGATGTCCCATGGTAAACCAATGTAATCATCAAATGAGACCGTAGCATACATTGGCAGTTGTGGTGGTTTGGATCCATCAGAGAAAAAGATGTTTTCAACTGTCCCAAGTGCTCCATTTACCAACCTTGCTTCCACCCACAAGTTACACATCAACATCACTCGCTGACCAGGACATAAAAGCACTTCTTGTTGAAGCTGGTCATCATTAGCATCAGAATTTTTTTTATTCTTTGTATGTTCAGCAACGCATCGTTCTATGGGAATTCCGAGTGACTTTAGCATGCATCGATTATGTACATTTAACAAGTTGTTCATAGGAAACAAATGGATTTATGAAGTGAAAGTATTACTTTCACTACCATCCATATTTGCATCTGTTCATGACATTAAAATATTCCAATCATCCACTATTGGGTTTGCATTTTTGATGTTGGTTAGCAACCTCTTAAAGTTGACTTGATTTGGATCTGTGCCTTGTTGACGAAATATCGTTTCCAATGTAACAACCTTTCTGAAATCTTTCCATAACACCCTACCGGTCGTGTTTCCTACGTACAATGGTTTATCTTTGACAGGAGGCAACTGCCCAAGATCTCCAACAAGAATCATTGATCTCCCACCAAAAGGAACTGACCTTTTTTCAGGAAATTCCTCCCGAAGACATGAATCAATTTGTATGAACAACTTTGGCCCAATGAAACTCATTTCATCAATTAAAATGTGTGCGACATATCGCATTTCCTCTTGAAATACAGAAAGTGACTGACCTTGTAAATATTTGAAGTCTTTAATAGGGATTCTAAGGGCCGAGTGAATTGTTTTGGCCCATATGTTGAACGCAGCTATTCCTATAGGTGCCAGCAATAACAAAGGGATTTTTCCATTTATGGAATGCATTGAAAATTCATGTCCAAGACAATGTATAAGGTAAGACTTTCATGTCCCTGCAGTTCCTTGAATTATCATAGGAAATGTTCAATAATAGTTTCAAAACAATGACGTTGCTTATCAAAAAAAGAGGATGGAGAAGTCGACCTAGAATGTGAGAGATCTGGTATGGATCCTCTTGAGCGTACATTTTTTAGGAAATCTGTTGGGTCCTCCAAGTCTCTATTCCAACCTGTAGTACTATTCCATGCATGGATCAAGTCAAATTCTCTGCGACCGAGAGTATCAATGTATGAAACTTGAATAGTGTTGGGAGGAACAAGACGTGACAACATCTCCCACTCATCCATGTCATTCTCATGAATCACTTCATCCTCATGTGTATCGTCATCTTCTTCATTGGTATCTTGTTCTAAAGTTATCCTATTGACATGCCAAGCTCGATATCTAAGGATCCTCCAGTTATGAATAATAATTTCTGTGCTGACTCCAATATCAATCTGAATGTTTCTAAACGGTTTATAGAGAAGTAATTCACTGAGGCAAAATGACTAAAAGGAATCTGAATTGTTGTTAGGAACTTCACAGAACCGTGGCCATACATGAACTATCGCAGGTGTATCTCTTCGCTTCCATGGTTCTCTTTGACATCGACCACTAAAAGAACATGATCATGCAGTTTCAATCAAAGATAAGTGCTCCAGAAATGGAGGTCTGTTTTGGTAGTGTTCTAGAAACCCAGACCCTGTTGGGAATTTGTTGTTATCCGAGTTGGAAGAAACTCTTTTGAATATTTTGTTGCCAACATTAACTGAAACAAAGCTATGGATAGAAATAACAAGAGGAATCTTTAACAACATATGACAGGTTTCCTGTGCTCCTATATCTCTTTCCACAATTGTTTTAGCAAGAAATTTTTTATATGCACATATAGAGGGAATGTCAGAGTCAATGACATTGGATATTCTTGTTAACATGTCTTGATAGATTTCTGATCTTCTCTCTGATTTTGAAGCATACTTTGCAATGTATTTCAAAACTACATGACATGAAAAAACCGGCTAGCAATCAACATTGGCACGCCATATTGAAAGAAGAGGAATGTTATGGACATTTAACCTGTCATCGTTGCGAGCAGGTTTGTATTTTTTGTGTTGTTTGTCATTGACAAATATTTTCTACTGGTCTTGAAGTTCCCATGGTGCGTTGTATCAGCACATGTAGGACGAACCTTTTTTACGTAAACATGAATGAACACTGCATCTTGTGTGTCGTTGCACTCGATTCGCTAGTTACTCATAGTCGTCAAGGGGATTTGTATTGAATATTTCACTGGTATCCAATAAGCAAGGATCTTCCTCCAGAGGTCAATGAATAGATATATTCCTATGGTGAGCATCACGAGGATTCCATGCTATTACATAGTTGTCAAAGTGTCGTCTTGCTGCATCAACTCTTATCATGTCTGTCCAATCCAGTTGCTCCATGTTCGGTGCACCTTCTAACCACAGAAATCCATGGATATGTGCTGATCCCCTATGTTTCCATTCATACCTATGAAACTCATCATGTTTCAAGAATATTAGCTTGCAACAAAATTTCAAGTAATAATCTAACATGTTAGATTGAAAAATAGAATAAGGAAATGACATACCTGTACCAGTAGTCTTTAGCATGAAGGTATTTTACAATGATTTAGTCACAGAATATACTGAAACGTTCATGCATATACTTTGCAACAATATGTGGATAGTTTATAACATTATCGGTTCTCCATCTATTTTGGTTCTGTGCAGATATAGGCGCAGAATTGGGCATAGCTTTATGTAGGTCTGGCCACTTGGTATCAGCTGCACTTAGAGTGAAAAACAAATTTGGGCAACCAATTTGTGATATCATGTCAGTAAGCTCACTATGACATATATTCCAGTATCCCATCGTTCCTTGAAGACATGAACCAAAACGCATCAATCGTTCAACTAATTTGGTGTCAAGGAATTCAATGAGCTCCTTACGTAAATATTCAATTGTGGTAGGTATGCCATCTTCAATGTTTTTTTTCACGAATACAGCAGTTGTTCCTTGGATTCGATGTCTCATTATCATGTTCAATACAAAATACCGAAACCTTGGATGTTTTCCAAACCTTTTATCACAATATTTAAGTAGTTGCAATCCATACTCATTTAAGCGAACATCCTTGAAACGTGGTTGCAACCAATCAGTCGTGGGAAACAATGTTGGAAATTCCATGTCAAACAAACCTTCTGTGTTATATTCATTTATTGGAGACAAACCAATCTCTGGCCATTCCAGACATAAATATGACAAAGAAGATTATTTGTTAACAAAGTTGTGTATCTCCTCTATCTCTCTTTGTGCATTTGGCATTATAGCTGTAAAGGATGAAGGATGAGTTTCGAGTCAATGAGTTCCAAATATATCAATATCTGCATCAATCTCTTCTGAGTCAGCTATGTCACAGTTGATATAATGCAATTTAGAGGAGACATCTGTTGGCTTGTCTAGGAGACATATGACTGATTCTGGATCAACTTCAACATCTCGGTAATATTTGTCCACCTGTATTTTGTAATTCAATGCATCCATTACTCGCGACCTACTAACAATGAAATCATAGTGCTTGGATGGAGGCTCTTCTCTCCTGACAATTAATATGTCTAGGTCTTCAATTCGATGAGGAAGAGTCTTATCAATTGAAACAATATACTGTGGGAAGCTAATTGTATGACCGCCGTATTTATATTGACCTCCATGTGCATGTGTGACCTGTAGTATTGGATTCACTCGTGCTATTAACATTTCTTCAACCTGTGTCAAAATTGATAAAATAGGAGGTTGTTTGCCAAGATTCATGTTGTTATCTCGAGAAAAACGATGGATACCGCACTCTTGCCTACATCTCACACAAATAGGTCCTTCATCTCATCTGAAAACATTCATCCCAGGGTATGATTCATGATAAACATTACACATTTGCACAATTGACAATTATCAATTTTGGCACGAAATGCTCGATGGAAAGAGGACATTTCTTGGAAAATTTCAACTATGTTTCTTGATGTATGTATATTTAAACCTGGATCTTGAGCATGGACGTTACCATTTAATGCAAAGTGAGGCGATACATGTCAACATCTCTCTCCTATGTTGTTGCAACGCTATACATTCCTGACTTGCCTTTGTCGAGTACCATCGCCTGAAACCTGACCCAAATTGCTTTCATCATGAAAATTATAATCAAGGTTGGTTGCCATCATATTGTTCAGACGAGTTCAGGGTTTGAATGTTGTTTCCTCGACGAGCCTTGACGCTATTATCCTGAAAAATGAAAATTTTGTTTTCAAATATTATGTCAAATCTTTTGGTAAGATCTAAATATGAAAGTTGTGCACCAACAGGTTGAGTAAGACCTTCGATGTTCCAAGAAAAATAGTCCTTTCTGCATCTCCACTTGGTCTACTGATCATGATCTGGTTTTGAATCATTGCTTGATCATTCATTGCTGCATAATTGTTTTCCCGATTGAGGTCCATGTTCTTCGGTTGACTGCACACAACATAATTTTGACTGACATTTTTTAGAGAGTCATCGTCACCAGAAGACAGAATGACATTGATCGATGTCATGTCATTTCGACAATTATGTCCATGGATGCTACTATCCTGGAATTTCAAAATGATTTTTGATTGAATTATTGAATAGGAAGATGAAATAGTATTGCATCTAATACTACCTTATTTTGATCAAGGTCAAATGCATGGTTGTTGTCATGGATAGGTGAAACAATACCTTGGTTGTTCCAATAGATATAGTTCTTGCCGGACTAGACATTTGCAAACCGGTTTCGAGTTGATTTCGAAACACTTGATCTTCATTTGTTAACAATGCATTGTTTGCGTGGCTGTGTGAGTCATTCATAGCAGACTTGGAAATTGTGTCCTTTGTTGTTCCAAGATAAATTGTTCTTATACCACTGCTTCTTTCAGCTGTATTGGTGTGATCATTTTGTACTGTTTTTGGATGATTTTTATACATAGCTTCCTCGCGCTCATCAAATGATTGATTCGGAAAATTGTTGCAAGTAGTTATCTAAACATTGAACATGTGTGTAAGTATATCTATATTGTACAGATAAATACTTTTTCAAATATATACAATCCCATGTAATCCTTATACCTCGATGCCATGATTAGAAAACGTTTTGCCCAAACTATGATCTACAAAAGGTTCAATAACTTCATTCAACCTTTCGTTACAATTGTTGCTATATGTTGGATTTGATGATATAAATTGACTTCGGTGATTTGATCTCCTCATTATATCAGATATGCTCTGGAATTTAGTGGGTTCCCCCTAAGAATCAATGACATTTGCAAAGGAAGGACCATGTCATTCTCTTATCTGCTCGCCAATTTTCTCACTATTCTCTTGGTATACTAAATGACGTTTCCTATTAATGCCTTCCTTTTTTTTGTTATAGTTTTTTCGTGAGGATTCATTTTTTGTGTGATGTGATGTTTCCATCAAGTTCTTCTCACTGCTCGAATTATTATTTTTCTCTGACGACATATCTACATGAGCATAAAAGAATTAGTTTATGTCAAACCATATTAGTATACAAAGTCATGTTACAGGTATAGCAAAAAGAAACACAAACGTAAAAGTTTTCAACTTTATTCAAAGATTATCTTTTAATATTTCTAAGAGTTTTGAACTTTATTCAAATATTAGCTTACAATATTTGTATTGCCGAAGATTGCCAAGATATAAAATAATATTGTAATCAAGTTTTGTATCCAAGAAAATAAAAATTGGCATGTATGAATAATTTCTATTTCATAGAGAATGTAAAATGGCAAACATCAGAAGAGACAAATCCAATAAGCATGGTAATGAAGTATTGAAGATGTCGATTTGCATAAGTACAGGCAAGTAAAATTCCATATGTAGCACTGACTGCCAAAAAACCCGGTAAAGTAGGTTGGGAAGAAATATTTTGAATAAGTATGCTTAAGACCCACCCAAACATGTCAACTTGCATAACATACATGTAAGTTACATGCCATATATGTTTACATTATCCCATTGAAAACACATCATCAATAGAATCCATGTTTGGGCAACTTATAATGATGGATATGTTGTCTACAAGCTCAACAACACTTAGGTGTGTTGGATTTTCAAGTTTGGATAATGCAGAATCCAAGATTAAATTAATAATGTGTCTGAGTACGCCGATAGGCGTAAATTTAAGCACATACTATAGGGAAAAACATTAATATAAAAAGTATGTGCCTAAATTTACGCCTATCAGCGTATTCAGACACATTATTAATTTAATGTGGTTGTTGCTAGTAACGGGTGCACACATAGACATATCTACAAAGTATTAATAGAAATAATATTGTTATTTTAATTATAATATATAATAAATAATATTTAATATATTTATTACCATATTATTTAATTAATATAAAGCATAATGTACTTAAAATATTATTAATACAATGTTTTTTTGTATAGTATATATGGAAATTATATCATGAAGTTAATTATATCCAATATTTATTATTGACATGTTATAAACTAACCTAATAACAGATATTATCACAAATTCATAATTTCACCTAGACATAATGTTCCATACCATGTTATTGATGTAACAAGTCAACATATGTTCCTTATTATTAGAATGAAGATGATCAACATCACAATGTGACATAACCGATGTTTTTCTCTATAGTATGTATTGTGTCGCATAACATACGAAGATGTGACATGAAACCCTTGCAAACTGTGACAATGTGACATAGCCTTTGTTTAATTTCACAACGTGACAAATACCTTGGGGAATGCAAGCATTCAAATACCATGAAGGAGGTTCACAAAGGGTTATGATAAATTACATCATTCATCCCTAGTTTACCGGATTTTCGTCACGGAAACAATTATAGTTCTAATTATGTTGGGATGCAATGTTCATGATGGTTTATGTAATGTGATGTAACCCTTGATAATGTCGCAGTGAAACGT
>LPNX010399934.1:100445-189227 GCA_001517045.1 Pseudotsuga menziesii | reverse complement strand
GTTGACTTTGGTGAACCACGTGGCCATAGTTCATAATGCAAAAAGAATTTTTCTAAACATCCAAAAACACATTATTAATGTGTCACATTTGGGACATTATCGCAATGTGAAATAACCCTTGACAAATATCAGAATGTGACGTAACCCTTGATGAATGTCGCTAATGCAACATAACCTGTGATAAACATCACAATGTGACATAATGCTTATTAAACGCCCACTATCACATTATTAATGTGTCATATATTGGGCATTACATCATTTTGGAAATATTTAACCATGGTTGACTTTGGTGAACCACGTGGCCATAGTTCATAATGCAAAAATAATTTTTCTAAACATCCAGAAACACATTATTAATGTGTCACATTTGGGACATTATCACAATGTGACATAACTCTTAAGAAATATCAGAATGTGACATAACCCTTGATGAATGTCGCTAATGCAACATAACCTGTGATAAACGTCACAGTGTGACATAATTCTTATTAAACGCCCACTATCACATTATTAATGTGTCATATATTTGGCATTATCGCAATGTGACATAACCCTTGACAAATATCACAATGTGACATGACCGTTCATGAATGTCGCTAATGTAACATAACCTATGATAAACATCACAATTCGACCTAACACTTATTAAACGCCCCTATCACATTATTAATGTGTCACATCTTTGGTTGTGTTGACATATACCAACCAAACACTGTAACAAACCATGGCTTAACATCATAATTTGATATAACCCTTGATAACGTCGTAGTGAAATGTAAACCTTGATAAATATCACAATGCGACATAACATTCTACATGTGGTATGTAGAATGTGGATGGTTTAAACCATTTCACAATGTGACATAACCCTTTATGAATGTCGCTAATGTAACATAACCTGCAATAAATGTCACAATGCGACATAACGCTTATTAAACGCCCACTATCACATTATTAATGTGTTACATCTTGGGAATTATCGCAATGTGACATAACCCTTTATGAATGTCGCTAATGTAACATAACCCGCGATAAACGTCACAATGTGACATAACGCCTATTAAACACCCACTACCACATCATGTAGAATGTGGATGGTTTAAACGATTTCTTTTGTCAAATGACTATATATATATATCATGAAAATTCTTAAAGAAAGTTTTTAAACATACCACATTAAATTAATTAATGTGTCTGAATATGTCGCAGTGAAACATAAACCTTGATAAACATCACAATGCAACATAACATTCTACATTACTATGTAAAATGTGGATATTTTAAATCGTTTCTTTTGTTAAACGATATATATATCAATAAAATTATTAAAGAAATTTTCTAAATATCCAAATACACATTATTAATGTGTCACATTTTAGGCATTCTCGCAATGTGACAAAACCCTTGACAAAAATCACAATGTGACATAACCCTTGATGAATGTGGCTACTGTAACACAACCTATGATAAACGTCACAATGCGACATAATGCTTATTAAACGCCCACTATCATATTACTAATGTGTCACATCTTTATTTGTGTTCACATATACCATCCAAAGACTGTAACAAACCATGGGTTAACATCGTAATGTGATATAACCCTTGATAACGTCGAAGTGAAACGTAAACCTTGATAAACATCACAATGCAACATAACATTCTACATTACTATGTAAAATGTGGATAGTTTAAACCGTTTCTTTTGTTAAATGATATATATATCAATAAAATTATAAAAGAAATTTTCTAAATATGTAAAGACACATTATTAATGTGTCACATTTTAGGCATTCTCGCAATGTAACAAAACCCTTGAAAAAAATCACAATGTGACATAACCCTTGATGAATGTGGCGAATGTAACACAACGTATGATAAATGTCACAATGCGACATAACGCTTATTAAACGCCCACTATCACATTACTAATGTGTCACATCTTTATTTGTGTTGACATATACCATCCAAACACTGTAACAAACCATGGGTTAACATCGTAATGTGATATAACGCTTGATAATGTCAAAGTGATAAATACTTATAATATTATTAATTATATTATATTATAATATGAATATGGTATTTAATTAAAATATTGTAATTAAAGTAATAATAAAATATTATTGTTGTTATGGATGTGGTTCATTGGTCATACTTAACCATGGTTTACTTTGGTGAATCACATGGCCATAGTTGATAATGCAACAAGAAATTTTCTAAACATCCAAAAACACATTATTAATGTGTCCAATCTTGGGCATTATCGCAATGTTACATAACCCTTGACAAATATGAGAATATGACAAAACCCTTGATGAATGTCGGAATTGTAACATAACCTGTGATAAACGTCACAATGTGACATAACGCTTATTAAACGCCCACTATCACATTATTAAGGTGCCACATCCTTGGTTTTGTTGACATATACCAACCAAACACTGTAACAAACCATGGCTTAACATCGTAATGCGATAGAACCCTCGATAACATAACACTGAAACGTCAACATTAATAAACATCACAATGCGACATAACGCTTATTAAACACCCACTGTAACAAACCATGGATTAACGTTGTAGTGTGATATAACCCTCGATAACGTCATAGTGAAACGTAAACCTTGACAAACATCACAATGCGACATAACCCTTCACAAATATCACAATGTGCATAACCCTTGATGAATGTCGCTAATGTAACATAACCCATGATAAATGTCACAATGCGACATAACTCTTATTAAACAGCCACTGTAACAAACCATGGCTTAACGTCGTAATGTAATATAACCCTCGATAACATCACAATGAAACGTAAACCTTGATAAACATCACAATGTGACATAACCCTTGATAAATATCACAATTTGGCATAACCCTTGATGAATGTCGCTAATGTAACATAACCCATGATAAATGTCATAATGCGACATAACGCTTATTAAATTCCCACTATCACATTATTAATGGCTTAATCCTAATGCGATACAACCCTCGATAACATCACACTGAAACGTCAACATTGATAAACATCACAATGCAACATAACCCTTGACAAATATGATAATGTGACAGAACCCTTGACAAATATCACAATGTGACATAACCCTTGATGAATGTCGCTAATGTAACATAACCTATGATAAACGTCACAATGCGACATAATGCTTATTAAACGCCCATTGTAACAAACCATGGCTTAATGTCGTAACGTGATATAACCCTTGATAACGTCACAGTGAAACATAAAACTTGATAAACATCACAATGCGACATAACCCTTGACAAATATCACAATGTGACATAACCCTTGATGAATGTCGCTAATGTAACATAACCCATGATAAACGTCACAATGTGACATAACGCTTATTAAACGCCCACTATAAAAAACCATGGCTTAACGTCGTAATGTGATATAACCCTTGATAACATCACAGTGAAACGTAAACCTTGATAAACATCACAATGTGACATAACCCTTGACAAATATCACAATTTGACATAACCATTGATGAATGTCGCTAATGTAACATAACTTGTGATAAACCTCACAATGCGACATAACACTTACTAAACGCCCACTATCGCATTATTAATGTGTCACATCTTCGGTTGTGTTGACATACCAACCAAGCACTATAACAAACCATGACTTAATGTCGTAATGTGATATAACATGAACTCTAACATCACAATGAAACGTAAACCTTGACAAACATCACAACGCGACATAACATTATACATTACTGGTTTAAACGATTTCTTTAGTCAAACGACTATATATATATATATATCAAGAAAATTATTACAATATGATGGTGAATAATGTGAGATAAGCATTGACGAATGATGAATTTTAATATCCATGAATAAATGTTTCAATCATTGCGATGAATGTCCCAATGCAGCAAAAGCATTAAAGAATGCACTATTGAGGAATGTTGCAATTCAACATATTGTAAGGTTCAATGAATGTTGCAATGCAACAAAGCCATTAAAGAATGTACCATGGATGAATGTAACAATGCAATATAATCCTTAATAAAAATAGAATGCAACATAATCCATAATGAATGACAAAATGCAACATAACCATAATGAAGAACAATATGAACAAAAGTCTTACACTTATTTGTCTTCTGTAACATGGATTCAATGATGCCTCACCAAATTTATAGAAACACCTTACATGACAAACAATTAAAGGTTATGCATGCAACACAAGGTCTTACAACCATATATCTTGTACACCATGCCATAACATGTTATGTATCACACATACATGGAGTTACACAAGAACAAGAAATATGTGAAATCCTTGTAGGCAATTTTTTGCAACATTCACCATGGGAATCCCTTAATTCATGCTTCTCCAAGATTTGTTCCTCTTCTCCTTTTAAACCATTTTTTAAAAAATTCAACATACATGCAGCATGCATTATAAGTAACTAAGTAACTATAGATACACCACACATCTAATATCGTAGATCATTCACTCTCCTATAAAGCACTTTCATAGTCTAGGTCATTTGTCTTAGCTTCATCTCTCTTTTATATCACAAATATCCAAGTTGCATGGTCATAGTTTCATGCAAAAATCACAACATAAAACACATCACTCATATGCACAAGGTCCTTCCATTATCGCTAAAAATTCCTCGGGAGACAATTATAACCTCTAACTCTAGAAGGGATTTCATAAGCAAAAGCATACCCTACCATTCATAATCCATAGGCCTATCTTGAGAGAGATAAGCTTATATGTTTATGTTAGCCTTACACATATTATATTATAATAAATATAATGCGTACACTAATACAAATAAAAATCAAAATAATACCAATTTTATAATGCAAGGTTACATGTAATATGGTAAAAACTCCATTTTCAAATACTCTTCATTTTTTCCTATGTACATTGATTATAATACAAAACATCATCATTATAAAAGTTTCTAGATGTAAATGTTTTTATTTATTTATATCAAAATGAAATAATAACATTTATTTTCATTTATACTATACTATGCATACATATAATGCAACTTGTTTATATAGCTTTTCATCCTAAATATAATCTCCTACAACCACTTTGTCTATTACATGTCTCCACATGCTAAATCATAAGCATTGCTTCACAATGATAATTGTATTTCCAACACATCAAACCTCTTACATTTCTCCATACTAAATCATTGACAATTTCATACAATTATAATTCCAAATTAAGAATGTCACAAGACGAGTGTTATATTTCCAATGTGGGCAGTTAAAGTGCTCTTAAATATTTATGAATAAATTATTGACTTATTAAAAATGTGTCAATATCAATCTTGTAAATCGTATAACATTTAATTTCAATTTAGACCAATTGCATGACAATCTTGTCCCAACCATTAATGGCATAGCATATATTAATATGTAGAGCACTTAATTACTCATAGTGCAACATAGTAGTCTCACTTATTGACTTGTTAAACATGTGTCAATGTCAGTATTGTAATTGTAAACCATGAAACGTTTGAATTTAGACCGATTGCATGATAATCCTGTCCCAACCATTAATGGCATATATTCATATGTAGAGCACCTAGTTACTCATAATACAACAAAGTAGTTCCACTAATTGACTTGTTAAACATGTGTCAATGTCAATCCTGTAAACCATGAAACATTTGAATTTAGACTGATGGCATGAAAATATTGTCACAAACATTAATGAATCGCATATATTCATCCTTTCATCATTCTCTTCAGTTTCTCTAAACTGCACTTTCAGCATTTAAATTTGAAATACGCATAACAATACCTCATCCCAACCACTATCTAATTAATGGTTAGAAATCATATAATTAAGATACAGATACGAATAGATATGATAATTGAATGATTAAAAATCATATAATTAAGATACAGATATGAATAGATATGATAATTGATTACTGATTAAGATAGAGATAAGTTAGTTTGAATATTGATTAAAATAAATAAAACTTTTGTTTTGAATTTACAGACTCTGTACAAGCTTGGAGCGCGCAAGATAATGGTGAGTTCAATAGGTCCTCTGGGTTGTGTTCCATCAGTTCTCTCGAGGTCCACTAATGGTAGCTGTGACCATGTAATGCAAGATGCTGCTGCTAAATTCGACAAGCACCTCGAAGTGAAGCTCGAGGAGCTGAGAACTCAATTCCCTAGTGCAAAATTTCTTTTCGCCACCGCGTTCCATGGTCAGAGTAAATTCATGAACAATCCAAAAGAATTCGGTATGTTATATATTCCTAAGCTTTAAAATGTTATAAGGTCTGGGAGATCCGAGATGGAGATAAATCTGAGTAGCCTGGTGTTGTGTTTTTCTAATGCTAAGAAAAACAAATTCACAAACGAGAGAAGGTTACATACTCTTTGAACAAACTGTACAGTTTCATTTAGAGTAACATAAGAAGGCTTAGATATTCTTAAACCTTGCGATTCATAGGATCCTTGTTAATCCAAGTTTGTATGGAAAAAGAGGATTTTAATACCTGTAAAGTTATCTAGGAAGTGATATTGGTGTTTAGAATGACGAGACCCAGAGCATCCATTTCTTGCATTAATCTAACAAAACCACCCACTCGCTTTTTCAGTGAAAACATGTGCATAAACCTGGCTTACCTCAATCTAAAAATACCATTACCAGGAAAAAACAATCAATTGAACCTATCATTTAGAGAGTTCAAGAATCACTGGATCAGTTTGTGTAATCCCATCAAATAACAACACCAGAACATAAACTTTAAAATTCACAAAGTTGAAGAATCTATGTATATATTTATTTGTCGAGTTTTTGGTTACTGTAAAATATTCACCTGCATGGTTTGGATAGTTTCTTCAGTTGCATTGCCTGGACCTTTGGTCATATCTGTCTTACCGGAACGTCTGGCATGGGCTTCCTCATCTAGGGCTGTTTGACCACCATTTTCCAAATTAGGGGGAGTGGTAGGGTTTCCTGAGTGAATTTCCATTTCCTCCAATTCATCTTGTAGTTCCTTCACTTGCTGCTGCAATTCCTTGATATACTGAATAGCATCCCCTAATATTCAGGCCCTATCCATCTGCATCAGAGAGAAAATGTAAGTCCAAAATTGCAGGAAAAATAATAGAACTCTACAATATTTATAGAATATTAATGGAAAATACCTTTGCGATATTAGGAACCAATGCACGTAAAGCATAGAGCCTTTCGTTGAGCTTTTTCCTCTGCTTGCGTTCAGCTACCAAGTTCTTGGAGTGATGTCTTCTGCCAGAACGGCCCGCAGCTTTCTGGTCATCATCGTCCTCCATTTGATCGATGCAGTCGGATGAATCTGCTCATGAGATCTCTTGCTTGACTTCTTTATCCTGAAATTCTTCAGACAAACCACTCATATGAGGGGATTCAGTGAGGCCGTGCCCGCGGGGCAGTGAATTGGTTCTCATCGGTAAGCTTTCCCGTTGAATTTCCAGCAGAGAAACTGGATCGATATGCACAGCAGGCGGTTTTGGATCTCGTCCGTGCTTACTTCCTCCACTGCCACGTCTCCTAATAGACTCTTGGCAGCTAACAGATTCCTCCAAGACTCCACATATCTAGTCGATGGCTACCAGGCTAGTCGGCACCTAACGATTCCACCACCAAATTCCTTGGCGGCTAACAGACTCATCGCGCGATCTGCTCTATCTCCTCCACGTGCTGGCCAACGGCTAACGACTCCTCACACGCGTAATCATCTCCTAACAAGCTCCTAACTCTATGGCTATAGGAGTGTTAAAATATCATACGATTGGGATGATCTGGAGCATCCACTTGGCGGGATTTGCAAGATCTTGATGATTCCCCCAAAAATACCATTGATAATTACGCTTATCGGCGTAACTAGCAACAACCACATTAAATTAATAATGTGTCTGAATACGCCGATAGGCGTAAATTTTAGTAGATACTATAGGGAAAAACATTAATATAAAAAGTATGTGCCTAAATTTACGCCTATCGACGTACTTGGACACGTTATTAACTTAATGTGGTTGTTTCTAGTAACGGGTGCACGCATAGACATATCTACAAAGTATTAATAGAAATAATATTGTTATTTTAATTATAATATATAATAAATAATATTTAATATATTTATTACCATATTATTTAATTAATATAAAACATAATATACTTAAAATATTATTAATACACTAATTTTTTGTATAGTATATATGAAAATTATATCATGAAGTTAATTATATCCAATATTTATTATTCACATGTTATAAACTAACCTAATAACATATATTATCACAAATTCATAATGTAACCTAGACATAATGTTCCATACCATGTTATTGATGTAACAAGTCAACATATGTTGCTTATTATTAGAATGAAGATGATCAACATCACAATGTGACATAACCAATGTTTTTCTCTATAGTATGTATTGTGTCGCAAAACATACGAAGATGTGACATGAAACCCTTGAAAATTGTGACAATGTGACATAGCCTTTGTTTAATTTCACAACGTGACAAATACCTTAGGGAATGCAAGCATTCAAATACTATGTAGGAGGTTCACAAAGGGTTATGATAAATTACATCATTCATCCCTAGTTTACCGAATTTTCATCACATTGGAAACAATTATAGTTCTGATTATGTTGGGATGCAATGTTCATAATGGTTTATGTAATGTGATATAACCCTTGATAATGTCATAGTGAAACGTAAACCTTGATAAACATCACAATGCGACATAAAATTATACATTACTATGTAGAATGTGGATTGTTTAAACCATTTATTTTGTCAAATGACTATATATATATATATATATATATATATATATATATAATTCTTTCAACATGATGGCGAATAATCTGACACAAGCATTGAGGAATTGTGAATTTCAATATCCATGAATAAATGTTTCGATCGTTGCAATGAATGTCCCAATGCAACAAAACCATTAAGGAATGCACTATGTTGGAATGTCAGAATCCAACATAAGTATAGATAAATGTTGTAATATCGAAACATTGTTTGTGTACATAGATGACTTTTTTTCGCTTTTCAAAAGTAAAAGTCTTAACATGAAAGAAAAATACATCATTTTGGCAATACTTAACCATGGTTGACTTTGGTGAACCACGTGGCCATAGTTCATAATGCAAAAAGAATTTTTCTAAACATCTAGAAATGCATTATTAATGTGTCACATTTGGGACATTATCGCAATGTGGCATAACCCTTGACAAATATCAGAATGTGACGTAACCCTTGATGAATGTCGCTAATGCAACATAACCTGTGACAAACGTCACAATGCGACATAATGCTTATTAAACACCCACTATCACATTATTAATGTGTCATAAATCTTGACAAATATGAGAATGTGACGAAACCCTTGATGAATGTTGCTAATGCAACATAACCTTTGATAAACGTCACAATGTGACATAATGCTTATTAAACGCCCACTATCACATTATTAATGTGTCATATATTGGGCATTATCGCAATGTGACATAAACCATGACAAATATCACAATGTGACATGACCGTTCATGAATGTTGCTAATGTAACATAACCTATGATAAACATCACAATTCGACCTAACACTTATTAAATGCCCCTATCACATTATTAATGTGTCACATCTTTGGTTGTGTTGACATATACCAACCAAACACTGTAACAAACCATGGCTTAACATCATAATTTGATATAACCCTTGATAACTTCGTAGTGAAATGTAAACCTTGATGAATATCACAATGCAACATAACATTCTACATGTGGTATGTAGAATGTGGATGGTTTAAACCATTTCACAATGTGACATATCCCTTTATGAATGTCGCTAATGTAACAGAGCCTGCGACAAATGTCGCAATGCGACATAACGCTTATTAAACGCCCACTATCACATTATTAATGTGTTACATCTTGGGAATTATCGCAATGTGACATAACCCTTTACAAATATCACAATGTGACATAACCCTTTATGAATGTCACTAATGTAACATAACCTGTGATAAACGTCACATAGCGACATAACACCTATTAAACGCCCACTATCACATTATGTAGAATGTGGATGGTTTAAACAATTTCTTTTGTCAAATGACTATATATATATCATGAAAATTCTTAAAGAAATTTTTTAAACATACCACATTAAATTAATTAATGTGTCTGAATACGTCGCAGCGAAAGATTAACCTTGATAAACATCACAGTGCAACATAACATTCTACATTACTATGTAAAATGTGGATAGTTTAAACCATTTCTTTTGTTAAACGATATATATATAAATAAAATTATTAAAGAAATTTTCTCCCCCACGAGGGTTTCCCAAGATAAATATCTATGTTCTTTTGTATTGTTGTGCTTGTATTCTTTAAGTGATCATTTTGCATATGGTTATGTTTTTATGATGCTGAATGTTTTTAGATGTTGTATATACATTAAAATTGTTACATAGTATGAGATACAACCTCAAATAATCCCCTTTTCAGCCAAAATACTACTACAACTGCAACTACTAGAGATTAGCATTTGATGCTTCAAAACTCTAGAAGGAAAAATATGGTCGGATTGGAATCTTCACTACAACTATATTTTGTCAAAGGAGGAGGAGCTGAAACTTGGATGGGACAAAGCTTAAATATTGATGTACATTGTCTGCGTGTTTAAACCTTAGATTCACTATACTTTAGGAGATATGATCCCTCCAAACCATGGTTCCACCCTCTTGTATAATTTCGTCTTAAACAAGTGGACTAGGGAGAATTGTTATATCTAGGGATAGGAACACCAAAATCGAATTTCGTAAGATATTGCATATAGGTGTTTGGATTTAATTTTTGTGGTGCGATTTTAAGACCTCGAAGTTGAAATGGTCACATGTGGCAATCCATACACTTCATCATACAGATCTAGTCCACACATAGATCACCTTGGAAAATGTAGCATACATTCCACGTGCTAAACCCAATCTTGCACTAACCTATGGGGTTGGAAATAAGACATATCAAGATATCACAGGACAAAGTTTAAGACCTTTAGGAATACTATTTTCAAAGATACATCAAAATCAAGATCAAGTAATTATCCAAAGAAAATTAAAGAAACAAGGGATTCATATTTTGAGCACTTGCCTCCACATATCAGTTGAAAAAGGAGGACAATCCAACTCATCCTAGGAGGGAACATATTTCTATGGAGAGTTGTAATATCCCTAATTTTGATGTAACACTAATGGGAATAAGTCCCATTGCATATGATGTTGCTTTGATGTTTATATTTTGTATATTGGGCACAAGACCCACTGCACATTAGTATGATGATTCATTAGATATATTGGGTGTAAGCCAATGCATAATTTTTATTTAGCCTGTATGCAATTGAATATGTTGGGCATGGACCCTGATGGACAAGAGTATTGTCATAGGATTATATACTAATTATATTATGTGATTTACCTTAAAATACATATACTCAGATGATTATTGTTATAAAATGTACAGCACACTGATTGTGTGATTGAGTTCTATAAAGGTGTTGGGCGTGGATGCTGAAGCAAAAGATTGATGAGATTTTGTGTTGAGTGTGAGCTCTTAAGAACATGAGTGTTTTGATGTTTGGGTTGACTTCCATCTATGGAGCACATGAGTGTTTTGATGTTTATGTTGAGCACCAGCTCTGGAGAACATGAGTTATGAAATATTTTTGTTGAGCATAAGCTCTAAAGAACATGAAATATAAGAATTTGAAGTGTTGGGCATAAGCCCTACAGCATTCCAAATTTATGTTGAACCAGTGTATCCTAGGTGTATTATACAAGTACATCCTAGCATTATTGTTGAGCGGGAGGCTCTCAAATTGCACTAAGTGTAACTCCCAGTTTTTAGCGCTGATTGTGGACTCCGAATAACACTAGGAGTTACTAAAAATTAATTGTGTTGAGTGAAAATAACTCTGATCAACACCAACCTCATCTTACCTATTTTTGAGTTGATTAAATGAAATTTTGAATTTCTGCTTCTCATCAAGTACTGAAGAACTACGACAATATACGAGGTAATCCAACATGCAAGCAAGGAAGTTTAGAGCTTCATAACTTAGTTGAGCAACCCTACCTAAAGGCATTGATAAAAGAAATAATTAGAAGCTAATGAAAGAACCATGTGAATTGGCATCATGCTATATGATGCCTAAATAAATATTAACCATATTATATATATATATATATATATATATATATATATATGTGTGTGTGTGTGTGTGTGTGTGTGTGTGTGTGTTATGAGTAAAAGGATAAGTACATATATTATATAAAACAGAATAATAATAACTATAATAATTAAGGAAGAATCTATATGTTATCATTTACTAAAAGTAATTAAATAAATATTTAATCCTAAAGAGAGTCAAAGTAGGAACTAGTGAAAGAGTTCTAGCCATTAATAAACTACAAATTGCAGGTATGAGGTTTTTACCTTCTCTAAATTCTTATATGTTTTACTATGTATGGTTTATAATCTTGATTAGAAATATGCACATTGAATGCATGCTTCAACTAGGTTTCCCTTTGTTTATAGAAACTTAGTCTAAACTATTTCTATATAAACTCAAGGGACAGATTTTATATTATAGGCTAATTTATTTGCTTAAACTTAAACTCAACCATTATTTCCTAGATAGGAATTTATAGTTTAATTTCTCTTAGTTTCATTTAAACAAGTTCTATAATGAATTAAATATCAAACAATATATCTTATATTTAAACCCTAGTTATTAAGATAACTAGCTACTGTATCTTGCTCAAAATTTATTGAAACGTTAAACCAGAGGTTTCATAAATCTAGGTCAAGTAAACCCTAATAGTAATTAAAACTAAAACATTATTAAAAACTCTTCATCGAAACACTTAAATAAACGTTGTAATCCATACTATGAAATGAAAACATAGCCATTGAATTCACTCAAAACAAGAAGGTCGAGAGCCCAATTTTCTTTTACAATTAAGCCTAATAAATCATTTCTAAACCATGCTATGGAAACATTAAAACATTTGTAAGAATCATTAACCCAGTCCAGGATTGGCTGTGAGCCGTTATATATTCATTTTATAAATTACAAATCAAATGGTAACAATGAATCGAAACAAACCATCTACATAATTCAAATACAAATAAAGACTAATTCCCTACGCAACATGATAATGGAATCCCATTAACTAAACCATGTACTCCCATTATAAAACAAGGAATTATGTTCTTACACCTCTACCCTTATAACTAAATTATACCTAGGATTGAATAATGTGAAATGCAGAAACAAAAATATCAAACCACAAGTCCATATATTTATTTTCTAGCCCAAGATCGAATCCTGTAGGGTCGAACAAACAAAACAAAACACTACGAAATCATACATTAAGGGTTTCACCTCTCAGGATTCCAAAAAAGGATTTAAATATAAAAAACTATATAAAAACAACGAAACATAGCTACACTCTTTTATTATACCTCATACGCAGATTCAACATTTTAATCCATAAATAAATTTTGATAAATAAACCCAGGTTGTGTATCCACACTAAGAGCCGAGCCAAGCTTCTTCATTCTTACGGCCGTAAAGTAAATCCAGCAACATTAATAACAAACCAATGCATCTACATTATTCACCACAAACTGCTACCATAAGCATAATTTTTACACAATCAAATCATCATTAGTGCCATTGCAAGTAATGGCATTGTATATACAAAAGAAACACATCATAATAGTAAACATAGAGTCATTCCCCAAACAAAATATTCCCATTAAGTTAAATAAAGCCAAGTACATATCATTGCAACATGATAAATTCATACACAGAGCCGATCCAAGTTATTTATAGTCAGACATTTATCCAAAAATTACATATGGCAAATCCATGAATAAGCTATGCAGTCGAATATTTAAAAGTCAAGCCACTATCAAAACTCCAACCAAGAAAACAACTCAACTATGCATTTCCCCCACCCAAATCTTGAATCCTTTACTAAAACACACATAAGTGTAAAGGCCATTTCCAATTTCGGGGCTTACCTGGAGATTGGTTGCACAATCAACCTATGGCACCACCCTCAAGCCATGCTGAGTTCCATTCCTTTCCCACATGGACAGACCCAAACATTTATTAGAACTATGCACTTCGAAACACAAAAACCAAACAAATAATACAAGTGTAGACAAACACTAATTCATACATGTTCCAAGAGTGTGGAATCTTGCGCATAGTGCTGCATGAGAAGCATCGCTTGCACCAGGAGAACGAGACCACCCTCACCTCCACCATAATGAAAATAGCCAAATGAACCACATACAAAACCTATAGAGTGCTTGTGTCAGTCTGCCCATGCTTCCAAAGGTGCTATAAATTCACCGCCCTGTCCACCACTATCGTCTAGATCAAAACCCACACTGCTATAGTTTTGGGTCACATCATATGCACCATCATTTCCTTTGCCCCATTGCTTAAGTATTAAATGCTCCATTTCCACGCTATTGCAAAGTTTCTCAAAGGTATATATTTATGCCATAAACATAAACAATTATTAACATAAAATTTAGGCATAATTTAGGCTTAGTACTTTAGTCCTCTTTTCACATAGTTATGCACATGAATAGTGTAGTGTAGATTTAGCTTATTGAATATATAGGTGGTTTTGTAGCTACAATCATAGGACAGATTTCACCGATGAATTAGAATGCACAAGGAAATAGGATCCTACATTATTTCATGACGAACTAAGTAATCTCCTTAGCAATAGGATTTCTTTCCTTTTTGAGTGGTCCCTCAAGGGATAGAACCCCGCTACTCCATCCCTTAACATACAGAGGTAAGTCGGCTTCTTATTAAATAAAACCATAAACAAATTTAAAGACATGTAAAGTAAAGGTAAAACATAACATAGTATAAGTGTCGACGAATGTCCGCGACTAATAAATAGGAAAAGTAAACTTACAAACATGTCAAAGTAATAGAACAACATCATGTAAACATCATCCTCAGATAGGGAAAAACATAGAGGGAAAGAAGCTTATGAATCTTAGGTTCAGTATACAATCAAGTTTTTCCGCAGAAGTTTAACGATGTTCTTGAATTAATACTTTATTATCTTTTGATATTTTCATTTTATTTTATGAATTTTAGGGACATTACAAGTAGTACCATAGCCCAGATTCAAACAGTAAGAGGCCTACTGGGCTCTACTAAAACATTCATTGCAGAAATAAAACATTTCAAAACTCTATTTTGAATTTTTTTTAACTAACATAAAATTGTTTGTTACTAAATATTTTAAATTGCATGATTAAAGAACAATTCAAACCATGAATACATAAGAATACAATAGCCGGCAATGAATTCTGAATACCCCCACATTGGAAGAAGAACTGGTGGTTGAATTAAATTTCGATATACTGAAAACCATACAGAGTCTACAAGCATACTTACAAAGATTCAAGGATGATAATATGAATGAAAGAAAGGAGCATAAAAAAATCAATGAAGCCTTATATCAGAACATGATGGGAGGAAGCCCGCATGGACATCCTACTCATTCAACCAATAAATCTAAGAAATAGTTTTATCGTAAAAGGGATAGCAACCCAAAGGAAGAAGGAAAATAAGAACACGGACCTAAACCTCCAGAAAGAGATTATCACAATATTTCCAGTGATAATTCCATTTCTCCTTGCATAAAGAAACATAGGAATGATGACAACCTCCAAGGAGAGTTCAGAAAAATAAGAGCTCAAACTTATGAAGGAGACATGAACACCAAGGAGAAAACTGAATAATAACTTCTAGGTGTAAGAAAATACTTTTGAGTACACAACTACTCTAGTGAAATGAAATCCCATCTAGCCATCTATAACGTAAATGGAAAAGGAGCTAGATGGTGGAGAGACCTAAAGCATACACAAAATGATGAGGTAAAAGAAATCATATGGAGTAACTTTCACAGAATGTTTCAGGAGAAATACATGTTTGAGAGATTCTTTGACAGGAATCTGAAATAATTTCACGAGTTAAGGATGGGTTCCATGACCATGGATTCTTTCATTAACATATTTTTGGATCTGTTACATTACGTGCCTTACATAAAGGATGAGAAAGTGAAAATACAATAGTTTTGAGGATGTCTTCCTCCCAATTTTTGAGAGAGAATTGAGTTCAACATGCCTAAAACTGTAGACACTACCCTACAAAAAGCTAGGATTTGCTATGAGCATCGAAATCTAAGGAAGGAAAACATCAAAATAAGTTGAGACGGGTCTAGAACCTTCTCAGACAACTGTAAACTGGGTTTCAACCCACCACCTTATAAAAACCAGAACAATATTTTTCGACCAAACAGAAACTTCAACAAAATGGGTCTGAATCCAAATGTGCCTGCACCAAATGCCAATACACCAGCAGCTAATGGAGGGGCCAATGTTGCTCTGCTACCAATCAAATGTTGCAAATTACAAGTCCCCCATTATGCCATAGATTGGAGTCTTTCACAATCTGTAGGAAAACCCTACAGTAGAGGACATACCTAGCACACTGAGAATTTATGCAGCTTTGGATGGGTGATAAGAATACCATTAGGACACTATGGTTGAAATAGAACGTAAGGTTTCAAACACTTCTATTTTAATTTTGATTGATCCCGGTGCTTGTCAAAGCTATATATCGCCCAAAATTGTTGAACCATGTAAACTAGACAAGGTTAAACATGTGAAATCGTGGCTATTGCAATTAGCCACATGTGCAAAATGAAAGGTTTCTAAAATAATTAGAGATTGTGAGGTGAACTTGAACGGTTTCCCTGCAAGAATATATTTGAATATTTTAACATTGGCATCATACAATGTACCTATCAGCATGGACTAGTTGGAACAACACCATGTCATGCTCAATTTCCTACAGAAGTCAATCTTGTGCACAGATAGACAAGGGAATCAGACAAATATTAAAAGAATACCTAACAAGGTTTCTTTTAGGAAAATATCTTTCTTACAAACAAAGAAGTGCATTAGGAAAGGATGCAAACTGTTTGTAGTAAACATCTAGGATGTAGAATATGAGAGAGAGAAACACATCAAGGACTTTCCGGTTCTCGTAGAATTTAAAGATTTATTTCCGGAGGAAATACTAGGATCACAACCAGAACAAGACCTATATTTTTCCATAGAACTGACACCAAGGTAAGTTCCAGATTCAAAATCCCCATACCACATGTGCGCACTGACATTGGTGGAGCTCAACTTGCAATTATAGCAGTTTATTGAGAAAGGTTATATCCCAACGAGTGTGTCTCCTTGGGGAGCACCTATACTTTTTGTAAAGAATAAGGATGGTACGATGCATATGTGCATCGATTACTGCTAACTTAACAAGATGACCATCAAGAACCGTTACCCACTCCCTAGGATCGATGCATTTTTTGATCTAGTTGGAGGACCCAAGATCTTTTCCAAGATCGATCTATGGTCTATATACCATCAGGTATGGATCCACGATGAATATATACATAAAATGACCTTTCAAACGTGATACGACCAGTACAAGTTTTTAGTAATGCCATTTGAGTTGACCAATGCACCCACAAATTTTATGTGCATGATGAAAAATATCTTCGGTAAATACGTGAATAAGTTTGTGTTGGTATTTATAGTTGACATCCTAGTTTACTCAAAGAGTAAAGAACAAAATGAGGAGCATCTCCACATATTACTACAGGTGTTATGGTAACACCATATTTACAATGTTTAGTAAATGCGATTTTTACAAACCACAAATACAGTACCTAGGTCACATCATCTCTGAGAAGGGGATATCCATTGATGTAGAAAATATTAAAGCCATAGAGGATTGGCCTACCCCTTCTTGTGTCACTGACGTTAGGTCATTTTTGGGATTAGTGGATTACTACTGAAAGGTCATCGAAAAATTTTCGAGGATTGCTTGTCCCATGATCGCTTTACAAAAGAAAGAAAATAAGTTCATATGCACGACCAAGTGCGAGGAAATTTTTCAGAATCTTAAACAACTTTTGACTACTACACTAATACTATGAATTGTAGATCTCAATAAGGATTTGTTTTTTTGCACGGATGCGAGTAAGGAAGGAATCAATGGAGTCCTCACGCAAAATGATTGCACAAGCTATTATGAGTCACGTAAGTTAAAAGAACATGAACAAAACTATCCCACCCACGATCTTGAGTTAGAATCCATTATCCACTCCTTCAATATGTCAAGGCACTACCTGATGGGGAAGAAATTTATTTTGAAGATAGACAAATTGAGTCTGAAGTATTTATTTTATCAGCCAGATCCAAATTCCATGAATGCCAGATGGTTGGCCTTCCTTAACGAGTACCATTCCGTGTTAAAGCATATAAATGGAAAGGAGAATAAAACCGTTGATTGTTTAAGTCAAAGATATCATATGTTATATGAGGTAACTTTAAGTCAAACTAATTTAAATTTGCATGAGAGGATAAGAATGACAAACAAATTTGACTGTTTCTATGTTGAAATCCTCAAGAAGGTCCAAGAGGATAGGTTGTTTCAACAAAAAAAAGAGTATAAGGTATACGAGACCAGAATATTGTAGTCCAAAGAAATATTATATGTTCTGGAGGGAGGGGACATTAGGTCTGAAATCCTCATGGAATTTCATCGAAAACCCTACTCGGGGCATCCGGGATATCAAAAGATGATATCTACAGTAAAGAAACACTTTTTTTTGGCCTAATTTAAAGGCTGACATAGCATTGTTTATCGCAAAATTTCAAGAATGTCAGCTAGTCAAAGCATAGCAGCAACATCCTTTAGGATTGTTGCAACCGTTACCCATTCCAGAATGGAAGTGGGAGATCATTAGTATGGATTTTATTACAGTTCTACCAAAAATAAAGAAGCAAATGATTCTATATTTATAGTGGTTGACAAGTTATCAAAAGCGACACACTTCATCCAAGTGAAGTCAACATACAAGGTAGTTCACATTTTTGACATCTTCTTAAATGAGATATTTAGATTGTGGGGGATATCCAAGGAAATCATCTTGTATCGAGACATGAAGTTTACCAGAAAATTTTGGAGATCCTTATTCTATGGATTAGAGACACAATTAAACTTTAGGACTTCTTACCACCTACAGAAAAAACAAGCAGACATAACGGGTAAACAATATTTGGAAGGCATGCTTAGGATGTATGTTATGAACAACCCTACCAAGTGGGAGGATTATCTACATCTCATAGAATTTGCATATAACAAAGGATATCATACCTCACCAAAATGAGTCCCTTCTAGGTAATCTACGATCGGAAGTGTAGAAAAATGGTTCCTTGCGATATCCCAATGGACCAGCTCATCTTAGGGACCGATTTACTAAAATACTTGGAATAGTTGGTCACCAAAGTCCAACATAACCTTAAAGAAGCATAAGACTATCAGAAGAGTTACGATGATAAGAAAAGGAAATATAAATATTATCAAATCAACGAACATGTTTATTTAAAAGTAAAATCGAAGAGAAGGTCCTTGATCCTTGGAAGGTGCAGAAAGTTAGCACCAAGATTTTGTGGACCCTTCAAGATACTGGTCAAGAGAGGGCCATTGAGTTATGAATTAGCCTTACCTGCTCATATAAAAGTTCATAATATTTTCCATGCATCCTTATTGAAGAAATATGTATATGATACTAAACATGTTATTGATTGGTCCTTGTTACACATGGAACCTGAAGGGGATTTTGTACCTGAACCCCTTCATATATTGGAAAAGAAAGAAGTACATCACAAGATGCACACAATAGTCGAGTTGAAATTGCAATGGAACCACTTCATATCTGATGAGGATTCTTGGGAGAATGAAGCCACCATGAGAGAGGCTTACCTCGCCTTATTTCATGAATTCATTCCTAGTCCCTAGAACAATAGGGATGGTGTTGTTCTAAGTGGGGAGAGATGTAATATCCTAAATTTTGACCTATCACTAATGGGAATAAGTCGCATTTCATATGATGTTTCTTTGATGTTTATATTTTGTATATTGGGTGTAAGACCCCACTACACATGACTATGATGATTTGTTAGATATATTGTGCATAATCCAATGCATATCTTTTATTTAGCATGTATGCATTTGAATATGTTGAGCACCAACCCCGGTGGACAAGAGTATTGTCATAGGATGATATACTGAATATACTATGTGATTTACCTTAAACTACATATAATTAGACGATTATTGTTATAGAATGTGCAGAAGAATGATTGCATGATTGATTTCTATAAATGTGTTGGGCGTGGACCCTAAAGCACATGATTAATGAGATTTTTTGTTGAGCACAAGATATAGAGTACATGCGTGTTTTGATGTTTGTGTTTAGTGCCAGATCTGGAGCACATGAGTGTTTTGATGTTTGTGTTGAGCGCTAGATTTTGAGCACAAAATATTTGTGTTGAGAATACGCTCTAAAGCACATGTAATATAATATGTTGAAGTGTTGGGCATATGCCCTGGAGCATTCCAAATTTATGCTGAGAATAAGCTCTGGAACATCTGATCCTTGGCCATTGTATCCCTAGGTGTATTATATAAGTACATCCTAGCATTAGTGTTGAGCGAGAGGCTCTCGAATTGTACTAAGTGTAATGCCGGGTTTTTAGCTTTGAGTGTGGGCTCTGAATAATGCTAGGAGTTACTGAAAATAAATTGTCTTGAGTGAAAATGACTCTGATAAACACCAACCTCATCTTACTTATTTTTAATTTGATTAAATGAAATTTTGAATTCCTACTTCTCGTCAAGTACTGAATAACTACCATGCTATACAAGGTAATCCAACATGCAAGGAGGTTTAGAGCTTCCTAACATAGTTTACCAACCCTACCTAAAGGTCTTGATAAAGGAAATAATTATAAGCTAATGAAAGCACCATGTGAATTGGGATCATGCTATATGATGCTTAAATAAATATTAACAAAACTATATATATAGTTTATGTATGTTATGAGTAAAAGTGGAAGTACATATATTAAAGAAAAGGGATTAATAATAACTATAATAATTAATCAAGAATCTATATTTTATCATTTACTAAAAGTAATTAAATAAATATTTAATTCTAAAAGAGTCAAAGTAGGAACTAGTAAAATAGTTCCAAAGTTAGAGTACAATAAACTATGAAACTTCACATAAATTAAATAAACGATTATTTCAATAAAATAAATTATTCTTGATCTAACTGAAGCTTAACTGCGCTTTTGCCTAAAGCTTGTCTATAAAGACACAAGCCAAAGAAAGGATTAGGGATCTGATCATTATTTTCCTAATAATTTTGGAGAGACTTTCCAAAAGTAAAGCAATTTCGTACATAACCTTATATTCCAGATAGGTGAATCCTTACCTTTAGCAGCTCTAGACTACTTGCATGTTGGAACCACTCGGGGGGATCTGGACTGAAACTAAGAATGGTTCCAGGTCATGGTTGGTTGGAACGTTGTAGTTCCCAAGTTATTCAGTTGACAGATCTGAGGTTAGAATTGTCTAATTTATTTTTAATTCAGTGTGTTTAAGTGTGCAAGGTTCTAGCCATTAATAAACTACAAATTGCAGGTATAAGGTTTTACCTTCTCTAAATTCTTACAGATTTTATTATGTAGGGTTTATAATCTTGATTATAAATATGCACATTGAATGCATGCTTCAACTAGGTTTCCCTTTGTTTATAGAAAATTAGTCTGAACTATTTCTATACAAACCCAAGGGATATATTTTATATTATAGGCGGATTTATTTACTTAAACTTAAACTCAACCATTATTTCCTAGATAGCAATTTATAGTTTAATTTCTCTTAGCTTGATTTAAAAAAGTTCTATAATGATTTAACTGTCAAACATTACATATTAGATTTAAACCCTAGTTATTAATATAACTATCTACTATATCTTGCTCAAACATTATTGAAAATTTAAACCATAGGTTTCATAAATCTCGGTAAAGTATACCCTAATATTAATTAAAACTAAAACATTATTAAAAACTATGCATCAAAACACTTAAATAAATGATGTAATCCATACTATGAATAGAAAACACAACCATCGAATTCATTCAAAATGAGAAGGTTGAGAGCACAAAACAAAGTTACAATTACGCCTAATAAATCATATACAAACCATGCTATGGAAACATTAAAGCATTTGTAAGAATCATTGACCCAGTCCAGCCATTGAATGTTGTCCAGTATTGGTTGCAGGACTTTATATATTCATTTTATAAATTACAAATCAAATGCTAACAATGAATTGAAATAAAACCTCTACATAATTAAAATATAAATTCAAAGTCATTCCCTATGCATCACTCTAGTGGAATTCCATTATCTAAACCGTGAACTCACATTATCAAACAAGGAAGTATGTTCTTACACAACTACCCTTATAAATAAATTATACCGAGGATCGAATCCTGTGAAATGCACAAATTAAAATATCAAACCACGAGTCCATTTATTTATATTCCACCCAAGGATCGAATCATGTAGGCTCCAACAAACAAAACAAAACACTACAAAATGACACATTAAAGGTTTCACCTCTCAGGGTACCCGAAAAGGCTTGAAATATAACCAACTATATAAACAACGACGAAATAGAGCTACGCTCTTTTCTTATACCTCATATGCACAATCGACATTTTAAACCATTAATACATTTTGGTAAATAAATCCAGGCTGTGTATCCATGCTAAGATTCGAGCCAAGATTCATGCTTACAACCGTAAATTAAAACCAACCACATTAATAAAAAACAAATGCATCTACGTTATTCACCACACACTGCTACCATAAGCATAATTTTACATAGTCAAATAATTATTAGTGCCATTGCAAGCAATGGCACTGTAAATACAAAAGAAACACATCATAATAGTGAACACAGAGTCATTACCCAAACAAAATCTTACCATTAAGTTAAATAAAACCAAGCGCATATTGTTGCAACATGATAAATTAATACACAAAGCCGAGACAATCTATTTATAGTTAAACATTTATCAAAAAATTACATATGGAAGAGCCATGAAGAAGCTACGTAGTGACATATTTAAATTCCAAGCTACTATCAAAACCGCAACCAATGAAATGACTCAACAATGCATTTCCCCCACCCAAATATCGAATCCTCTATTAAAATACATAGCAATGTGAAGGCCATTTCCAATTTCGGGGATTACCTAGAGATTGGTTGCGCAAGAAACCTATGGAACCACCCTCAAGCCATGTTGAGTGCCATGCCTTTCCAACCTGCACAGACCAAAAACATTTATCAGACGTTTGCACTTTGAAAACAAAAAACCAAACAAACAATACAAGTGCATACCAACGCTAACCCATACATGTTCCAAGAGTGTGGAAACTTGCAGGTAGCGCAACATGAGAAGTAACCCTTGCACCTAGAGCATGAGACCACCCTGACCTCCACCATAATGAAAATAACAAAATGAACCACACAAAAACCCTACACGGTGCTTGTGGAATTCTTCGCGTTCTTCTCAAGGTGCAATAAATTCACCACCCTATCCACCACCGTTGTCTAGATCAAAACCCACATTGCTATAGTTGTTGTTCACTTTGTATGCACCATCATTTCCCACACCTCGATGCTTAATTTTTAAACACTCTATTTCCATGCCATTGGAAGGTTTCTATGGTACACATTTATTCCATAAGCATAAATCCTTATTACCATAAGCTTTAAGTATAGTTTAGGCGTAGAAATTTAGTCTTATTTTCACATAGTTATGCACAGGAATAGTGTAGTGTAGATATAACTTGTTGAATATATAGGATGTTTTGTCACTACAATCATAGGACATAGTTCGCCAACGAATTATCCTGCACAAGGAAATAGGATCCTACATTAGTTCATGACGAACTATGTAATCCCCTTAGCAATAGATATCCTTACCTTTCTGAGTGGTCCCTCAAGGGATAGAACCCTACCACTCCAACCCTTGACATACAGAGGTCAGTAATCCTCTTATTAAATAAAACCATAAATTAAATTAAATACATGTAAAGCAAAACTAAAACGTAACATAATATTAGTGTCGACGAATGGCTTTGACTAATAAACAGGAAAATTAAATGTACAAACATGTCAAAGTAATAGAACAACATCATGCAAAACATCATCATCAGACACAAAAACAAATAGAGAAAAAGCAGCTTATGAATATTAGGTTCAATATACAATCAAGTTGTATTCCGCAAAAGTTTAACGATGTCCTTGAATTAGTATTTTATTAGCCTACGAAATGTTTTATTTTATTTTATGAATTTTACGGACATTACAAGAGATTTTCTAAGTTAATGGATTTTTAAGTTTTGACCTAACACTACTGCAGATAAAAATAGGGCATCATATCACTAGTACATGTGAAATTTTTTCCGACGACAAATCATCTCTATAGCAATGAATAGAAGCCCAACTTTTTGTGTAAAAATTATCATCGCATTAGCCACACCTCGAATATTCCATCCTTATAGCGAAAAAATAAAGATGGCACATGGTGATTGTGGCATTTACTTCAACAACCAATAGGCATCGATAGATCGACCTTTATGTGTCACTATAGCAATGTCGCGACTTCTCTATAGGGACGAAATATTGTGGAAAAACCATGTGAGTAAGTCATATTTCATCGCTGGAGCGACATATAGTCGTCGATATAGAGACATACATTTGTTGAAATAGTAATGTCAATGCATCTCTATAGGAATGAAAGTATGTTGAAACTGAGAAATGCCCACGTCCTTTGTTGTCGCTATAGCGACATTCTATC
The DNA here is from genome assembly GCA_001517045.1 of Pseudotsuga menziesii. Lineage (NCBI taxonomy): Eukaryota > Viridiplantae > Streptophyta > Pinopsida > Pinales > Pinaceae > Pseudotsuga > Pseudotsuga menziesii. Next base: position 164,282 of record LPNX010399934.1, on the reverse strand, counting down.
ATCATCATAGAGATGACAACTCAAGTCACTATAGTGACGACAATTTGTCGCAACTTAGAAGCAACTAAGCACTGATGCATCGCTATAGAAACGTCGATATGCCGCTATAACAACACCAGTATGTCTCTATAGTGACGTTTACTATGTATTTTTTAAAATATATATATAGAATATGCAACAAAGATTCTATTTCAAATCTATACATACCTCTAGGCTCTTACAATGATGTTGGTAGGAAACGAGTATTAGAGACTAAATGTCCTCATCGAAACTGATGTCCTCCTCAAAACTATATAGGATAGCATATATGTTTCAAGCACATAGCCTATTACTTATTAGTATATGATTTATTTAAGTATTGATAAATATTATTAGGGAGAAAAATGAGAAAATGGCCCACATGCATCCTCAAAGGATTGAGAAACATCTATCCAACCCAAATACCCTACTTCCAATGGCTTCCTTCTATCATATATTAACTCCATTTTCCTACCTCGTACAACTTAATAAGTGCAATATTTCAGCTCTATGTTATGACACCTCAGAATATGAAGTTTGAACCATTTCCATCCTAGAATAAATGCCATTATCATGATAAATAGTTTTGATATACCTTGATTGTGATAGAATATGGAACAATGATTATGTTCTAATTGTGTAGTACACACTATATTTTCTGGTTTATCATAACTATTCACAAATCCCACTATTGTAATTTATATGGAAAAACTACTTAGAGCATGTATTATGTTATTGATCCAGTATTGTAATTTAGTTGGGAGAAATTTTATGGTACCTTCAACAATGAAGATATTGTGACCCCCATCTATCATCTCTTTTCAGGAATGGTTTATTGACACATCCTGCTTCAAGTACCCTTGTATAGAATTTTGATTTCATGTACTAGGACATCATGATCCCTTTGGCTAATGCAAGGGACCATAGTCCAAACATCCTACTGAATCACTAGACAAAGAAAGGCTTATCTTGGATTAAAATTTTGAGAAATTAACATAGAAATGTGATAGCTATATCAATCCAACTGAGGATTCCTAAGAAACCATTAATATAGAATCTTCTGCAATTTTAGAAAGAGAGTGTTTCCTTGTACTCGTGTACAACTAGGGTACCCTCCTGCAAGGTCAGAGTTTATTTAGATAAAGAATCCACATGTGTGTTGAATTATTCTTGTATATGAGTTGAACAAATAAACTCAAATGTATCTATTACCTCCTTCACTTGAGTTCACAAGAGTGAAGAATAGATGGGTTGGGAACTTTGTTGAAGAATGTTTGAAAATTTGGATGAGAAAAAAAGAGATCAAGGAATGGAAAGTTTTTCCTTGTCTAACTATATGGGACTTTTACCTAGCAAGAAAATAATTGTTATTTGTGGAAAAAATTGTAGTACCATCATTCCAATGTTCTTATCAAATCAGATCCATGGCCATAGCTTAAGCCTTACAGGATTCCAATCATTCAAGAAAAGAGTGGCAAATGGAGAAATTGGTCATAATTAAAGAGCACGTATGGGCGTTCTTTTGTGGAGAAAGGAAGGGTCCTTGGGATAGTATCAGCGTAGGTTGTATTCTTTTTTAACTGAGAGTCACACAATTAAGATGGATGGTTGGTCGTTGGCCTTAGCATAGGATCCAATAATTTTGCATAACTAATGGCATTAACACTTCTTCTCAAATGTGACATATAGAATAATGTAAAGAACTTATAGGTATATAGTGACTTTAGTGTGGTGAATAAGTAGATGCAAGGTACATGCTAGAATCTAAATATAAAACTTGAACCTCTAGGATATCAGACAAAGAAAATAGCAATGTTGTTCAATACAATTTATTTTACTCATGTATATAGCGAGCAAAATGTAAAAGCTGATGCGTACTCAAAAGAAGAGCGACAGGTAACAAATGGAAGTGTGATCATTGAAGAATGCATGGATGAAATAATTTATGTCTCAGAATCTATTATTTAAGGAGGTTGTTATAGATATGATCATTGAAATCTGTTTAAAGCTCTAGGGGCCATATTTCTAATTAGAATTTGATATTTCTATTTTCTATCAGAAATAGAGACATAGTATTTTTATAGAAATGTATCAGACTAAAGACAAGATAGTTAAGGGGTTGTCTATGTGCTCTTTTAATACACAAAGATCAAGATGAATATACATTAGGAGTTTGGTTTTGGAGGGAGTCAATAAATATCTCTTTTTTTTTAATGCTTTAAAAGAGAAGCAATAGATTAGGAAAATAATTTCTCATCTTCTCGAATAGAAACAGTGATTTTTCCCGGAAAAATAAATGTGACATTTGAATCTTATCATTATTACTATATGTACTTTATGTTTGTTAAACAAACATAAATGCAAGCATATCATTAAAAAATATTTTCTACAATACATAATTGAATGTTTGAGTAGAAAAAGATAAAAGTTAGATCAAAGCACAATACTCTTAACCTGAGGTTGATACAAAATCCCTTAAATGGAACATACTAGAAAAAAAAATAGAAACCGTCATTTAGTAAGTTTCACTTTGGTTCCAAATAAATTTATTATTTTGAAGACATTAAAACTGGATTTTATCCAACCCTTTGACTTACCATAACCTACCTTACCATATCCCATAGTAAAATAAAAAAATTAGAAAATAAAATCTCCCAAAGGGAGTGAGACCCAGATATGACATGTTTGTGTGTTAAAAAGGACCTTAAACAACAAAAAAAAACTTAAACGTTCTAAAAGTGAAAAACAATGAAAAATAAATGTCACACTCCATATTTGAAAATTCAGCAAAAGTTTAGGCTGAACGACTTGAATAGGAGAAAATTCAAAATTACTTACCTAAGTAGCACACCATCCTAGTCGTATACTAGGAGCAAGACCTTCTCTATTTTTCAATTCACTGGACTACACAAGGAACCACTCTAAAGACACATGATCCATAAAAATGTTTAATGCACATTTCAGCTCGTTTTGAGAAAAGATACAAATGCTCAGGTAGATTTAGCTCATTTGTATTTATAATTATTTTTCTCAAATATTCAAATTCAAAGCTGAAACAATGAAACAAGCATGTCTAGCATAGAAAAAGAATACCTTAATATCGTTGATGTCCAACATGTCCAAGAAACAATGAGTTACAATAACCATTAAAGTACTTAAAACAATAACAGTAATAAGAGTAGTGATTGATATCATATCTAAGTTGTTAATGAAAGACAACAATACATAACAATAGTGTCACGTCCCCATGCCTCCGACCGGCAAAGAGGACGCGACCAATGCTTCAAACAACCGGGCTAACTGCCCCATGGACATGTACAGGCTTAAATAAAATGCTGAATTGCGAAAAAAAAATGCTTAGAAGAATGCATGACAGTGTAACATGCACAAATTCAATTGTTCATCATACACAGATTAATTAATTCATCTTGCACAGCGGAAATAACATGCATTCACACAATCATTATTTCAACATGTTCATTTCTATTTAATTAACAGTAATTATAGAATTGCAGAGGTAAAATGCACAAGATTACTTATCTTATGAAAGCTTTGCTCCGCAACCAGCTACGTCGCTGCAACGTTCCACCCAACCATAGGCCCGCGTGCTCATCAATATCTCAGCAACGCTGCCACCCCCGAGCTGGGCATGATTCTCCAAGGAATAAGGGAACTAGCAGGCTGACACATAGCCACAGGTAACCAAAACACAAGGCAAGCCAACTAAGTTGGGTTTATCAGGCCATTAAGGAGCTGGAGAAGGCAATTTGATAAGCTGGTGAGCTCATTACAGAGCCAAGGACACCTACACCAGAACTAGCCTGACCTCTAAGACACCCATCCACACCCAACACAAGGAATCAGTCCCTTCTCTGCTACACAGTCCCTCAGGCCCTGCATTCCCTTCCAGTGCTATTCAGGGGTGATGGAGAAGAAGGTCAGCCCTCTAGCTCTGTCTGTGTGGTTCTAGCCACCAGGTTTATCAAGCAAAACTCAGCCCACATCCTTGCTCCCAATACAGTCCGAAGACCAACAATTGCACTCAGGCAATCAATTCAGCTCTCACAGCTTAAACAGGGAAAAACGAATTACACAGTCCCAAACGTAACAGCAAAAATGTCTCACAATATGGGGAAAAACACATAGCCCTGAAGCTTATCAGTGAGCACAACTCTCAGCAGGGAAAAACGTCCCAAATAGCCTGTGCGTGAGGGGAATAGTCGCTGAGACAGTCCAAAACGTGAATGGCCCTTCATAGCCATGGTAAAACACATGAATTCACAAAAACCTGAATGGAAAAATGCACCAACAGCTCCCAAAACGTGAGGAAAACAACCCAGTCCCTGGCACTACAAAAACAACCTCCCATCCATGGGAAAAATGAAGCCAGCAGCCAAAATCGTGGAATGAAAAGACACAGGAAAAACTCCAGCTGCTCCCAAAACGTGAGGAAACTGAAAAATGTGAATGCATAGCAGAATGGCCTACGTTTTTGGGCATTTTCCTTGCCAAGGAAGTCAGAACACGATTTTCAAAAATGGGTCTCTACCCAATTCGAATTTCTTTGCCCATACTCTTCCCATTCCATGCAATAACTAACTCAACCACATTCTGGCAGAAATAAATGATTGGAGAAAAAGACAAGAAAGGTAGTGGACAGCTTGATGGGTCTTCTCATAGACATTTGGATTTTCCCCATTGGTCCATAGGTTAAATATTCCCCCCCCCTTATCCTTAGGAAATCATGCCCCATTCGATTTGGTTGCCGCGACCGTAGCTGGATGTGTTTATTTTTATTATAGATGCATATTTTACATGATGGCCAATATATTATATGCCGCATGCCCTGATAGACCTTCAGTGACAATTAAATCCAAAACATAGCATTACCGATCAATGGCGGGGCCTTGGCCTTTAGCTCCACACCATGATCATTACAATATATACATCATATACACCTAATGTAACGGGGTCAAAACCGGGACATTACAAATAGCATGATATATCATATCTGAACCAATTATAAACTCAACATAAGATGTTAGGGAAGAGCTCCTTTATCATAAAAAAATGCTTCTAAACAAACTTCAACTTCTTAGCGTTAGGTTACTTGCATCAGACTCAACTAGACCAACACACTTGTGAAAAGAGAGAAACCAAAACTAGAAAAGTACCTAAAATAGATCATCCAACCAACACAAATAAAAAAAAATAGAGGCACGGAAGTACGACCAACTCACAGTAAAAAACAACAACAAAGTACTCCAAAAATGGTCATATGAGATAGAAATATGGTCGATGGAACCTAACAAGGGCTCTTAAAGTGAATGCATGGGTGCAAGAATGCAGAAAACAACTGATGTGGAAAGGTATTGCAAAGTATAGAACAAGTATTCAAAAGATTTTTTGGCTCACCCTCCCAGCTGCTGCAAAGACTACCCGCAAAAATGCACAAAAGGTTCAAAATTGCCCTGTGGTCTTTTTTAACTAGCTATGGGAATTTTATCTTAGTATTACATGCATAATGTAATACTTGCAAGAAAGCTTCAGAAAAATGCATGAATGAAGAAGAAACATGCATGCATGAGTGAAGGAGATGTCATTAAAATGCATGTAGGGTCCCCAATATGCCCACAAGTGGAGGAGACAAATTCCACCCAGGCCTTAGTAATATCCTCAAGCCTCAAATATGCGTACACTTGAGAGTAAAAAATCCCACATCTAGTTAAAAATTCCCACAGGGAAATAGAGAAATAACAATTTCCACAGCGAAATAGAGTAAAAATTCTCGCAGCTTCTAAAAATTCTCAGAGCTAGTTAAATATGCCCACATTTAAGTTTCGTAATACACTTACATCAATTCTTCAAATTGGATAAGCAATTGATTTGGAAAAATGTTTACAATAGAAATAAATTAGGTACAATATGTTTGCATAAATCTACATTTGTGAGATATTACTTTTCATCGATTCTAAAGATATATGTGAGACAAATTAAATATCTTGAGATGAACAGACCAGCAAGGTTTCAGGGGGAGAAATTATCATGCAATTAGTCTACATATTGACAAGGGGAGAAATATGTTTAGATAAAGAAAAGAAAATAGAGTGAAGCAACATTATGATGTTGTCATTGATGCATGCTTACCTTTTATGAATTTACTAGATGAATATTGATACATTCACTATGTGGGCATGTCCTTAGATGTCATGGACATTTCAATGATAAAGTCAAACACTTGACAGGTACATATAAATTAAATCTATTATGGGAACCCTGAGCTTATAAAGATATTCTCCAACTATATTGTATGAACACTTGGATGGAGTCGAATTTCCATAAGTCCTTGATTCATTTCAATTGTATGCTTGATCATGGCATCATAGGTGCACTACAAATCTTCAATTTTTCAGAGGAATAACCTTCATGATGGATTGAAGTACCTTGGATTTACTGTCAAACCCCTTGGATATGGCATCAAGGATCGAGGTTGGATGATAGGAAGGATTGAACATCAAATACATTTCTAGTATCACTCGTGGACATCATGTGGAAGGAGAATGATTATTGTTAATGATGTTCTCAAAGAAGTTCATGCTTACCAGTTATTACTTTCTTATTGTCCCAAAGGGATAGAAAATAAAATTTATAGGTTTTGTTTTGACTACTTGTAGCACATAAAATAGGACAAGGTTAGGTTTCACCTAGCTCATTGGAAAGTACTTTCCAAATCAAAACATGAATGGGGGGAATATATCTCTATGGGCCCTGGCTACTCATCTCAAATAAGGAACTTATAACTTCTTTCACATTACTTTTACACATTTATACATGGAATTTAATAAGGAAGTACTACAAGGAAAATTGCACATATGTGAAATAAGGAAGGACCCATGAAAAGTTTTCATTATTAATTCTATACTATGGACCCATGACCATTTTTCCTTGTTTTTTATATGTTTTAACATAATTGTCAACATTAATCACCCTAAGGAAGCTACTTTGTAGGTATTTTCTAAAATAAATTTATGTGAACTACTTTATAGCTCACGATTCCCATGAGAGGTACAACAGTAAAGGAAAAAGGATGTTGATGGAAAAGGATGATGCCATTGAAAAAAGGAATATAAATTTTGATGACAAAGGATGATGACATGGAAAAAAGGACAAGACAATTTGGACATCAATTCAATGTGAGGGTAGGTTACTCGACCTTCTCAATTGTATGTGGTCATACATCTCATGTGTCTCATGCAAACAGTGGAAGCTCATAATCATCATCACTAGAGAAAGAAGATCATGTGGTCATCTCATCTTCCTCAAGTTAACTCAACAAGGGGTGGCCATCCCCTTGAGGATAACCATAGTCCTCGGAAGATGTCACACATATTCAAAAATAATCTATGCAACAAAAGTGAACAAACATTTTGAATATAAAGTGTAAAAAAAACAAATATAGGTATATTAATTGTTTTAATTAGCACAGTACTATCAAATAGAGAGCTACATTAATAATCATTAAAGTAATGAAAACAAAAATATTAATAACCATAATCATTTAAATACTACAATATTGGACAATATTGAAGGGGGGGGTGGGTGAATCAATATTGTTACCTTTTTCACAATTTTAACCACTTTTAAAATAATAAATAACAAACGGAATCAACAAGATACAAAGAACAAAAATTTATCGTGGAAGCCCAACTGGTAAAAAAAACAAACACTTTCTATAACTTCAAAATTTACATTTTCAATTGGTTTTAATAATTTCAAAAATTTATGATATCTTATATCTTTATACTTCTGTCAATACAAAGTACCCAGGTTATGTCAAAAAAGTATCCTACATCCCATCATCAAAGGGTGTACAAAAGAAATCCCCAATCCAACACTAAAAAGACATTCCACACATTCCAAAGAAGCACATAATCACCCTGCAGTCTTATCCAAGGAAACACCTAGGGGGTAAAGGGAACCCCCCCCCCCCCTGAACTAACGCATTTATATGCCATGAAAACAGCTCATCTAAATGAGTAGTCAGTAGAGCATAGTCAAATCCTTAAAAAACTTGAATATGTTCTGTGAAAGATGAGTAAACCACAATAGGTATCTTGAATAACATAACTTAAAATAACAAGATGGTATAACTCCCAATAGACTCTCCATCCAACATATCAATACAAAAGAGTTTTCCCATCTCAAGAGAAAGTGTTTGCTTCGATAAAACATCAACACTCATATTTTTCTCCATGTAAATGTGTTGAAAGTCTTCTTGATAGTGGATGTATCCCCATCCACGAAAAATAAATCCCTCCCATACTCACAGCTCCCAAAAACAAAAAGAAACCACCCTAATTCAGAATACCTTCATACCTTCACCCACTATTTTTTATTTTCATGTTCTAGTATGGCCTTTGACAATGGAATAGGAAATAAGAACCATGAGATTGTATTTATTAAGCATCCTCTATGTGTCAAAATTTGAAATGGTCACCATATTACACTCATATGACAAATCTTTTTTCAAGAAAGGGTCTATTGACGATGATGTTCTCTATGATGACAATGATGGCCATAAATACAATTATCATGAGAATCCTTTTGACTACATCAACACCAATAATTTCTATATATCACCATAATCATCATCATAATAATAAACATTAAAGTAATAATAAACATTAAAAATAATAAACATAAATAATAAACCTTAAAAAAAGAACAAACATTTAAAACTATCCATGTTACCTCCCCTTTGTCATGACAAAGAAAATATACATCTTTCACTTACCTCAACCACGAACTAGGCCCGAGGTCACAAAGGAGGTTCCAAGGTTCTAGAGGAAGCAACTCTCGTTCTTTCAGCGAACCCCTTCCTTGGCAGAACCATAAATCTAGCTTGTGAGCATGGTGAAACCCTTACGCTACACTAGACACAAATTGATTTCTTGTTTGACTCAATTTTTATAGTACGAGTTCTTCATACATGTCAGTTTTTATTGGGTGGGCATCGGGATTCGGTAATTCAACTTCTTTCATTTAATCCATTAAATAATTTTCTAGCAGAAGATAGAATGCTTTGTGTGTATGAGAGTTACTCCTATCTTCCCTCCGTAAATTGCAGTTAGGGTTTTATTGATAGATACATTTAGGTTTTGCTCCTATATTCACTCCACAATTTGTATAGGATGGATGGTTTTATACAAAAAATACTTCACCTAATTGCTATCAAGCCTACTTTCGTGTACAACTATGAGTTAGTGAAATATTTTCAAGACATTTAAATCTCATGCATAATGGACATAATACTCAAACTTATTTCATTATGCATGCAATACTAAGATAAAATGCTCACATCTAGTTCAACATTCCCATAGGGTAATAGAAAAATTCCCCTTAAACCCAAAAATGCATGAAATATAGGTGTAAAGATGCCCAAAGGAGGTGTTGAAATTCCAGCAGATCATTGAAATGCTCATGACATGTAAGGAGATGCCTGCATAAGTATGCAAGCACCCACACATGAAAACTATATTCCTGTGACATGAAAGGACATTCCCACATAATGAATGTATCAATATTCATCTAGTAAATTCATAAAAGGTAAGCATGCATCAATGACAACATCACAATGTTGCTTCACTATATTTCCTTTTCTTTATCTAACAATATTTCTACCCTATCAACCCTGCCTCCAGGTATAACTCTGAGTTAGTGAAATATTTTGAAGACATTTAAATCCTACACTTAATGGACATAATTCCCACAAGTATTGTGGTATGCATGCATGACTAATTTAAAATTCTTGCAGCTAGTTAAAAATGCCCATAGGGTAATAGATAAATGTCGATTGAACCCCAAAATGCATGAAATAGAGGTGGAAAAATGCTCATCGGATCTGTTGAAATGTCAGCATATCATTGAAATTCCTGTGACATGTAAGGACATGCCCACATAAGTATGCAAGCACCCGCACATGAATACTATATGCCTATGACATGTAAGTACATGCTCGCATAATGTATGTATCAACAATAATCTAGTAAGTTTATAAAAGGTAAGTATGCATCAATCACAAAATCATAATGTTTCTTCACTTTATTTATTTTTCTTTATCTAACCATATTGCTACCCTATCAACCTTGCTTTCAGGTATAACCCTGAGTTAGTGAAATATTTTGAATACATTTAAAGGATGCACTTAATTGACATAATTCTTGCAAGTATGCTATTATGCATTCAAGACTAAGATAAAATACCTGCAGCTAATTAAACATTCCCATTGGGTAATAGATAAATTCCCGGTGAACCACAAAATGCATGAAATAAAGGTGGAAAGATTCCCACAGTAGGTGTTGAAATGCCAACAAATCATTGAAATTCCCATGGCATGTAAGGACATGCCCGCATAAGTATGCAAGAACCCACACATGAAGACTATATGCCCATGACATGTAAGGCCATGGACGCATAATGAATGTATCAACAATGATCTCATAAATTCATAAAACGTAAGCATGCATCAATGACAACATCACAATGTTGCTTCACTTTATCCCCTATTCTTTATCTAACCATATTCAACATTTTGTGCATTTTTCAGTAATTTTTTTGGACCCATGTGCATATCTTTGAGGCCTATGGGAATTTTATAAGGTAGTGTGGGAATTTTATCAGTCCAAGGAGCATTTTCGAATTGGTTGTGGGAATTTCTCAACATGGTGCAGACATTTTTCCAAATCAACTACTTATCCAATTTGGATAATTGATGTAAATGTATTCTGCAACTTAAATGTGGGAATATTTAACTAGCTGCGGGAATTTTTAGTGCACCTATGATTCCATGATCAAGCATATAGTTGAAACAAATCAAGGAATTATGGAAATTCATCTCCACCGAAGTGGTATTACAATATAGTTGAAGAATATATTTATAAGCTCAGGCTTCCCACAACAACTTTACTTTAGATGTATATGTCAAGTGTTTAAATTTATGATTGAAATGCATTTAACATCTACGAACATTCCCACATAACGACTGTATAAAAAATCATCTAGTAAATTAATAAAAGGTAAGCATGATCCAATGACAACATCACAATGTTGCTTCACTTTATTTTATTTTATTTATCTAACCATATTGCTCCCCCTATCAATATGTTGACTAATTACTCTCCCTAAAACATTGTTGGTCTGTTCATCTCAAGATATTTAATTTGTCTCACATATATCTTCAGAATCGATGAAAAATATTATATCATAAATGTATATTTATGCCACAAGGTGTTTTCATGCACTCAACTAATAATGAAATTGGTGCATCCAGTAGTTTCACCAGTGGTTCCAAATACAAGTAGGTTGGTAAGGTGTTTGAGACTATCTAATGGTGAGAAACACCACATTTCAGATGGGGTGCACCACTAGAGAAGAGAGACACTAGTCTCTAGCAAGTGTGCATAGTGTATACGATTAGAGGAAATTTCACCTTAAAATGGGCCTCCTAAAAAAAAAAAAATAGTTAAAATAATAAAATAATATTTATTAATTTTGGAGGAAGAAAAGAAAAATCTATTTTTTGTTTCTTTGTATTTTCGACATATCTCCCCGTGTTTTTACTCAAATTTAGATCGGGAGAGCTTGTTGGATGTGGAATTAAATTCCACATCCAACAAGTACCCCCTCGGCATACTTTTGACGGACCCTGCTACCCCAAAAATAAGAAATACCTGAAAAATGTGATGATGACATCATCATCAAGTTTTTTTCAGGTATTTCTTGTTTTTGGGGTAGCAGGGTCCGTCAAAAGTATGTCGAGTGGGTACTCGTTTCATGTGGAAATTAATTCCGCATCCAACAAGCTCTATTGATCAAAATTTCAGTAAAAACGTGGGGAGATATGTCGAAAATACAAACAAAAAAAATAGTTTTTTTTATGATAACTATCCCCAAATTTATATTAAAAAAGTGTTTAAGACCTATACGGTATTTCAAATTTAAATCAATGTCATTGGCTAACACATGATAACATGGAATTTGAGTTAAAGTTAAAAGGCCTATTTTGAGTTGAAATTTCCTCTAATGCTTCCATGTAGGTCTATATAAGTGTCCATGCAAGCTCCACACAAGTATCAGAATTGAATATTGGTGGGTAACATATGGAGGTTGGTGAGCTATTTGAGAGTAGCTATTTTACCCTAGAATTCGCAACAAACATTGTACTTCAAATATAGGAATAACTCTAGGCTCTTACAATGATGTTGGTAGGAAACGAGTATTAGAGACTAATTGTCATCCTCAAAACTATATACTATAGCATATATATTTCAAGCACATAGACTATTACTTATTAGTATAGGATTTATTTAAGTCTTGAGAAATATTATTAGGAAGAAAAAATGAGAAAATGGCACACGTGCATCCTCAAAGGATTGAGAAACATCCAACCAACCCAAATCTCCTAATTTCAATGGAATCCTTCTATCATATATTACCTCCATTTTCCTATCCCATATAACTTAACAAGTGCAATATTTCATCTCTATTTTATTCTACCTCTGAATTTGAAGTCTGAACCATTCCTAGCCTAGAATAAATGCCATTATCATGCTCAAAAGTCAATAAATTAGGTTTGAACACTCGATTTTTTGTTAGATGGGCTAGATTCAGAATGTCTCCTAATGGTAGCTTATCCATTGGATGGCATAAAAGGACTAAACACTATGATCCAAGGCATGAATCGAACCTCGCAAAATCACCTTCTGGGCTACCCAAACATACAACTTCATAGAATACTTTTTTTAAATATAAAACTTACGAAATTACCAATTTGGATTTATTTTCTATTATGAGCATATTTTTAGAGGCCAAATATTGATTTCATACTATCTCTTTCTCCCATATCTTCAAATAATTCAAATTTCCTAAACCATTTTGAAATTAGTAATGAAGGTTGGATATCTTAATAATTGGAATCTCTATTGTCTTTTTCTAGTAAAAGTGTTTTGAAAGTTTGGAAATTTTATAAATGGAATGTTTTGTTAAGAAGAATACTATAATAAGAAATTACAGTATTGGCTTAAGGAAATTCTTTATTTTTTTGAGAGAGGTTTAGGGCTAAGCAGTGAATATTTAAACACATTGTAATGTCACCAAAAATTGAAAATACAAAAAGTTATAGGCAGGTAAGAACTACCTAGACGGAACATTATTCACTTACGGAACTCTATTGTACACTTCATGTACCTCTGTTTATTTGTAAGTTGTTCTTACGTTCTGTCTTTTACTTTTAGTCATTATTTTTAACATGTTCTACTTATGATGTTGTACTATTGTTTATTTCTTAGTATTATGTTTACAATTTTGTCTCTTATGTGTCATCACTGGATTTATATGCTTCATCCTTTCTGCATTGTCGCACTTGTTAAATATGGAGTCCTACTCTTAACTTTGTTTTTTGAAACAAAGTGGGAGGAGTGGAGGGATTCTTTCTCCCATGTCGGTTTGAGAGGTAAAGGTGTTTACTTGTTAGTAGGCTTACTTAGTTCTATGAACTAAGGCACCTATTCTATTTTCCTGCAATTCATGCTTTCGATGAAAACTTGTTTAAAGAGTACCAAAAACTATGACTTTAAAGATCATAGTGATGGTTGAATTTGGTTCTTTTATTGACTCTGAATCATACATGTATATTTACTATTCTTGTCAATTTAGCTATTACTACTAAAGCTCTTGTTCAGTACTTATGCTTCCTTCAAGTCTTTTAACTCTTTATTTCATATTTTGGCATTAATTACTATTTACTTTTCAGTTTATTAAAAATTATTAACACTTCTTATGTTTTCTCTTTCACAAGTTAAATACATTGCCTTGAAAACCCAGCCATTTATTTATAAGGGTTAAAGTAATTAAAATGGCATATTCCATATGCCATGTTCACTAAGAATAAGCTTAGGTCTTAATTGTATTGTATTAAGCTTATTTCTTAAAGCGTAAGGTTCACATGTTAATAGGTTTTTCAACCTATGGTACATACATTATATTAATACATATGTCTTTGGTTGTCTTAAGGCTAGCGTAGACCATATATGGACTCTACACTTAAACCTTATCATTTGTAATATCTTAACCCATCTATGATGTCTACGTTGTAATTTTGCAAGGTAATAGGAAAAAGGGTGGTGAAACTATGACACATGGTAGAAACCATATGATAGCAGGGTTTAAGCCTTCATGTGGGAAGTGGACATACATAGTAATGCAATTAAATGTAAACTATGGAGAGTTGGTTTTGTATGGTGTTAATGGTTTCCAACTGGTGCATTCAATGCTCTTTGGAGAACCTGACATCCCCAAGCTTAGGGCTTGGGCACACGATGGTTTTGTCATTTGCAAGGTTTTAAGTTTGGGTTTGGTCTTTCTCTGCACAGAGGAGAATGGAGGTGACCTCAATGATCTTACAGGTAAGATTATCATTTAGCCTCTTATCATTTCTATGGTTTGTGTTGTTCCAATATATCGTTGTCATGCTTCTCATCGTTTTTGTGGATGGTTGCAGGTGTTGGGGTCTGTGGATAGAGTAGTGGCTCAAAGCTTGATGTCGGTTCATATATGATGGAAATTTTGAATGGTAACCCTTCCAAAAATCCAATGCTTGTTACCTCTCAGCCCAGTCGAGTGATTTATTCACTGTTTGGTTTTGGGGTTTCAATGTGGGGTTTAAAAATTGCCTTCGGGCATATGATTACAAACTTGTATTTATTTAAATGTTTCAATGTCTTTGGTCTTCGAGTGAAAAATCACACTTCCTCTGGTTCTGTGTATAAGCTTTTTGTCTTGTAAATATTTACTGGTTTGGGCCTTTGAGCCATAGTTGCACCATTGCTAGAAATGGTGCCATAGCCCATTGGCATGCCCGTATATACTTCATTTTGGCTTCGGAAGTGACTGTGTGGAGACACTACGATTTACCATACTGAGTATGATATCTATACTCTGCCTTTCTAATAAAAAGACTCATGTCACTTTGCTTACTGTGTTGTGTAATGTGAATTCTATGTTAATGGTTTAATACGACGATTTTAGCATAGACATTTGTCGTCATTTGAGATCTGTGTGTTGAGTTTCTTATGGGGTGTAATGATGAACAATGTGGGTGTTGAGAAACCAAGTTGTGAATGGCTTAAGCATTCCCCATCATGGCTGTGATGGTCTTACTGTTAATTGATGGTTTAATAATGTGATTGTGTCTGTAACTTAAGCTGCGGCAGTGGTTTAAATACTTGTATTTGGATGAGGCACATGCCTTCATGGGTTCTCTATGTGCATTTATAATTATTACCTCTTTATGTTTTTAAGGAAACAAATACGTGAAGCCATGCCATGTATGGCCTTGTTTGACGACAGGCTCGTTGTCCCAGTTTCAATGGTTACGTTTATTATTATTTTTTTTGGTTTATTATGTACATGGGGGTATTTAAAAACCATTGGAAAGCACACGACTGCTATCGTGTTGTAGGTTCGCAAGTGTGAACTGTATATAAAAGAAATAATTGTGGCTGAGGCCATAATATAGCGTTGGGATATAACCCTCATTGTAGCAAATCTAATGGCTAGAAACAGTTATTTGATGTTTTATTGGAAGTATTGTGGTTATTTATAATTTTTTCCCGCATACCTAATGTATAGCGTTGCCTTATATTAAGAATAGAAATGACTTACATGAATGAATCCTGGGAGTTACCATGTGCAAAGACTATGGGTTATTAAAAGAATTGGTTTATGTGAATTATGTATTAGTTATGGTTCTTAATTATATTAAATAATAGCAGCATGGTTGCGTTATTCAATTACTATTTGTAAATTTATGCTATGGTTATTAATTTGCTTTGGCCTTGGGTCTAGGACATCCATGGGAATTGATGTCATGACCTCTGCTAGATATTAAATAGTTTTTATTACTAGTTGGTAAATTTTATGTGCTTAGGGAAATTTAAATAGGACTGTGGATTATTATGTATGTAAACAGAGTTTTGATAAAGGACCACATCGATGGTCACAATGCCTCCTCTCATTATTTATAATGTTGTTTTATTTATGTGGAGTATTTTAATATTAATTTGTAATATGGAGAGAGACCTTGAAAGGTCCTTAATGATTTGATTAGCTTTGTTTTAGATATAATCCGTTCTTAGTAGGTTTAATTTATATTCTAGTTCTGTTACTAAATAGTCATATTTAGCATTCTAGTTTATTTACTCGTGAACTAGTTTTAATTTAAAACTTGAAACAAGCCTCTACTGACAAATGTAATATGTTAGCAATGTACTAAAACCCAAGGAATAAATAATTATACTATTGATAACAAAACCTAGTTATAGTAAGCATAAACTAAATACTTGGAATAATACATAAACAATCTTAAGGATACAAACCCTCATAATAGACATCATATATTAAAATTTACATCCTACGGATAGCATTTTAAGAATACAAACCCTAGAAAATTATTAACGAGAGAATCAAACCAACAAGGTTAGTATATGAATTGAAATTCATATACCTAGTATAAAAATCATTTATTCTAGGAAAATAGAATAGGCAGTCAAGGGTTTCATAACTAAATTTGAAGCTATGTTAATGGCTAAACCTGCACACTCAAATAACCAACATTAACGACTCAATGCAGATCTGGCCTCAGTTTGATGACTAAATCACTTGGGAACTACCACGTTCCCCCCAACCATGACCTAGAACCATTCTTGGTTTTAATATGGATTTCCCTGAGCTGGACTCCAACATGCAAGTAGCTTAGAGCTCCTAAGGTAGGGTTTCCTAACTAGTGTTCAGTTCTGAATCATTCCTCTTTTCCTTCCAGGAAAAAATTCTCCAAGAAAACACTTGAGAGCGAAAACAGGAAGAATAATAATTCTCCAAAGATAAAAATTAGAACCCCAAGCCTTTGCTTGGCTTGAGTATTTATAGATATAATTTTTAGTTAAAGGGACAGTTAAATCAAGAAATCCTTGATTTCTTGATTTAACCCTTTTTTAATCAATGGGGTAATTTTCAATACTTAAATTAGGAACTTTTAAATAGTTCCTAGTTAAAATTTCATAGGCATTATACTATTTATTAATCCTTTAATAATAAATAATAATTGATGGAGCTTCTCTTCATTATTTTATTTAATTATATATTTAATCCTAATTAATTCTTTATACATACTATGTATAAAATACATAGTATTATAACACTTGTTAACATTTGTTTTTGGGCATCATGTACCATGATCCCTAGACTTAATGACACTTCTTGAAAAAGGTCAAGTAGATAGGTGGCTTATTTCTACTAGGATAGGAAACTCTAAACATCCTTACATAGTGGATTTCCCTCATATAACATGGTAGCTCTTCAGTACTTTGATGAGAATACAGAAATTCAAAATTTCATTTAATCACTTATAAATAGGTATAATGAGATCAATATTTTTCTCGAGTCATTTTCACTTGGAAGATATTAAATTATTTTCAGTAACCCCTAGCGCTTACCAGAGCCCATACTAAATGCCTATATAAGGGAATTACAAACATAGTGCAGTTCTAGAGCTTTCAATCAACACTAAATGCTAGGATGTACTTGTATGATACACCTAGGGATACAATGGCCAAGGATCTAATGCTCCAGAGATTATGCTCAACATCAACATGGAAGGCTCCAAGGATTATGCCCAACACATCTAATTATATTTTCATGTGTTACAGAGCTTCTTTCTAAACACAAAGGTAAGTACTCATTTGCTCTAGAGCTTCTCGCTCAACACAATTCATCAATCACTCGAGTGTTCCAGAGCTCATCGCTCAACAAAAAACATCTCGTCAATCATGTGCTTCAGGGTCCATGCCCAACACAGACAAGCATATACATATATAATCAATAATTGGATTATGCCAAATACATATAAAACAAATCATCATGTTTAGATGCAGTGGGGTCTTTGACCCAAAATAAAATAAAACATCAATATAATCATCATAATCAATAGGCACATGCCTATAAGTGTTAGGTCCAAAATTTGGGATATTACATCCTTCCCCTTTTAGAAAAACATCGTCCCTGGTGTTCTAGGGACTCGAAACACTATTATGAAACAAGGCGGGGTAATCCTTTCTCATGGTGGCCTCGTTCTCCCAAGTAGCTTCGTCACCCTCAAAGTGCTTCCATTGCAATTTCAATTGGACTGCGGTGCACTTCCGAAGCTACACCTCTCTCTTTTCCAGTATATGAGTAGGCTCAGGGGAAAACTCCCCTTCAGGTTCCACCTATAATAGGGACCAATCAACAACATGTTTAGTATCATAAATAGATTTCTTTAACAAAGATGCATGGAAAACATTGTGGACTCTTACATGCGTGGGAAATGCTAGTTCATAAGCCACTGGCCCTTTCTTGGCCAGTATTTCAAAAGGTCTACAAAATATAGGTGCTAACTTACCGCACCTACCCAAGGTCAATGAGATTCATTTGGATTTCACTTTCAAGTAAACCTGATCGCCTATTTGAAAGTCCTTATCCTTTATTTTCTGATTCATGTAAATTTTCTGGCGGTCTTGTGCTTCCTTAAGGTTCACCTAGAATTTGATAACCAAATGTTCCAATTCCATCAACAAAACAGGCCCTAACACGGGATAATCCACCGGGCTATCCCAAGTAACTGGTGTTCTACACTTTCATCCATAGAGTACCTCAAAGGGACTCATCTTGGTGGAAGCCTGATAACCATTGTTATATGCAAACACTACGAGATGCAGGTAATCCTCCCACTTCATGGGATTGTTCATCACATACATTGAGACCATGTCCTCGACAATTTGGTTTATCTTCTCTGTCTACCCGTCTGTCTACGGGTGATAATCAGTGATAAAGTTCAACCCCATCTCCAATCCAGGGAATAAAGATCTCCAAAAGTTTCTTGTGAACATAACATCTCAAGCTGAGATAATTACCTTGGGTATCCCATGCAATCTAAATATCTCTTTCAAGAATATATCAACAATGTTCATGGCTGTGTAGGTCAACTTTACAGGAATGAAGTGTGCTTCCTTTGACAACTTGTCTATTACCACAAAAATATAATCATTTTGCTTGTTAATTTTCGGTAAACCGGTGATAAAGTCCATATTAATAACCTCCCACTTCCATTTCGGAATGGGAAACGACTACAAAAATCCTGGAGGATGCTGATGCTTAGCCTTGACTAGCTGGCACTCTTGACATTTCGCAATAAGAATTGGAATATCAGCCTTTAGATTAGGCCAGAAAAAGTGTTTGTTGAAAGTGGATATCATCTTTTTATATCTCAGGTGCCCTGAGTAGGGTTCGCAATGAAATTCTGTGAGGATGTTGGACCAAAGGTCCCCTCCTTCTGAAACATACAAGCGATCCTTGGACCATAGCAGTATGGATTCATCGACCTTGTATTATTTTTGTTGTTGAAACAACCTGTCTTCCTACACTTTCTTGAGGATCTCTACATAGAAGGGGTTAACTAAGTTGGCTGCTATAATCTTCTCATGCAAATATGCATCGGTTTGACTCAAATTCACCTCATAAATCATGTGAGTTCATTGGCTTAAAGCATCAACAACCTTATTTTCCTTGCCCTTAATGTGCTTAAGATCGAAATGGTATTCGTTGAGAAAATCCAACCATATGGCTTGCCTCGCATTCAGATCCAATTGATCAAATCAATACTTTAGACTCATATTGTCTATCTTCAGAAGGAACTTCCTTCCCATTAGGTAGTGCCTCCACATCCTCAAAGCATGGATGATGGATTCTAACTCAAGATCGTGCGTGGGGTAATTTTTCTCATGTTCTTTCAACTTCCACGATTCGTAACACATCGTGTGATCATTCTGCAAGAGGACTCCTCCAAGTCCTTCCTTTCTTGCATCCATGCAAACAACGAAATCCACAACATCGGTGTGATCATCAAAAGATTCTTAAGCTTTTGAAAAATTTCTTCGGACTTGTCAGTCCATATGAACTTATTTGCTTTCTTCTACGAAGCGGTCATGGGGTAAGCGATTCTCGAGAAGTTCTCAATCAACTTTTGATAATATCCGGCTATTCCCAAGAATGACCTAATGTCAGCGATGCTAGTAGGGGTAGGTCAATCCTTTATGGATTTAATATTTTCTAGGTCCACAGCTATCCCTGTTTCGAAGATAATGTGACCTAGGTATTGTATCTACATTTTGTAAAAATTGCATTTACTAAACTTAGCGTAAAGATGGTTTTCTCTTAACACATGTAGTACTACACAAAGGTGTTCTTCGTGTTCCTCTTTATTCTTTGAATAAATCAGGACGTCATCAACAAAGACTAGGACAACATTATCCAGATACCTACTGAATATGCTGTTCATAATACACATAAAGTTAATGGGTGCATTGGTCAAACCGAACATCATTACTACAAACTCGTAGTGCCCATGCCTCGTATGAAAGGTGCTTTTGTGAATATATTCATCGTGAATCCGTACTTGATGGTATCCAAATCGTAGGTCAATATTTGAAAATATTCTGGCTCCTCCCACATAATCGAACAAGTTATCGATCTTGGGGAGAGGGTAACGGTTCGTTATAGTCATTTTGTTCAACTAACGGTAATTGATGCACATCTACATCATACCATTTTTCTTCTTTACGAACAATATCGGTGCTCCCCAAGGGGACACACTGGGTCAAATATACCCTTTCTCTATCAACTCCTGCAATTGGATTTTGAGTTCTACCAACTCAGGTGCACTCATGTGGTAAGGGGATTTGGAGGTTGGAACTGATTCTGGGGTCAGTTTGATGGAGAAGTATAGGTCTCGTTTTGGAGGTAATCCAGATATTTCCTCAGGGAACACATCCTTTAATTCTTCAATAATGGGGAATTATTCTATGCATTTTTCTGTATTAGACTCTATGTATTGGATGTTTACTGTAAACAACTTGCAGCCTTTTCTAACACATTTCTTTGATTGTAAGGCAGATATTTGTCTTACAGAAACTTTCTTTAGAATGCCCTAAAACTTCACTTGGTTCCCCAGTATATCAGTACACAATATAGACTTGTGCAAACAATCAACCATAACATGGTGTTGTTCCAGTTAGTCGATGCCAATAAGTACATCATACAATCCTAAATGTAGGATGTTTAGGTTTACTTTCGTAAGAAAAACATTCATGTTTACCTCACATTCCTTAACCATTTCTGAAACCTTCAATTTCATACCTGTGACTAACTGAACTAGCCAAGGTTTATCATGTTTTAATTTTCCTAGTTTGCATATATCAACAATTTTAGGTGCAACATAGCTCTAGCAAGCATCGAGATCAATAAGTATTGAGACAGGTTTGTTCAATATATTACCTTCTATCTCGACCATCGTAGCTTGATGATCTTCCTGTCGACCATCTAATGATGCATAGATCCATTGTGTTCTAGATATTTTCTCGATAGTTGGTTATTCTTGTAAGCTGTGCAAGACCCCACCGGTCTTGTTCTTACAATATCCGGCATAATGAGGCCCACTGCATTTCCAGCACTTGATCTATAGTGGGGTAGAATTGGCTCCACTTGCTACTGGTTTGTTAACATTAGCAGTTGGTACATAAGGATTCGTACCAAGTTTATTAAAGTTCTTGTTCACTTGAAAGTTGTTATTATGCTTTCTGTAAGGTTGTGGGTTGGACCCAGGTTTGCGGTTATCAGAGAAGTTCCTAGACTTGTCTTGTTTTTTGTTCAAGTTCTCCTTCCTTAGCTGTCCATGTTCATAATAGAGCCTATCTTTGTGCAGCATAGTATCCAAATTCTTAGGTATTTCAAATTCAATCCTGTCCCAAAAACTGGGAGGAAGACATCCTAGGAACAGCTAGATCTTTACCTTTTCTTCTTTGATGTATTGTACATAATGCAACATATATAGAAATCTATTAATAAATGCATCCATAGTCATGGATCCCATGTGTAGTTCATGAAACTATTTCACTTTTCTTTCAAACAACCTTTCCAACATATATTTTTCTTAGAAACATTTTCAGAAAGTATCCCAGCGTATTTCCCATAGCTCATATTTCTTGGTCTATTTTAAATCTCTCCACCATCTTGTTGTTTTCCATTCAAGTTATAGATGGAAATCCTAGAATTCATCTCACTTGAATAATTATGAGCCTAAAAATACTTAGTACTCATGCCCATCAGCCACTCTTCATCCTTTTCCCCAGGGCTCCTATTTTTTGAAATCCCCCCTGAATACTATCATCAGTCCTTTGATTCTTTCTCCGTGGAGAAAGTGAGTCACCACTAAGAGGACTGTGATGGTCTTCTTTAGTTTCTTCAAGGGTAGATTCTTTTTCCTCCTTGCTTGGTTTGTTGCCCCATTTTTGGTAAGGTTCTCTTTTGGAACTGTTTGTGGATAGAGTAGGTTTACCTTACGAGATTCCTCTCATCATATTTCTCAGTAAGGCTTCATTTATAGCTTGATGTTCCTTCCTTTCATTCAAATTGTCTTCTCTGAAACTTTTCAATTCAGCTTAAAGGTTGTGTAAAGTTTTCGAAAAATCAGAGTTTAACTCTACCAATAGCTCCACTTTTGGAGTGGGGGTGGTCATGTTTCCTTGATGACTGTTTTCTTCCTCATTTTTCATAAACTGATCAATGCTGTAAAATTTTCCTGTAAACACAAAAAAATTAATGGTAGAAAAATTTCTGGTAGTAACATATTAAATCAACATGCTTTATTTTCTCTGTGTGAATGCTTGGTGTGCCCATAGGTCTCTTAGTATTGAAATAGGGATCTGATACCACTTGTAATGTCCGCAAAAATCGAAAAATATTTTTTTTTATAGTCCAGTAAAAACTACCTAGACAAAACATTATTCACTTACGAAACTCTATCGTACACTTCATGTACCTCTATTTATTCGTAAGTTGTTCTTACGTTCTATCTTTTAATTCCAATTATTATTTTTAATGTATTTTACTTATGATGTTGTATTGTTGTCTACTGCTTGGTATTATGTTTACACTTTTGTTGCTTATGTGTTGTCATTGGATTTATATGCTTCGTCCTTTTTGCATTGTCGCACTTGTTAATTACGGAGTCCTATTTTAACTTTGTTTGTGGAAACAAAGTGGGTAGAGTGGCCGAACTCTATCTCCCATGACGGTTTGAAAGGTAAAGGTGTTTACTTGTTAGCAGGCTTACTTAGTTCTTTGAACTAAGGAACCTATTCTATTTACATGCAGTTCATGCTTGCGATGGAAAATTGTTTAAAGAGTACGGAAAACTGTGACTTTAAATATCATACTGCTGGTTGACTTTGGTTCTTTTATTGACTCCGAATTATACAGGTAGAGTTAATATTCTCGTCAATTTAACTATTAATACTAAAGCTCTTGTTTAGAACTTATGCTTCCTTCGGGTCTTTTAACTCTTTATTTCATATTTTGGTATTAATTACTGTTTACATTTTAGTTTATTAAAAATTATTAACCCTTCTTATGTTCTCTCTTTTGCAGGTTAAATACATGGCTTTCAAAACCCAGCCATTGATTTATAAGGGTTAAAGTAATTTACATGGCATAGATCATATGCCATGTTCACTAAGCAAAATCTTAGGGCTTAATTTTATTTCTTAAATCCTAAGGTTCACATATTAATAGGTTTTCAAACCTATGGTACATACATTATATTAATATGTAAGTCTTGGTTTGACTTAAGGCTAGCGTAGACCATATATGCACTCTACACTTAAACCTTATCATTTGTAATATCTTAACCCTTCTAGGATGTTGTTATACCCAAATCTTGCCACCAACATGTGATGAGATCCTTAACATCTATGTTTTCCCTAAATCCTAAACTTGGAGTGGAAACATGCTCTAGATGTCAATTCTACATCCAAAAACCTAGAACCGCTTTTTCCCTTTAGCTAATGAGCGGTACCTTGTTCAGCACCACCTAAGTCTTGTTATAGAAAAATGGTGCCACTTTGTATGTGCTTTGTTCTTGAAGCAGTTCTTACCCTTCACCGCTCTATGATAAAGGAACATAAGGGGTACCCTTGGTAAAAATGGAAAAAAAGAGGATTCTTGAGGATTCTAGAACATAAGCCTTGTGTCCTCCATTTTTGCTATCAATATGAGTTGGTTGGAGTCGAGATCCTTCTTGGTAGGATCTTATGGCCACATCACCCATAATTCTTTCAAATATCCCTAACCATTGAGCCCTATAAATACAAGCTCATGTCCCATAGTTGAGGGGAAGAACTCAATGGTAATGTTATGTTGTTGAATTGACTATCTATCCCAATCCATTGGATATCACAAGAGTGAAAGTTGGAGCTATCGGAAATGAGGTGTTTGTATTGTGGAGGAGTTTGTCAACACTAAGGCAATGGTTGTAAGCTTCTTCATTGATTTCTTAATGCAAACCTGATTTCCATCCCACATATCTGTTGTACTGATCTCGCATGTATATGTTACTCGATTCCTTAGTCATTATTATGGATGTGTGAATAATGTTCTGGTAGCTTTGATGTTCTTATTTGTTTGAAATGTTTTGCAGGTACATAGGTTCATCATCATATTGTGGAGGATTTTGTCAACACTAAGGCAATGGTTGTAAGATTCTTCATTGATTTCTTAATGCAAAGCTGATTTTCGTCCCATATATCTATTGTACTGATCTCGCATGTATATGTTACTGGATTCCTTAGTCACTATTATGGATGTGTGAATAATGTTTTCGTAGCTTTGATTTTCTTATTTGTTTGAAATGTTTTGCAGGTACATAGGTTCATCATCAAAGCATTATTCCAGGTGTTTACAACATTCAAGGTCTTCGTCCTTTTTCGTTCACTTATTTGTTCTGAATCTGAACTATTCATACAAGAGGAACAAATTCTATCCGCAAAAGGTGCAATATTCCTGACAACAAATCTAGCAACTCCACTGGGGATGGTAGACATTGCACATGGTGCCTAAGCAAGATCTTCAACTACATTATAAAATTGGGTAGCTCAGGATTTAGGATTAAAAACATCCTTCCTAACACTACTCCAAAGTTTTCCAACGTAAGGAAAAAACTTGTTAACCACATTAGGAGCTTTAGACCCAGACAACACCAATTTGATTCATTTTAATGTCGAGAACTATAATTCTATACTACCTCACAAACTCACTTTCCAAATCATAATGAAATTAGTAAAAAAGAAGGTCTTAAGAACTTTCTTAGATGAAGGAGCTTCAACTTTGCTTTTGTCCCTGTCTTGTTGGAAAGCTATTGGCTCTCCCGAGCTTGTAACATCACCAACGAATCTGAAATCCTTTGACGGATGAGGTTACTAGCCCCATGGTCTCATACCAACCCTTTCAGTTGATCTTGGGGGAAAAACCATTTCCATTCAAGTGGAAGTAATAGATGCCTCGTTAGACTACAACCTCCTATTACGAAGAAATATGTTTTATGCCATGGCTGCTATCGCTTCGATGGTATTTAGAACCATCCAATTTTCACATCTTACGAGGATTGTAACCATTGATTAGCTCTATTTCTATACGATGGATGTTACCACCCCTATGGTGAATAACATCC
The DNA here is from genome assembly GCA_001517045.1 of Pseudotsuga menziesii. NCBI lineage: Eukaryota > Viridiplantae > Streptophyta > Pinopsida > Pinales > Pinaceae > Pseudotsuga > Pseudotsuga menziesii. The sequence continues at coordinate 138,613 of LPNX010399934.1, read as the reverse complement.
CTATGTTAGGCCAGTCCCCTCCTCCTTACCAGTCGATTGGGGTAGGCATGCTGAAGGATTCTTCCCTTATGGGGATTTTTCCGTCAAACCCTCCTAACACAGAAATGACGACGGTAAATATGATTTCTTCATTTGATTATGATCCAAAGGGAAAACAAATTGTTGGGTCCACCTTGTTGAGTCTGCATGAAGAAATGTACAACATTATCCAAACCATTTTCGATGACCACACTAATGGCCTTCATCTGGTGGCCTCGGACCCTTACCACCTTCCCTACTCATTAGAACCCTCTCTTCCTACTATGGATTATCTCTCCCAGACTTTTCCTTGTGATGAGTCCATTATGAAGATCATGAGTATGAATGAACCTACATGGGAGGATCATCCCATAGATCCTCGTTCCTCCCCAACACCAGTTCGGTAGACAATGATTTTACATCCCTTTTTACTACTGATATTGTCAAAACACCTCAAACTCCTATATCGTTGCAGAACATGGATTTTGAAGGAAACCTATGCAAATTTACTCAAGCAAATCCAATTGACATATTAGCCAAGCCTGACACCCTTGAGCATGTTCATGTTGGGAAGAACTGCTCAAGAGAAGAATTTGAAGCATATAGAGCACTTTTCAAAGAATTTTGAGATGTCTTTCCCTGTTCCTACAAATAAATGTCGGGGATAGACCCATCCATTGTGGTTCACAAAATAAAAAACTATCCCACTGCAAAACCTATTAGGAAAAAATTGAGGCAAGTCCATCCATGGAAATAGAAAAACTTCTAAAATCAGGTTTATTTATCCCGTACCCCTAATGGAATGGGTATCGAATGTCCTTCCTGTCAATAAAAAGAAGGGAACTATTAGAGTCTGCATCTATTTCAAAGATTTAAACAAATATTTCCCCATATATAAATTTCCCACTCCGCATATCGACAACTGTGCCAGAATTGTCATTTCTCATTCATGGATGGCTTTTCAGGTTATAATCAGATTGACATTTTACCCACCGATCAACACAAGACAACATTTATTTTCCCTTTGGGAACCTTTTCATACAGGAAGTTACCATTCAGCTTGAAAAATGATGGAGCCACTTTCCGTCATGCTATGTCCTGTGCATTTCATAATATAAAAAATATTGTAGAACCGTACCTTGACGACCTCCCATCTCATTCACAATGACGGCAGGACCACCCTGGCCATCTTAGAGACATTTTCCTGAGATGCCGTCATTATAACATATGACTCAATCCTCATAAACGTGTTTTTTGGGTTGAGACAGGACACCTGTTAGGTTTTGTGGTTTCTAAACATGGCATCCGGATAGATCCATTGAAAATTGCCGCTATTCTAGCCCTACCAGCCCCAACCAACCTTCTAGAACTCCAAAGTTTGCAAGGGAAGGAAAACTTCCTCCACCCTTTCGTTTGCAATTTTGCAGAGAAAACACATAGTTATATGCGTCGCCTTCAAAAGGACACTCCATTGTTTTGGGATGACCAAGCCCAATGAGCCTTTGATAATATCAAACACGCTTTGACTCACTCACCCGTGATACACCCCCCATATTATTCAAATATTTTCTCTTATACATTGTTGCCTCCACTACTACCATCACTATGGTTTTGGTGTAGGAGAATCCCAACAGTCAGGAGCATGTGATATACTATGCTAGTAAGAATCTCATGGATTCTGAAACTCAATACTTACATGTGGAGAAATTACCATTGGCCATGGTCATTGTTGTTCAGAAATTTTGTCAATAGATTTTACTCCGCACAACCACCGTATTGGCAGAACAAAACCCTATGTATTACATCGTAACTCTCCAGGAGCTTGGGGGGAAAGTAATCTCGATGGATAGTCATCCTAAACGAGTTTGATATGGAATTTTCCAAAGCTACGTCAAAGAAATCCTTGGTATTTGCTGAGCTAATGTGTGATCTTCCGTGTGCTTCCACGGAATCTGAGAGCAGTGATTCATTCCCAGATGAATTCTTGTTCCTGATAAGCACTGCTAACCCATGGTATGGATATTTTCTCATTTATCTATAGACACAAATATTTCACCCCACTCTATCCCTTGACGATCACCACCATATCCGTCACCATGCAAAATACTACCTCATCTTGAATGACACTTTGTATAGACATGGTATCGATTCCATTCTCCAGCGATGCCTTACCTACGAGGAAGATGAACAATTTTTGAATGACTGACACTCTGGAGAATGTGGTAGTCATCTATCTGGGATGGCTACAGCCCAGAAAATCGTTTGCACTAGCTATTTCTTGCCTTCAATATTTAAAGATTATCACGAGGCTGTTAATAAATGACCACCCTGCCAACATTTCTATCAAAAAAAGCACACCCACCCTACTTCGTTACACCCCATCATTTCCGTTGGCCCTTTTGCCAAGTGGGAAATCGATTACATGCATTGTAAGCCTACCTCAGCCGGGGGGCATTGTTACATCATCATAGCCGTCGATTATTTTACAAAATGGGCTGAGGGTATGCCTACATATGTAGAGGACAGTAAGAATACCTCTCTCTTCCTGTTCAATCATATGTTAGCAAGATTCAAAGTCTCGTAGTCCATAGTCATGGATCACAGATCACGAATCACATTTCTGCAATCAAATGATGGAGGAATTAAGTGCCAAGCTAGGTTTTTTTCATGAAAACTCAACAGCCTATTAGCCGCAAGCTAATGCTCAAGTTGAGTCCATTAAAAAAGTTTTGAAAACAATGCTGCATCAGATGGTTGGAGACCATAAATCCAACTGGAAACATATTCTTTTCTCCACTTTTTGGGCTTATAGGACTTTGGTAAAAATAGCTACTAGTTTTACACCCTTCCAACTTGTCTATGGACTAGAAGCTATATTTCCTATTCAATGTCAAATTCCATCCCTGAAACTTGCTGTCAAACTTCTCCTAGACACTTCCACAGAGGAAGAAAGATTTATCTACTTGAAAAACCTTGACGAAACTAGAAGAGATGCTACCTTAGCCAATGAGGCACACAAGAAATGCACGAAGGTGCAATATGACAAGTCTGTACAACCTCATTCCTTTAACAGAGGTGACCTAGTTTTAACTTGTCATCAAAGATATGAAAAAATAGGGAAAGGGAAGTTTAAATCCATGTGGTGCCGTCCTTTCATTATTTCCAAATTTCTAGAGAAAGGGGCCTATGAGATCGTGGACTATGATGGAATCCCCTTATGACAACCTCGCAATGGATTGTACCTGAAGAGGTACTATGCCTAGAAATTTCTTGTATAGTACCTTGTATATGTGTATATTACTTGACTTTTTAGTGTTCTTAACTATTTTCAATATGTTTTTGAGTTTAGTATATGTATCTGTTTATACCATGTTTTGGTCATGCGGAGCAAATGGATTTCTACGGCCTTGCTTATGCCACTTGCTTACGATTTGGTCAGTTTAGGAGTGGTTTGTATTGGTCCTGCTACCAACAATATCACCGAGTATCAAAGAGTCATAGGTCTTCTGACTGAAGCTGCCTCCCAAGATGTTCATAACTTGGTAGTTTTGATGGATTCACAACTAGTGGTTTGTCATTTAAACCATGTCTATACTATAACAAATCTTGTGCTTCTCCCTCTCTTCCGGAGGATACGCTTATTAGACAGGTCACTTGAAGCTATTACATATAGGTATAATAGATTTCTCGATTCATTGGCAAATCACATCCGACTGGGATATTTCCCATTCATCACGTGAAAATCAAACATGGTTCATTGTAAATAAATTGTAAAAGACACATAAAACTCTGGTAAATACATTTTCCATTTGAGACATATAAACACCAAAATTAGAAGTCTGTATATATATATAAATATAAATGTTTTACAAAAAATAGGTCACGAGCTGTCATCTGAAGCGCTTAGGATTTCAGGAAAAAAGTCATCATACAAAATTCGTAAATCTATCTATCAACTTTCATTAATACATCATGCACCCTATCGTCCAATGATTCTCGTGGTAACACATGACCGCCTAGGCTACTCGACGTAGTATTCTACTAAAACGACCTGGTACTCTTGCAGTGGGCATCTAGTAACGTAGTGGGAGTTCATTGATTGAGGCATCTGGTATGTCTAGAGTTAACCTCCCAAGGTTCTCCTCTAGCTCCCCTGTCACATCATCCCCCTGTGGAGAAAAACGAGCTTCGACTCGCTTGTCTAGTGGGCAGGATCCCCCAGGTCGTGCTGCTCTGACATCCGCATGAAAACATTTAAGTCTTGTTACTACACATAAAATATAAAACATCAAAACATCAAAACACAATTTCCATTTTAGGGTTTTTGTTTCTTACCGATGTCACCCCACTCTGCACCAAGTGGAAGCAGTAGGTCAAGGTCACCCCTGATGTCAGTACCCATGTATGCATAGTCCTCAACCATGAGGAGCTAGTCTCTCAGCCATCGGAAGAATGGGTCTTCGAAATTCACCTTGCCTCTACCTGCCCCTATGCAGTCCATGATCTGGACCCACCTCAGCATGCAAGGGTCTCTCAGCCTCAACTCTGTGAATACCACCTGGGGTCTCAACTTGTGGACCTGCTCAAAAAAGAAACACGTTAAGATGGATCCAAAACCAAACTGCTTCAGCTCTCCCTGCCAACACTTAGTCAGCTAATATTCCTGGAAGTAGAGCCTCTGCCCAGTTGAAGAAAGTGGGCACCATAGCCTCTTTAGCATAGACCATATGCGCTCTAGATGCCTGAGGAACCCCTTGGATCCCCGCTACTCTCTACATGGTAAATAAAACTGTGTAAATAGGGCCATCCATCACTGCTTTTATGGGAATTTTCTTCCTCGATGTTATGGTCCCAGGAATACAATAGCAATTTATTAGTTCATGGGTGGTGATGTCCCCTCCACGAGAACCAATCAAAGATATGGGAGCACCCAATCTCGATAGGACTGTCAGGAAGTAGATATATTCTACTTCAATTTTCAATACATGAGCACCCACCTCAAAATACCGTTGCTCTGAATTCTACATATAGAGAATATGCTCTAATAAATGCTCATGTGACACCATGATGGGTGTGTGGAAAAACTTCAAGAGACCACAGTCCCTCAACATAGATATGCATCCCTCGTTTCATTCGGCAAATGCATCATCATTGTCATGTTTCCTGTCTTTCCAAATAACCTTTTTTTATCAATAGAAACCTACCAAAAACCATCGCAAGGCCAATTAAAAACATCATCAACCATTGAAATCATAAAAAATCATCTATTTTTCCTTGTACATGTGTTTTTATTTACCCACAGCCGGCACCGCCTGAGTCCCATAGAGGATAGGCAGTGGCACTGCCTGAGTGGAGTGTAGTGGAGTATTTTAGGCACGATTCTTGTCGGGTGCCGCTTATCCCACAAGAGATAAGAGCGATGCCCACATTCATGGTTTTAGGGCTCACTCAAATACCCCAGAACACCCCCAAAAATTAAAAAATGAAAGCATAAAATGAAAGAGCAAGGTTGAATATTTTACCGGGAACTGAAGGCACATAAATCTGACAGTAGATGCTCCTAGAATCACCGACTTAAAATATGACCAAGAAACTTCTCCAAATGCTCTCCACTATTGGTAAATGGTAAAACATTTTGTTTTTTTTACTATTTATTTAACTTTTATGAGCATTCTAGGTTTTGGCATGTCATAGTTCTATTTTTAAAATCATTTATTACAAGAAAACTATTGGTCATGATCCTTTAATGTCGTTTATTGGAGAGTTTAAAAGTTTTTTTTAAGCCGTTGGAGGATAAAGAGCTGTAGTAGTAAAATTTTTGGGAGTTTGTTTTTGACTTTTTCGTACTACCATAAAATGGAAAAAGTATTTGAGCATTTATTGCGACACTTTGATCATGCTCTCCAAACTTAGCATCAATGTTCCAAGTCCTTTTCTGATTCTTTTCAGACTCGTAAAATCCTTCATCATGAAAAGAGACCTAGTAGAGTCTTCTTTAAACTCTTTTCACACTCCTTAAATACAAAATTATTATCGAGCGTTCTTGTCTTCTTCATGCTCATTAAAGCACTTGAAGAGTCATTGATCTAATGGTAGGTTATCACTTTTTCTATTCAGATGGACTATTTTATGAAAAAGGACCCCGTGGAGTCTTCTTCCGTAGTCATTCAGACTCTCTAAACATGAACGATACCGAGTTAACTTTCATTGGACTAGTTAAATTAAACATTGAGACACCCTCTTTTGGGAACGAACCCCTCCTCTCTCAGGTTCATAAAACATATGACTTTGGAATGGTCTTCAGATGAGCTACAATGAGTGTTTGTTACCCTCTTTGAACGCATAAAAACAAAAACAGACACTCATTAATCATGATGGGGAATTAAGGGAAGGGAATCATTTTGCAAATAAATGGCAGTTTTTCGTTACCTTTGAACATGGAACCTTTCTGCATATCATTTCATCAATTGGGTATCCACCTGATTTCCATCATGATCCACTTTCATGAGTCATGTTACTCCTTTTAATCTTTCAAAAGAATGCATTGTCCACCATTGCACTGTGTGTTTGTCTTGTCTAGTCATGCTGCCAAGTCTTTTGTCATGTCGCCCGATGTTTGAAGGGAATTTCAAAATTTTTACCTCTGCAGTTAAAACAGTCTCTGTGTCAGTACTTTTGAGTCAGTATTATGGTTATCTCATTCAAATCATTCCAGAACTTTGTTTCAAGTTTCGTGTTGCTGATGTGGGAGTCATCATGGCCCTCCTTTGACGAGACTATTCTCGTCGACATCAGCTCATCATCTGGGAAATAGTCTTAGAAACAAATTTAGTACCTTGAGATCTATATGCCTCAATGACAGATTCTCTCACTCTCGACATAGGTTCACCTTATTGACCTTTTATCGATATAATAGACTGGGTGTTCGACATGAATACATCTATTCACAATCAGTAGATTGTACTAGGGTACCTTGGGAATCATTGACATCAATTGTGATCTCCCTCGCACTTATTAACGGTTCACATCATTGGCTGGTAATCAAGTGGTTTCTACCATGTTTGACTTAAGAACATTGTAATCACATGGATAGAATTGTACTTTGTGGAAAACGAGATGAAGACCCTGGGAACTTGCTTAGCACTCATTGCTTTCCGCAGGTTGCGATGGAGTTTTGTGTATCAAGCATGGATCCACATTTGTATGGTCATGGCTTTGCTCAAATTTGCATCTGTGTGACATAGATCTATGTTATATATCTTGTAGCTATGTCCAAGTTTGAGTCCTCTATCACATGGATCTACGCTATATTCTAGTAGCCATGGTTGTTTATTCCTCTCGTGGATCTTCCATGTATTGGTTTGCAGCCATGAGTTGGTTACACTTGTCTATGAGTCAAAGTATTGATGTACTGCAGATGCTACTCGATGACACTCTCTGATCAAGCTAACTCTTACCTCGAAGTGACAACTTGTTCTTTCAAAGCTCTCGCTTATCGTATCCCTATAAGCCTCATGCTTATTGTATTAGACTCTATGTCTTGGATGTTTACTGCAAACAACTTGCAGCCTTTTCTAATGCATTTCTTTGCTTGTAAGGCAGATATTTGTCTTACAGAAACTTTCTTTGGAATGCACTGAACCTTCACTTGGTTTCCTAGGATATCAGTACAGAATATAGACTTGTGCAAACAATCAACCATAGCATAGTGTTGTTCCAGTTAGTCGATGCCTATAAGTACATCGTACAATCCTAAATGTAGGATGTTTAGGTTTACTTTCGTAAGAAAAACATTCAAGTTTACCTCATATTCCTTAACCATTTCTGAAACCTTCTATTTCGTACCTGTGGCTAACTGAACCATCCAAGGTTTATCATGTTTTAATTTTCCTAGTTTGCATATATCAACAATTTTAGGTGCAACATAGCTCTAGCAAGCATCGAGATCAATAAGTATTGAGATAGGTTTGTTCAATATATTACCTTCTATCTCGACCATCGTAGCTTGATGATATTCATGTTGACCATCTAATGATGCATAGATCCGGTATGTTCTAGATATGTCCTCGATAGTTGGTTATTCTTGTAAGTTGTGCAAGACCCCAACGGTCTTGTTCTTACAATCTCGGGCATAATGAGGCCCATTGCATTTCCAGCACTTGATTTATAGTGGGGTAGCATTGGATCCACTTTTTACTAGTTTGTTAACATTAACAATTGGTACATAAGGATTCATACCAAGTTTATTAAAGTTCCTTTTTGCTTGAAAGTTGTTATTCTGCTTCCTGTAAGGTTGTGGGTTGGACCCAGGTTTGCGGTTATCAGAGAAGTTCCCAGAGTTGTCTTGTTTTTGGTTCAAGTTTTCTTGCCTCAGCTGTCCATGTTCATAATAGAGCCTATCTTTGTGCAGCATGGTATCCAAAGTCTTAGGTATGTCAAATTCATTCTTGTCCCAAAAACTGGGAGGAAGACATCCTAGGAACTGCTAGATATTTACCTTTTCTTCTTTGATGTATTGTACATAATGCAACATATATAGAAATCTATTAATAAATGCATCCATAGTCATGGATCCCATGTGTAGTTCGTGAAACTCTTTCACTTTTCTTTCAAAGAACCTTTCCAACATATATTTTTCTTAGAAACATTTTCAGAAAGTATCCCAGCGTATTTCATGCAGCTCATATTTCTTGGTCTATATTAAATATCTCCACCATCTTGTTGTTTTCCATTCAAGTTATAGATGGAAATCCTAGCATTCATCTCAATTGAATAATTATGAACCTGAAAATACTTAGTACTCATGCCCAGCAGCCACTCTTCATCCTTTTCCACAGTTTTTACTTCACCTTCATAGGCCGGGGCTCCTATTTTTCGAAATCCCCCCTGAAGACTATCATCAGTCCTTTGCTTCTTTCTCCGTGGAGTAAGTGAGTCACCACTAAAAGGATTGTGATAGTCTTCTTTATTTTCTTCAGGGGTAGATTTGTTTTCCTCCTTGCTTGGGATGCTACCTCATTTTGGGTAAGGTTTTCTTTTGGAACTATTTGTGGATAGAGTAGGTTTACCTTACGGGATTCCTCTTGTCATATTTCTCAGTAAGGCTTCATTTATAGCTTGATGTTGCTTCCTTTCATTCAGGTTGTCTTCTCTGAAACTTTTCAATTCAGCTTGAAGGTTGTGTAAAGTTTTCAAAACATCAGAGCTTAACTCTACCAATATCTCCACTTCTAGAGTGGGGGTGGTCATCTTTCCTTGATGACTGTTTTCTTCCTCAGTTTTCATAAACTGATCAATGCTGTAAAATTTTCCTGTAAACACAAAAAAATTAATGGCAGAAAAATTTATGTTAGTAACATATTAAATCAACATGCTTTATTTTCTCTGTGTGAATGCTTGGTGCACCCATAGGTCTCTTAGTATTGAAACAGGGATCTGACACCACTTGTAATGTCCCCAAAAATTGAAATTTTTTTTTTTTATAGGCTAGTAAAAACTACCTAGACGGAACATTATTCACTTACGAAACTCTATCGTACACTTCATGTACCTCTATTTATTCGTTCTATCTTTTAATTCCAATTATTATTTTTAATGTATTTTACTTATGATGTTGTATTGTTGTTTACTGCTTGGTATTATGTTTGCACTTTTGTCGCTTATGTGTCGTCACTGGATTTATATGCTTCGTCGTTTCTGCATTGTTGCACTTGTTAATTATGGAGTCCTATCTTAACTTTGTTTGTGGAAACAAAGTGGGCGGAGTGGCGAAACTCCATCTCCCATGATGGTTTGAGAGGAAAAGGCGTTTACTTGTTAGCAGGATTAGTTCTCTGAACTAAGGCACCTATTCTATTTACATGCAGTTCATGCTTGTGACAAAAAAATGTTTAAAGAGTACGGAAAACTGTGACTTTAAATATCATACTACTGTTGGAGTAGGGTCTCACAGCTACAGGAGAAGCTGCCATTTTGGCGGATAGATAGTTTTGGCAAAGATATAAGAGATAAGGTAAAGATACAATGCTGTAGCATGTTTCTAGCTGTAGATCAGAGCCGAAAACTATGACTATCGGGCTAGAGAAGTCAAAGAAGACGATAGTACCTGAGCGGCCAAAAAGAGAGAGCTCACCCACTGCATTCAAGGCAGCGGTGAAGACAGGAGGGCTCAGCTACCCTCATAAAGGAAAAAGGGGCAACGAGTCCTAGGTATTGAAGATGAAGGACAGAAGAGGAAGCGGCACCCAGTACCCACGATCAACACCAGGAAGCATGGAAGACTCCAAAGAGCTGTGGTGTGACAGAAAGTGGTAGTTTGAGTACAGATAGACCGACTGTCACAGTTAGGCTTTTTGGGTTACTGTTGGGACAGGCCACGGTGTTGTAATGGTGAGACCTTTGGGCCGCCTATAAAGGGATGTTAACTGTATTGTAAAAGGTTAGCTAGTCGGATAACCTGTAGTTATTTAGACAGTTAGCCCATCTGAGAGTCTAGTAGTCTGTTAGCTCATAGTTATTTTGTATTATAATAGAGTCGAGCTCTCGTTCTGCTATTTAGTCCATAGTTACCTTACTATAATAAGGAGCCGATTCTAGTAGTATGTATGTAAACATTCTGCAGGGATTGACAGAGAGAGAGAGAGAGAGAGAGAGAGAGAGAGAGAGAATATTGTAAGAAGGCAATATAGAGAAAGAGAAGAGATCTAGGAGAGAAGGGCTCTCGGTAGTGAGTGTGGAGTTACCCAAAAGATCTCTAGTTGCAAAATAGGTTGCAGCAGAACTGTGTACTCTCTCAAGATATAATAAACACAATTTTGTGGATGTAGCTTCTACCCTAGAAGTGAACCACGTAAAACCAGTGTGTTATGTGATTATTTCATGTGATTGTGCTTTACTTAGTTGAATGATCTGTTATCTGTTACATGAATGTTGTATCTCAGTTAGTAAATGTCCGTATGTCCTCATTCAGTTACAGCATTATTGAAGGATAAAGGTGGATTTACATGTATCAAGCGTCTGCATATGAGTTTATCAGTGCTAGTTTCACACAATAATAAGTCATTCTGTTAAAGCGTTTCCAGTATACTTATTCAGCAGGTTAAGTATAGTTGAGGTAGAGTGTGTTGAACTATGGAAGTTCAAGTCAGAATGTTTACTATCTTGTTGAAAGTTAACCAAGTCATTTCACCCAGTGAGATAGCCTCTGGACCGTGAGGGTCACAGTGGGCTGTAGTATAGAAGATATCGAGTTGACAGTAGGCGATATCGCATCGTCAGAGGAGCTGCGGTGTGAGATATCACAGAGCATGGGTTAGGTGGAAGGGATACTTCCGCACCACCCGAGTCACTGCGATGCGATAGGAGTCCTTCCCCTGTCAGAACCAGTGAGTAAGAGAGAACCATGCGTTGTAGAGATATCTCGCTGGCTAAGAGAAACCGTGAGATCCCAGGATGCTACAGAACCTGGTTGAGGACACCTGAGTCTTCGTCCAACCCATAAGATCACTTCGAGTGAGACTTCAGGCCATTTTGTGGTCGGTCACCGAAAGGGTCAATGAGCTAGGGGTATTGTTGGTATATGTATATTGGTAAACCCAGGTCTGCCCAGATAGCCAACAAATGGTTCCGTTGCCGGCTTTGAACACATTACAGAGCTAATGTTTTGTTGGCATCCTACTAGAGACAAACTCTACCAGTGGCTTGCGTCTAAGGAGAAAGAGTTTGCAAAACAAGAGAACAAGAGTCCTAGACTGAGTATAGAGGACTGGTTGCAAAAACATATCTACATAGACGTGCATAGGATATTTTTTGCGACCTATGGAAATGAGTTGTACGACTGGTTATCAAAGCTGACTGATCGGAATATATTCAAAAAGAAAAGAAACATCGTGTGGACATTGGAGTTGATTCACAATGTGAAGAGCATAGACAATCCCATTACACAAGTAGTCAACTTCTGGCTTGCGAGTGTGCTGGTAGGATTTGTTACAGAGTTTGCAGTTGAACAGACAAAAAGCTTCAGTGAGGCTAAGCAGTACTTCTTCAAAGGATATCGCGGTAAGTACCTAAAATATTTAAACTTGTCCATTAAGATGTTATTATATGAAAAAGGAGTAATGGATATAGTTTTAGACCAGTAAGATAAGAAAGTGTGATGTCACAAGAGTTTGAGAGTGATTTTGATGATATTGGATGTACACGTAGTGGCAAGAAATATAAAGTAGATTTCAGCTCTTCCATATTTGAAAACAGTTCAAATAATACTAGACAACAGAGTCATAGTAATACAGAAAGAACAGAAGGGAATATCCCTTACCACCCTTATACCCCACAGAAAACAACCGGGACTCAGAACAATATCGTAGGAACTCCATATAGTAGTTCACCCACAGCACATACTACCGCTACATCACCCACATCTACACCGCCAAGTAGTAGTAACACAGCAAATCAGCATCCACCACGTAGAAATAGAATGGGGGATGACATGAAGTTACCTACCTTTAATGGTACGGGAGCAGAAGACCTAGAGCAGCACTAGTTTTTATGTGAAGCCGTGTGGACCATTAAAGGAATCCACGATGATAATATTAAACTTGTACAGTTGGTCACCACACTTAGGGAATGAGCCTTAACATGGTATATGAAGTATACCTCAGCGATACCCATAACACTTATACAGGTCCGGACTGCCATGATTAAAGAATTTAAGAAGCCCAAGTCCGAATCGCAGTGTATCACAGAGCTCAAAGACATTAAACAGTTACCTACAGAGTCAGTATGGGACTTTGATCAGAAATTCAAAGCTCTCATAGACCAAGTTAGCTTTGAGTTTGCGCCGGAGCAGCATAAGGAATGGTTCATCGTAGCACTACTCCCGCATATTAGACATCCACTAATGTAGCAGAGACGTCGTATGTAGGATGAAGCATTGGATATGGCAATGAAACTGGAGGCGTCACCTCTAGCTGAGAGCAGTACAGGTATGACAAACCTGCAAAACCAGTTAGCAAATCTCACGTTATAGATGCATGAGATTAGAAAAGGAAAAGAGATTGCACAAGACATATGGTGTATCAAGTGTAAAGCACAATGCCATAATAAAGATAACTGTCCAGTATTTGTTGAATACTTATCAAGTGGGGCTCCTAACACCTTAGTAAAAACTCAAGGGCCATGGTGTGAACTATGTAGAACAATAGGACATCCACCTAAGCAATTCCCTTTACTTCAGAAGTATGTACAGACACCTAAGAACTTATATTGTACCTTCTGTAAGTCAATAGGACATGAAGACCATACCTGCAGAGCCTACGATCTCATGGTTGATAGAAAACATGACTTGTACAGAGTCCAATCAGAGACACTGGGTCCACCAGCAAGACCACAGCATGAACCGGCTCCTATAGGCCGTGGAGGAGGATTCAGAGGACGAGGTCGTGGAGGAGGCTTTGGCCGTGGTGAAGGCTTTGGCCGTGGCCGTGGACCGATTACTTGTTACAAATGTGGAGTTGTAGGACATTATGCTAGGGACTATCAGAGCCCTACTACGACATGTAATTATTTCAAATCTTACGATCGCACTATAGAAGAATGTCCTGCCTTGATATCCAAGATCAGGGAACCTAAGCCAGCGGTACACCAAAACATTCAGCTTATCACTTCTAAGCAGAAAGAGCCAGAACCAAGAGTCAACATTGTGACTCACAATGGTGCTTCCACTAGAGGGACACCGCAGGATACTGAAGAGAAAATAGGACCGGAGTGGGTGCGCAAAGCTACTAATAAATCAACACCACTTGACTTGTAGAAGAATAAAGAAACATTTCAGGAAGCTAAAACTTTCTTTAATGAACCTATACAATCAGGACCCCAGGTACAGCCATCTAGGGGCGTACCACAACAAACACCTTGTGGCCTTAGTCCTGTGGAGACATCGCAGGCTACCACATCAGGAATATGCGATGAGGATGAGTCGATAGGAAGCATACAATCCTTCCTGCGGAGTTGCTTGAAACTTGTAAGAAATGATAAAGCTATCAGAGAGCTTCAGTGAATCATAGATCAGTATTTGCCATCTTCTTCCATTAGAAGGGTGCAGCATGCTGTTCATAATATTATGGGCCATACAAGAACAGGAAGAGAGATGTGACTCACAGCACAAGTTGGAGAATTTTAAATGGATGAGGTAATCCTAGACTTAGGATCAGAGGTAAATATTCTGACTAAGCAAACATGGGAACAGATGGGTAGCCCCAATTTAACCAGATCGCCTATCCATCTACGACTAGCCCATCAACAGAAGGTATCACCACTGGGTCGATTACCACAAGTTCCAGTTGGCATTGACGGAGTTCGCAGTTTTGCAGACTTTAAAGTTATAGAAATCATTGGGGATAGTAGACCGTATCCAGCTTTACTAGGTATTGATTGGGAAATCGATAACATGGCTATTATCGATTTAAAGAAAAGACAAATGACCTTTGAGGATACATAGATACGGGTCATCGCACCGTTGGATCCTTTTCAGGGACCTACATATATTGAACCTATCCAAGTAGAGGATGAGGCGCGTAATATGGAGATCCTCTATCAGATGACCACCAACCAGAGTGACGAAATCAACCCAACCGTAGAAGGAAATATCAGTTCGTGATGTGACAACTCATGCGCATTGGATTCAAATGTTGGTCTAGAGAACTGGCAGAACATACTTTATGAAGTCTCGGTTTGTAGATGTGCATATCTGATTAAGTTACTGCGATGGATCGAAGCAGAGCTTAAGGATATTCCGTCATTTGATGGCTTAGCAGATGTCAATGACTTTTTATACCAGTTTGAACAAGAAATTCCTCACGAGCAGAGGATGTCAGTGATTGAACTTACAGTAAGAGCCACACCTGCAAGATGGTGGAATGCACACAAGCAACATATCGCGTCATGGGACGACTTCAAGAGATTGACGGCGATCAGGTTTTCTAATGACAAAGAGTGTCTACAGAAGAAATATACAGGAGAAAGTGACCCTAAGTCACACATTCAGAGTTGTGAACAGAATTGGTTGGGCATTCCCGAGGATGAATGGGTTCACCGATTCATTCACACTTTAGATAAAATTCCAAAGAATTGGTACACTGAGACAGAGTTGCGTAGAGGAACAACTACATGGCCACTTATGATAGACAACTTTGAACTCACTTTCGCTTTTGAATCTAAGTACCCAAGCATTAATCAGGCTTTATACATTATAAAGATTAAGATCTTTGAGGACTGCACCCTATTAGTGTCGGCTCAACCTGATTGGGCTGTTCAATTGGACCAGGCACTAGAGTGCTATAACTTTGCATCAGAACCAGAGGAGGAGGATGAGGATCCTCGCAACATCAACATCCCAGAGTTAGAAGGCACTCGTGATGTTGATGGACCAAAGCTAGAGACTTCATCTATCATAGAACCTATCAAGATTAAGAAGATCAACATTGGCACAGACACAGAACCAAAGTTTGCATCCATTGGAGACTATTGGAACAATGAAACGGTAGGACACATTGCAGATCTGTTACATGACTACCAGGACTTATTCCCCACTAAGTTCACAGAAATGAAGGGAATAGTTGGAGATTTGGGAGTAATGAGGATACCATTGAAAGAGGATGCTAGACCAGTTAAGCAGCGTCCATATAGATTAAATCCTCGGTATAAAGAAAAAGTTAAGGATGAGATCGATAAGATGCTAGCAGCAGGCATCATTGAGCAAGTGGAAGAAAGTGAATGGGTTAGTCCCATGGTCGTACAAGAGAAGAAAAACAGAGGAGAAATCAGAATCTGTGTCGATTTGTGTAAACTCAACAATGCATCACTTCATGACCAATTTCCAACACCTTTTACTGATGAAGTTCTAGACAATGTGGGAGGATAGGAGGTCTACTCCTTCACCGATGGCTTTTCAGGCTATCACCAAATCAGAATCCATCCAGAAGATCGATCTAAGACCACTTTTCTGATAGAATGGGGCTTATTCTAGTATACGGTAATGCCCTTTGGTCTTAAGAATGCACCAGCTATCTTTTCAAGAGTAGTAGTTGCTGTATTTAAAGAGTACATCCATAAATTCTTAGAATTATATTTTGACGATTGGGCTGTATTTGGATTAATCGACAAACATATAGGTGATTTAAGACTAATGTTAGAGAAATGTAGCCAATACCAGATTTCTCTAAACTTAAAGAAATGCATATTCTGTGCACCATTTGCTATTTTGTTGGGTCACATTGTCTGTAGACAAGGATTGATGGTAGATCCTGCAAAGATTGCCATCATCGTAAATCTTCCAGCACCAAACTCATTCAAGCAGTTGAGGACAGCTCTTGGTCATACCAGGTACTATAGAAAATTTATCAAAGGTTATGCAAAGATCACAACACCTATGGAAAAGCTGTGAAAGAAAGATGTAAAATTCCTATGGAATGAGGAATGCCATAAAAGTCTAGACACCCTTAAAGAGAAGATGGTTACAACACCCATCTTAGTATTCCCAGACTGGACCAAGCCATTTCATGTACATGTGGATGCATCTGGAATCGCACTGGGGATCGTCTTAAACTTTCCAGGAGAAGGAGGTATTGATCACCCTATCGCATACTCAAGCAAAAAACTATCCACCACAGAAAAGAACTACACCACCATAGAAAGAGAAGGATTAGCCGCGGTGTATGCTCTACAGAAATTTATGCACTACCTGCTAGGTGCCTCATTCAAAATGTTCACTGACAACTTCACTTTGAAGTACTTGGTCAATAAGCCAGTGTTAGGGGGAAGAATCTGCAGATGGTTACTCCTATTTCAGGAGTATGATTTTGAAATTATTGTCAAACCAGGGAGATTAAATGTTGGACCAGATCATCTATCGTGGATAGACTCAGGAGAAGAGCCAAGTAACCTAGAGGAAAACTTGCTCAATGCACAGTTGTTTTCTATTCAGATCGCAGACGAGTACTGTGCTAATATTATTCACTTTCTCACTACAGGATGGGCACTTGTTGAGTTTACCAAGTAGCAAAAGAAACAGCTAGCTGTTAAAGCAACAGACTTTACTTTGATTGCGGGACAATTATATAAGTTAGGTCCAGATGAAGTCCTACACAGATGCATCATGCCACACGAGAAAGAGGCCATTATTAGAGAAGCACATTCTGTAACCGCAGGAGGTCATTTCATAGGAAAGTTGACTACGCAGAAAATCCTGACTGCAAGATTATGGTGCCCTACTTTGCATAAGTATACTAAGGAATTTTGCAGATACTGCGATATCTGCGAGAGGGTAGGAAAACCTTCATGGAGAGATGAAATGCTGCTGCGACCACAGATTATGCTGCGTGCATTTGACAAGTGGGCTATAGATTTTGTGGGTCCTATCAACCCACCAGGAAAACGAACGGGCATGAGATACATCATCACCGGAATAGAATACCTCACCAGATGGGTGGAGGCTAAAGCAGTAAGGAATTGTGATGCTGCTACAACTACACAGTTCCTCTTTGAGAACATCATCAGTAGATTTGGATGTCCAGTAATTTTGATGAGCAATCAAGGCACCCATTTCTTGAACCACACTATTGAGGCCTTGACAGAGGAATTCCATATACAACACCATAAGAGCACTACCTACCACCCACAAGCTAATGGTACGGTGGAGGCCTTTAACAAGATTCTATAAAATGCTCTTACTAAGATCTGCAACAGCCAAAGAAACGATTGGGACCTCAGGGTTAATGTTGTGTTATGGGCTTATAGGACTACATGCAAGAAACTTACAGGACATACACCTTTCAGCTTTGTGTATGGACAAGAGGCTATTATTCCTATGGAATATATTATGCCCAGTCTAAGAATTGCTCAGATCACCAGGATGACAGATGCATATACGACAAATGAAAGGCTAGCGCAGCTGCTTGCCTTAGAGGAAGATAGGTTCATCGCAGGATTCCATCAGAAAGTGCAGAAGGCACGAGAGAAAGCTTGTCATAAAAGGCATGTAAAGAACAATATTTTTTAGATAGGAGACCTAGTCCTCCTCTATGACAGTAAGTTTGTGAAGTTTCCAGGAAAATTCAAGACGCATTGGTTGGGGCCATACCATATTCGGTAAGTTACAGATGGAGGTGTCGTTCAGCTCAGCAAACTGAACGGGGAGATTCTTCCAAATTTCATTAATCGTAGTAGGCTTAAGCTTTACAGTGCTAGCAATTCCATATCCCAGCCTTAACTTAGATAGATATGAGAGTGTATATGTCTAGTGTAGTTGAAAGGAGGCATCGCACCGGTAGTTAGTCTACACCGGCAGGTAAAAAGCAATCGCATGAGGAGAGTTTTTTTTTTTTAATGTGTGTTAAGTTTGTTTTGCATAGGTGATGCGGTGTGACATCGCGGTAAGGTGATGATTCCACGTGCCACGTAGAAACTTTAAAAAGAAAACATAGAGGGCCAGTCAATTCGCCTTCTGACAGGAAGTTAATGAAGAAATGACTGGTATACCTTACCGTAGATTTGGCAACAGCATCATAAATTTTCCAGATCTAGTAAATCTTCGACGAGACCGGCACCTGCACACAGGTTTCGAGGGAAATTTGATCAGATTTCAACATTTAATAAAGATCGAGATGACGGGTGTGGTCTCGTCCATGCAATTAATACCACCGACGAGTTCAGCCTAGATGACTATTGCATCCAGGATTATAGACTTCAGCATAAAAGCAGAGATCATTCATTCAGGACGGTTACTTTTGCAAGATCTGAGAGCTATAGAGTAAGTTGTTAATTTTTCCCTGTGCAGAGATAATTTCATTACAGAGTGCTGTGATTTTCCTATTTCGCAGCCATTGCCAATCCAGACTATTGCACTGAGTGGGTTTTGTCCGAGGAGGAACCTTTAGAAGACATTTTGAGACGATTCGAGCATGGAGGCCTTGTGTCCGCTATGACGACACCACCCAAGGGTATGCAACCAATTTCATTATAGGTCAGAAAGGTGCCAAGGATGAGGAGCCAATCTTAGATAGTAGAAGAATCCAGTCCGGAGACGGAGGAAGAAGTTCATAGTGCACCAGACTATATTGTGCCACGAGTTGAAGGCGCACCAGAGGTAAACATTCCCAAGAGTGCTAAGTTTCATATTCCCATACCACCGATTTATTCTCGAGTAAAGGAAGATGGATATCTATTACGATATGCCCCTAATGTAAAATTTATAGATTATAACCTTGGAGATAGTAAGACATATCCTCAGTTTTGGTCGGATCAGTATCTTATGATTCAAAAGAACCCAAGGACAGGTGCAAATGAATATGTTCCTATGGAACATGTCCAGACTCTTGAGCACTCAGGCTTGCTCAATTTGTTGAGAATACCACATTTTGGAAGAGGAGCAGAGGTTAATGTCGTGGTGCACGTCCTACTTTCTTGTGTACATGGAGGTTACCTCTGGCTAGGTAACAAGGTCGACCTAAACGTCGACTTGATACACCGCATCATCAGGCTGTCCAAGACTGGTGAGGACCCTAATACACATATAATAGAAAAGACCAAGGATTTCAAGCTACCACCATCCCTAGTTACCAAGTATAAGCTACAGAGAGGAGAACGGTCTTATGACATCGTAAGCTTAACAGACGATACACTCAGATTTACAGCCATTCTTCTTGCAGGCAGAATGTTAACCAAGGTTCTCCTAAAGGAAGTCACAGGATCAGTAATTCACCTTTCCATACAAGTTGCAGAAGGTGAACAGTTCAACTGGTGTTTATTTTTGTTAAATGTTTTTCAGCAAGATTGTTTGACAGCCCAGGATGAGGCAAACCACCCCTTCCATTTCTCGTGGATACTTATACTATGTGCATTCGTCAGGTGGAAGGAGCCGCCCCATACCCAGTTTCGACAGCTAGAAAGTGGCGAGTCCAGAGGCATGCGCTATACCAACTTATGGGAGAGCAGCAGCCCAACCAAGAAAAAGAAAAATATGATAGTATTCTATGAATACTATAAACTGTTGAAGAGAATCATCCAAGATAAGCCATAGATTAGCACAGAGACTGTGGACATATATGATAATCGGCTTGATTTTATGGCAGACAGCCATAGAATCTACCTGAGGACAAAAAGGTCTAAAAGGGACAATTGGGATAATCGTTGGTTCAAGATGACAACACAGGATGTCAAAGACATCATCAAAGACTTTGACAACGAGTGGAAACAAGCATTAGAGGATACCACAACACTACCATTAGGAACCGCACAGACAAACCCATCAGACAAAGGCAAAGACAAAGTGGGGTCCCAGACACAAGATACAGCAGAAGTGCCACTACCGGGAGAAAAGAGGAAAGACCCAGAGGAGGCGCCACTAGATTCACCAACGAAGAAGAAAAATTAGAAAGCCACAAAACTACCTTTGAAGACTACATTGATAGATGATGACTATGAACAAATTGCAGCAAGACTAAAGGACGAAATAGACGACACATTTCAGGCGATGGAGGCATCGCAGGGAAAGATACAGGGGGTGATAGATCAGCAGCTTGCGGAGTTAAAAACACTAACAGAGAAGACTTCCATGATCCACACTGATTTAATCAAGACGCCCGCAGGAGAAAGTTCAACACAGTCGATTTCCCGCGAGGAAATCTTGGCAAAGGATCGCATCAATACAGTCTTCATACCACTAGGGAGCATCTGATTCCCTGCTTCAATCATGGATGTAAAGATACAGATTAGGAAACCTGTCGAGGTTAACCTTGCAGAGTTTCACCTTGATCAGTTACAGATGATCTAGCAGCAGCTAAGCGCAGAGCTCGGAGATAGAGAGCTCGTGACTTATAAACAAAACACACAGCTGAAACAAAAGAATGCAGCACTCACCGCAAGTTTTTAGACAAAAGAGGAGGAGTTAAGAACATATTAATAAATAGAACAGGATCTCAATCAGGTCCTACAGAGCATCGCGTTGGAGTTACCCCAATGTAACATTGAGTTTGCCTTGCCTCTCACGGACAAGGTAAGAAGAGTTGCAGACAGAGCAAAGGATCTGGAAGAAACAATAACCAAGATGGAAGAAGACCACAAAGCACAGATTGCTGAGATTGAGTTTCAAGCACTGGGAACCCCCCAGGAAGACAAGGAAGTGAGAATATAGGCCTTTAGACTCACTTCCGCACAGATGAAACCTCGCATAGATGATGCAC
This sequence comes from Pseudotsuga menziesii, assembly GCA_001517045.1. Classification (NCBI taxonomy): domain Eukaryota; kingdom Viridiplantae; phylum Streptophyta; class Pinopsida; order Pinales; family Pinaceae; genus Pseudotsuga; species Pseudotsuga menziesii. Next base: position 117,359 of record LPNX010399934.1, on the reverse strand, counting down.
AGTCAGTGCTAGCTGATGCAACGAGCACATGGTCAGAGTTAGATGAGCATTCCGAGAGAGTAGAACTCCAGCAAAGCATTCAACAAATAGAGAATGCCATAGCAGCAATGAAGGAAGAAATCAAGAGTTTAGGAGCTCTTGCGAAGATGAGAAAGACGATAGAAATGAATCGCTTGCAACAGGAAGCGTGGCGGTTGAAAGCAAAGGAGATACAAATCAATAACCTGCTTCAACCATATCACGAACAAATCAGAGAGCTAGTCGAGGTGGTTGAGCAGAAGGTTAGGGAGTTCACTACCACCAAGAATAAAATTGATGCAATAGAAGACTCCAGTATTAGTCAAGCTATGTTTAAATTGGCACAAGAGTGTGTCGAAACTATGGAGAAAGAAGTCGCAGGACTTTGGCAGAAACTTACGAAGACTTCACAGGAAGCCAAGGAGAAAGTAAAGTAGGAGAAGCCCACTGTTAGTGGCTTGAGGATGAGCCACAAGTAAGTGTTAGGGGACTATTGGAGTAGGGTCCCGTGGCTACAAGAGAAGCTGCCATTTTGGTGGATAGACAGTTTTGGAAAATATATAAGAGATAAGGTAAAGATACGACACCGTAGTATGTTTCTAGCTGCAGATCAGAGCCAAAAACTGTGACTATTGAGGCAGAGAAGTCAAAGAAGATGACAGTACCTGAGCGGCCAAGAAGAGAGAGCTCACCCACTACATTCAAGGAAGCAATGAATATAGGAGGGCTTAGCTACCCTCATAAAGGAAAAAGGGGCAACGAGGCCGAGGTATTGAAGACAAAGGACGGAAGAGGAAGTAGCGCCCAGTACCCATGATCAGCACCGAGAAGTGTGGAAGACTGCAGAGAGATGTGTTGTGACGAAAAGCGATAGTTCAAGTACAGATAGACTGACTGTCATAGTTAGGGTTTTTGGGTTACTGTTGGGACATGCCCATAGTGTTGTAATGGCAAGACCTTCGGGCCGCCTATAAAGGGATGTAAATTTTATTGTAAAAGGTTAGCTAGTTGGATAAGCTGTAGCTATTCAGACAGTTAGCCCGTCTGAGAGTCCAGTAGTCTGTTAGCTCACAGTTATTTTGTATTGTAATAGAGTCGAGCTCTGGCTCTGCTATTCATTCCATAGTTACCTTACTGTAACTAGTAGTCGATTCCAGGAGTATGTATGTAAACANAGAGAGAGAGAGAGAGAGAGAGAGAGAGAGAGAATATTGTAAGAAGGAAATATAGAGAAAGAGAAGAGATCTAGGAGAGAAGGGCTCCCGGCAGTGAGTACAGAGTTACCCAAAAGATCTCTAGCTGCATAATAGGTTGCAGCAGAACTGTGTACTCTCTCAAGATATAATAAAAAAATTCTGTGGACGTAGCTTCTACCCTAGAAGTGAACCACGTAAAACTAGTGTGTTATGTGATAATTTCATGTGATTGTGCTTTACTTAGTTGATATTTGTTATCTGTTACATGAATGTTGTATCTTAGTTAGTAAATGTTTGTATGTCCTCATTCAGTTATAGCATTATTGAAGGATAAAGGTGGATTTACATGTATAGAGGGTCTGCATATGAGTTTATCAGTGCTAGTTTCACAGAGTAATAATTCATTATGTTAAAGTGTTTCCAGTATACTTATTCAGCCGGTTAAGTATAGTTGAGGTAGAGTGTGTTGAATTGTGGAAGTTCAAGTCATAATGTTTAGTATCTTGTTGAAAGTTAGCCAAGTCATTTTACCCAGTGAGATAGCCTCTGGACCGTGAGGGTCGCAGTGGGTCGTACTATAGAATATATCGGGTTGACAGTAGGCGATATCGCACCATTAGAGGAGCTTCGGTGTGAGATATCGCAGAGCTTTGGTTAAGAAGAAGGGAGAGTTGTGCACCGTCCTAGTCATTGCAATGCGATAGGAGTCCTTCCCTTGTCATAACCCACAAGTAAGAGAGAACCACCCATCGCAGAGAGATCTCACTGGCTAAGAGGAACCATGAGACCCCAGGATGCTACAGAACCTAGTTGAGGACACCTGAGTGTTCGGCCAACCCATAAGATCACTTCGGGTGAGACTTCAGGCCATTTTGTGGTCTATCGCCGAAAGGGCCAGTGAGCTAGGGGTATTGTTGGTATATGTATATTAGTAAACCCAGGTCTGCCCAGATAGCCAACAATTGCTGGTTGACTTTGGTTCTTTTATTGGCTCTAAATTATACAGGTATAGTTACTATTCTCGTCAATTTAACTATTACTACTAAAGCTTTTGTTTAGAACTTATGCTTCCTTCGGGTCTTTTAACTCTTTATTTCATATTTTGGCATTAATTATTGTTTACATTTTAGTTTATTAAAAATTATTAACCCTTCTTGTGTTCTCTCTTTTGCAGGTTAAATACATGGCCTTCAAAACCCAACCATTGATTTCTAAGGGTTAAAGTAATTAACATGGCATATTCCATATGCCATGTTCACTAAGCAAAATCTTAGGGCTTAATTGTATTGCGTTAATTTTATTTCTGAAAGCCTAAGGTTCAGATGTTAATAGGTTTTTAAACCTATGGTACATACATTATATTAATATGTAAGTCTTATGTTGACTTAAGGCTAGCGTAGACCATATATGGACTGTACACTTAAACCTTATCATTTGTAATATCTTAACCTTTCTAGGATGTTGTTATACCCAAATATTGCCACCAATATGTGATGAGATCCTTAACATCTATGTTTTCCTTAAATCCCAAACTTGGAGTGGAAACATGCTCTGGATGTCAATTCTACATAAAAAAACTAGAACTGCTTTTTCCCTTTAGCTGATGAGCGGTACCTTGTTCAGCACCACCTAAGTCTTGTTATAAAAAAGTGGTGCCACTTTGTATGTGCTTTGTTCTTGAAGCAGTTCTTACCCTTCACCACTCTGTGATAAAGGAACATAAGCAGTACCCTTGGTAAAAATGGAAAAAAAGAGGATTCTCGAGGCTTCTAGAACATGAGCCTCGTGTCCTCCCTTTTTTCTATCAATCTGGGTTGGATGGAGTCGAGATCCTTCTTGCTAGGATCTTATGGCCACCTCACCCACAATTCTCTCAACTATCCCTAACCATTGAGCCCTATAAATACAAGCTCATGTCCCATACTCTAGGGGGAGAACTCAATGGTAATGTTATGTTGTTGAATTGACTATATGTCCCAATCCATTGGAAAGAACAAGAGAGAAAGTTCGAGCTATCGGCGATGAGGTGTTTGTATTGTGGAGGAGTTTGTCAACACTAATGCAATGGTTGTAAGCTTCTTCATTGATTTTTTAATGCAAAGCTGATTTCCGTCCCACATATCTGTTGTACTGATCTCACATGTATATGTTACTCGATTCCTTAGTCACTATTATGGATGTGTGAATAATGTTTTGGTAGCTTTGATGTTCTTATTTGTTTGAAATGTTTTGCAAGTACATAGGTTCATCATCAAAGCATTATTCTAGGTGTTTAAAACATTCAGGGAAGGTCTTCGTCCTTTGACGTTCACTTATTTGTTCTGGATCTGAACCATTCAAACAAGAGGAACAACTTCTATCCGTAGAAGGTGCAATATTCCTGACAACAAAACTAGCAACTCCACTGGCGATGGTAGACATTGCACATGGTGCCTGAGCAAGATCTTCAACTACATTATAAAATTGGGTAGCTCGGGCATTAGGATTAAAAACATCCTTCCTAACAGTACTCCAAATTTGTCCAACGCAAGGCAAAGACTTGTTAACCGCATTAGGAGCTTTAGACCCAGACAACACCAATTTGATTCATTTTAATGTCGAGAACTATAAGTCCAGACTAAATCCCAAACTCACTTTCCAAATCATAATGAAAGTAGTCAAAAAGAAGGTCTTAAGAATTGTCTTAGATGAAGGAGCTTCAACTTTGTTTTTTTCCCTGTCTTATTGGAAAGCTATTGGCTCTCCTACGCTTGTAACATCACCGACGACTCTGAAATCCTTTGATGGATGAGGTTGCTAGCCCCATGGTCTCATACCAGCCCTTTCAATCGATCTTTGGGGAAAAATGTTTCCATTCAAGTGGAAGTACTAGATGCCTCGTTAGACTACAACCTGCTATTATGAAGAAATTGGTTTTATGCCATGGGCTGCTATAACTTCGATGATATTTAGAATCGTCCAATTTCTGCATCTTGCAAGGATTGTAACCATTGACCAGCTTGATTTCTATATACCGGATGTTACCACCCCTATGGCCAATAACATCCCTATGTTAGGCTAGTCCCCTCCTCCTCACCAGTTGATTGGGGTAAGCATGCTGAAGGATTCTTCCCTTATGGGTATTTTTCCATCAAACCCTCCTAACAAAGAAACGACGACAATAAATTTGATTTCTTTGTTTGATTATGATCTAAAGGGAAAAAAAATATTTGGGTCCACCTCGTTCAGTCTGCATGAAGCAATGTACAACGTTATCCAAAACCTTTTCGATGACCGCACTAATGACCTTCATCTGGTGGCCTCGAACCCTTACCACCTACCCTACTTGTTAGAACCCTCTCTTCCTAGTTTGGATTATCTCTCCCAGACTTTTCCTTGTGATGAGTACATTATGAATATCATGAGTACGAATGAACCTACATGGGAGGATCATCACCATAGTTCCTCGTTCCTCCCCAACACCAATTCAGTAGACCATGATTTTGCATCCCTTTTTACTACTGATATTGTCAAAACTTCTCAAACTCCTATATTGTTGCAGAACATGGATTCTAAAGGCAACCTATGCAACATTACTCAAGCAAATCCAATTGACATATCAGCCAAGCCTGACAACCTTGAGCATGTTCATGTTGGGAAGAACTGCTCAGCAGAAGAATCTGAAGCATATAGAGCACTTTTCAAAGAATTTTGAGATGTCTTTGCCTGGTCCTACAAAGAAATGTCAGGGATAGAACCATCCATTGTGGTTCACGAAATAAAAACCTATCCCACTAAAAAACTTGTTAGGAAAAAATTGAGGCAAGTCCATCCATGGAAAGCCACAGCTATCAAATATGAAATAGAAAAACTTCTAAACTCAGGTTTATTTATCTCGTACCCCTCACGGAATGGGTATCGAACGTCCTCCCTGTCAATAAAAAGCAAGAGACTATTAGAGTCTGTATCTATTTCAAATATTTGAACAAATCTTTCCCCAAAGACAACTTTCCCACTCTGCATATCAACAACTGTGCCAGAATTTTCATTTCTCATTCATGGATGGCTTTTTAGGTTATAATCATATTGAGATTTTACCCACCGATCAACACAAGACAACATTTATTTTCCCTTGGGTAACCTTTACATACAGGAGGTTACCATTCAGCCTGAAAAATGATGGAGCCACTTTCCGTCATGCTATGTCCTATGTGTTTCATAATATAAAACATATTGTAGAACCATACCTTGACAACCTCCCATCTCATTCACAATGACGGCAGCACCACCCTGTCCATCTTAGAGACATTTTCTTGAGATGCCGTCATTATAAAATATGAATTAATCCTCATAAATGTGTTTTTTCCGTCGAGATGGGACACCTGTTAGGTTTTGTGGTTTTTAAAGATGGTATCTGGATAGATCCATTGAAAATTGTCGCTATTCTAGCCCTACCAGCCCCAACCAATCTTCTAGAACTCCAAAGTTTGCAAGGGAAGGAAAACTTCCTCTGCCCTTTCATTTGCAATTTTGTAGAGAAAACACATAGTTATATGTGTCTCCTTAAGAAGGATGCTCCATTCTTTTGGGATGACCAAGCCCAATGAACCTTTGATAATCTCAAACACACTCTATCTCACTCACTCATGATATACCCCCCAAATTATTCAAAGGATTTTCTCTTATACATTGCTTCCTCCACTACTACCATCGCTATGGTTTTGGTGTAGGAGAATCCCGACGGTCAGGAGCATGTGATATGCTATGCTAGTAAGAATCTCATGGATTATGAAACTCAATACTCACACATGGAGAAATTAGCATTGGCCATGGTCATTGTTGTTCAGAAATTTTGTCAGTACATTTTACTCCACACAACCAACGTATTGGCAGAACATAACCCTGTGTATTACATCCTAACTCGCCAGGAGATGGGGGCAAGTACTCTCGATGGATAGTCATCCTACACAAGTTTGATATGGAATTTTCCAAAGCTATGTCAAAGAAATCCTTGGTATTTGCTGAGCTAATGTGTGATCTTCCCCGTGTTTCGACGGAATCTGAGCCCAGCGATTCATTCCCAGATGAATTCCTATTCTTGATAAGCACTACTAACCCATGGTATGGACATTTGGTCATTTATCTGTAGACACAAATATTTCAGCCCACTCTATCCCATGACGATCGCTGCCATATCCGTCACCATGCAAAATACTACCTCATCTTGAATGACACTTTGTATAGACATGGTATCAATTCCGTTCTCCAGCAATGCCTTACCTACGAGGAAGATGAACAAGTTTTGAATGAGTGACACTCTGGAGCATGTGGTAGTAATCTATTTGGGATGGCTACAGTCCAAAAAATCATTTGCACTAGCTATTTCTAGCCTTCAATGTTTAAATATTATCACGAGGCTATTAAGAAATGACCACCCTACCAACATTTCTATTGGAAAAAGCACACCCACCCTACTCCGCTACACCCTGTAATTGCCATTGGCCCTTTCGCCAAATGGGGAATCGATTACATGCATTGTAATCCTACCTCAGCCGGGGGGCATGGTTACATCATCGTAGCCATTGATTATTTTACGAAATGGGTTGAGGCTATGCCTACATATGTAGAGGATAGTAAGAATACCTCTCTCTTCCTATTCCATCATGTGTGAGCAAGATTCAAAGTCTCGCAGTCCATAGTCACGGATCACAGATCACGAATCACATTTCTATAATCAAATGATGGAAAAATTAAGTGCCAAGCTAGGTTTTCATCATGAAAACTCAACAACCTATTATCCGCAAGCTAATGGTCAAGTCGAGGCCATTAAAAAAGTTTTGAAAAAAATGCTGCATCGGATGGTTGGAGACCATAAATCCAACTGGAAACATATTCTTTTCTCCATTTTTTGGGATTACAGGACTTCAGTAAAAATAGCTACTGGTTTTACACCCTTCCAACTTGTCTATGGATCTATCTTGCCTATTCAATGCCAAATTCCATCCCTGAAACTTTCCATCGAACTTCTCCTAGACACTTCTACAGAGGAAGAAATATTTCTCTACTTGAACAACCTTGACGAAACTAGAAGAGATGCTACCTTATCCAATGAGGCACATAAGAAATTCATCAAGGCGCAATATGACAAGTCTGTACAACCTTGTGCCTTTAACAGAGGTGACCTAGTTTTAACTTATCATCAAAGATATGACAAACTAGGGAAAGGGAAGTTTAAATCCATGTGGTACTGTCCTTTCGTTATTTCCGAAGTTCTAGAGATAGGGGCCTGTGAGATCGTGGACTATGATGGAATCCCCTCACGGAAACCTCGCAATGGTTTGTACCTAAAGAGGTACTATGCCTAGACCTTTTTGTATAGTAGCTTGTATATTTGTATATTATTTGAATTTTTAGTGTGCTTAAGTATTTTCAATATGGTTTTGAGTTTAGTGTCTGTATCTATTTATACCATGTTTGGTCATGCAGAGCAGATGGATTTCTACGGCTTCGCTTATGCTACTTGTTGCCACACCTTGAATCTTGCCTCAACTTCTTGGGTTCTCTATTCCCCATCTTACGATTTGGTCAGTTTAGGAGTGGTTTTTGTTGGTCCTACTACCAAAAATATCACCAAGTATGAAAGAGTTATAGGTCTTCTGACTGAAGCTTCCTCCCAGGATGTTCATAACTTGGTAGTTTTGATGGACTCACAACTAGTTGTTTGTCATTTAAACCATGTCTATACTATAAGGAATCCCATGCTTCTCCCTCTCTTCTGGAGGGTACGCTTATTAGAGAGGTCATTTGAAGATATTACCTATAGGCATAATTCAGTTGTCGACTCATTGGAAAATTACATCCTAGACTAGCATATTGCCCATTCATGACGTGAAAATCAAACATGGTTCACTGTAAATAAAATGTAAAAGACACATAAAACTCTTGTAAATACATTTTCCATTTGAGACGTATAAACACCAAAAGTAGAAGTCTGTATATATATATATATATATATATATATATATATATATATATATGTTTTACAAAAAATAGGTCACGAGACCTCATCTGAAGCACTTAGGATTTCAGGAAAAAAATCATCATACAAAAATCCTAAATCTATCTATCAACTTTAAGTAATACATCATGCACCCTATCGTCCAATGATTCTCATGGTAACACATGACCACCCGGGCTACTCGACGTAGCAGTCTACTGAAACGACCTGGTACTCTCGTAGTGGGCCTCTAGAACCTTAGTGGGAGTTCGTCAATTGAGGCATCTGGTATGTCTAGAGTTAACCTCTCAAGGTTCTCCTCTAGCTCCCCTATCACATAATCCCTGTTTCCACCTTTTCACACACCTGGATCACGTGGCAGAAATCTTCAAGCCACTCGGTGTGTCCTTGGGGGCAAGTCTCGAGTCAAGGCTGTCACCTTGTTCTTGACACCTCTGTTTAGGCTCAACTCCTAACGAAGCCAAGGGGGGTAGAACCTATTAAGTTACTAAGAATGATTTCTTAGTGTAATGATGTTGTACTGAATCAGTTATTTAGGAGTTTGAATATTTTAACTATAAGCAATCAAGATGACAAGATACGAAGATACACACGAAAGCACAAAGTTGATACAAAATATATATATGAAGCAGAAAAAGACCAGTGCCTTAAAAATGGAGTCAAAAGAGATCAGTGTGCTTGCATGTGTCTGGAATAAATGTTTTGCGATTGCATCATGGTATGTTTTAAGTTAAAATTGGAATATGAGTTGTTTAAATTAGGCTTAAGGGGGACTCCAGATATACCCGAGAGTACTTGGAGTATGTCCAAAAAAAAGCCTATACGGCTACCCGCAAGGAATATGTGGGCTGAAATGGAGTCACTAGGGCTGTTTTCGTAATGCACCCATTAGGGTGTGACAGAGATCAGCGCCCTGAGGTCACTTTTCAGTAGGTTCCCGCTTCCTTTGGGTATTTTGTCACCGTAAAGGTTTGATCGAGGTGTTGGATTTTCACCTGATGGTTTGTTAATTGGGGAAGGTGAGTCCTAATTATGCTATTCACCCAAGTGCTTTTGATACATATTGACTGATCAGGAGAACCGCAGCCAAGTGAAGAGCATACACACTGGAGTCTTGTAAATTTTAATAAGTTTTAAAAGGTGTGTTCTTGCTTAAAAGAAAAGCCTCCAAGAACCTCTTTCGATCCAAGTGGATCTCAATCGGGGAATAAAGGTGGGGTAAATTTTAAAATGTTGATAAACAAAAGATAAGAAAATAACACAACTACACAAATGCGGTTTTCTGATTAATCCTACCACGAATCTCTTTCCCCTTGCGGGTCACTCGGGAAATCGTGGGGTAAGTATTATGATTAATTTTGAAAATAAGATATGGAATATGTGATTAAAAACAAAATCAAATATACTACCCTACTAATCAGATAAATTCTAGTCAAAAGGAAATAAGCAGAAAAGACAAAAAAGGCACCGACGCGAATCCCCCCAGGGGGGATGGGGAATGGGCTTGAAAGAGCCTATTCAAAGGATGATTTTACTATAGAGGTTACAATATCAAATCAATGATAAAAAATAGCTTTCTTGATCCTTATACAGGCTGAAACCAAGATATTACAGTTTATGCAAAACAATTACAAATTATGTGACGAAAGAGAGCCCCCTGGGGGGATTTGAGCGCTCCAAAAGCCACTTTGGACAGCAGCTTCTTTCCTTATCTGTCAGGCCTACTAAATGACAGCAAATGAATTAGAATAAAAAATGCCCCAAATCACTTTAAGATTGCCTTTGGGTCAACCTACTTTATCTCAAAAAAATTAATGAAATTGAACTAGTCAAACCGACGAAAATGGAACCAAGGAAAGCAAGATTTCCTTGGGATCTTGGCCTGATGCTTGTGCAGCCAATTAACAGCACTGATATTTCAGAATATTGAAATTATTGAACAGCAAATGAAACTACCTTAACAGCAAGCTATGAATTTTTCAATAAACTACTTGCGAAACTAAGGCAATTTTAGCTAGATCTCTTGAAATTGAACTTTATGTGCACAATGAAACTAAGATCTAGAAAATTGAAGGGATCTTGATAATTAGATATATGTATGCTTTTATTTATGAGATAGATCAGATTTAAAAAGAGACCTTAAAGTAACCAGTTTGAAGGGAGTTTAATAATTTTAAAGGAGAGAAAGGGGAAGAAAGGTGCTTCTTGTTGAAGCAGATCTGCAGAGGGACCTTGGTACAGAAGCACCAGGGGCACGATCTTACCAATATCTGCTGGAAATCAATGGAATCAAACCTGAACCATAGATATTCTAGCTACGGCAAACCTGTAAGCTACAACACAATTCCCGCATACAGAACTATCAGATCTGAAGATACATATGAGAAAGGGATGATACAGTATGCAAATAACCTTATTTAACATACAGGTATTAAATCATTCAAACATATGCAGCAAATAGAAAGTAAGTAATCTTACTTACAATGATCTGTCCTTATGATTTAAGAAACCATTCAGGCTGACAATAATTAAGTGCAAAAAAATGGGAAAATAGCAGTTTCACCTCGATTGCAGCAAGACAATGACAATCCACACATGAAAGATACTCCACAATTGAGCCTCCAAAGCTTTTCTTTATTCAACAAAATAAGATCAGTACATAATTACAATGGCAAGCCCTTCAGTCCAGCTCTAACTAGCTTGGAAGAGGAGGTTGTGCCTTGATTTATACAATTTGCAGGCCATATAGCCCATGGGGGGCGCAATTACTCATAGAATAAAGTGAAATCAATTGATGGAGAGTCCATCAATGCCTGATCTGTGTCTAGCTGAGCCAGATCTGAGTCTCACTGAGTGCAACTGTCAATCGGGTGGCTGATCTGGCTGACACCTCAACCTGTTGATTGAAGAATCCACCAAAAATCATCCAGTTGAGCCAAAAACATGTTGACGAGAGAGGGAAGGTGAAATTCCCCATAAAGGATGCTCAAGATCAAATCTGGATCTGATTTGATCACCTCCTTCTGTCAAGGATTTGTCAGATCCAGTCAATATGCTTCAGATCTGACTGATTTCAATCAAATCGGTTGAGAATCCATTGATTTATTCATTTTGGATTTTCTCCATTATTCATCAATTTATTAATTAAAATAATCAATAATTGATTTTTGGGGCTTTCTGACCTGAGTGATGGAAAATCACTCAAAACTAGGAAATAGTGGGTCCATGGGTTTACATGGTGCTCTTAGCTTGAAAATGAGCACCTACATGACTGAAACCAATTATTTGGCCCACTTTTATTACAAAATCAATTTTTCCAATTAAACTATTAAAAAATAGCTTAAGTTTTGGAAAAAGTAAAATTTTAATAAAAAAACACTGAAAAAACTGAAAAATTGAAAAATTGAAAAACACCTAGGGGGACTTAGACATGTTCATATGACTCAAAAATTATGTCTAGCATGTTTATACATTGACACATAGACTCTAATAACCTCAATAGGCCTAAATTCCAAGCCGACCACCCCAACTTTGGAGGTATGGAGTGAAAAACTCAGAAATTATCAGTCGTTTATTCAACAACCAATAATAACCAAGGGAAAAAACACCCTGGGCTGATCGGATTGACAAATGAAGTCTAAGAGACCGATTCTTTTACAGACACTATCATGCTATAACATTTATTACAATTCCCCCATGGGGTATGGACATGTGATATGATATAACAAAGCTTCCCTGAGGCAAGACTGAAAGTTCTCTGAAGTCCGAACAAGTTAATCCTTTCCGGTTCACCAGGCTCACTTGATAGAAAACCACTAAGTACAACTTAGGTGGTAACATTCTGGCTCCAACTGTGGGACGTGTGCTCGATCTGGTCTTTAAGGCAAGGAGAGGATACGAGAACACCAGAATCTCTGGTTTATATACCCTGTAAAAACATCTCAACTTGACAAGAAAAACCTCAGTAGCACAAGTTTTATAAAAAACCAAATGAACCACTAAGTTGATTTATTTAAATAAAATAAGTGTAACTAACTTAAAGAAGCAAAGTTTTATTATAGCTAAGTAGAAATGTAGAAAGTAAATGATCTCTTTCAAGGAGCTTATTTTCCTACTCTAAGCATGATATAAAAAGGGTTAAGTGTAATAAAAAATCCAATGTAACCACCTAAGCATTTTATTAACATAAAAAAAAATTTCCTTGTCTTTGGTTACCAGCCAAAGTAAGGATACCTTATTCAGAAGATGCAAACCTGCGTGATGATTCAAAATGGGCGGAATGGATGGGAGATCATAAGTATGAACAATGTCATAAAAATTCTTCCCAAGCTTGTATGTACTCGCGCAGGATGCTTCTATCCGTGATTGGATAGGACTGATATACCAATCAGAATGATGAGACAGACTGACTACATCATTATTGATCAATGGGGCTTATCAAATGATAACTCGTTGCACGAACCCCAAGTAGCTCCAAATCATAACGAACCTCTACATGTGAAAAGGATGGTTGATACTGATTTTCCACTGACTACATAACATCTAACTTTTCACAATACTGCTTCTCAATGTCTTCATTACTGATACCCTTGTGCGGCTCTGCATGATATGACTCTGAATGATCACATGAAAATTCTAAATGCTCCTCTTCCATACTAAGGTTTTCTGAAGTCTCCAGATCCATGCTTCTTTCTATGGAAGTATAGTAGATTGGACTTCCACAAATTTCTAAATGGACACTCCCCTTGCAGGATATAGCATAGATAGGATTCTTAAAAAGATATCCACAAAAATCCCAATAGTCATCACCATCACCTATGTTAGATGTGACGGATTCCCCATTTCTGATATCAGGTTCTGATATCAAGTTTTCTTTGTCTTCATTACTGATACTGATATATGGATCAGACTGATCATGTGGATAAATTGCATGCTCCTTTTTGACATCAAAGTTTTCCAAGGCCATATGGTCCATGTTCTCTCCTTTAGATATGCCATAGACAGAAAAATCAACAAAACCATCAAAAGTTTCTGGTTCATTATTTTCCTCTTTATTCATGTCACAGACTGGATTTTCCATGAATGTCCAGGACTCCTCATTAGCATCTTTATCATGGATAAGGGAGTCCTCTTCATTTGTATCATTCTCCAAGCTATACTTGTCCTCATTTTCATACTCATCTTCTTCAGAGAAAAGGTCACAAGGTAGTAAACCTTCCAGGCTGTCATCATTATATGGAGAACACATAGGAGTCCCATCATGTATATCACAGTTTTCATCATAAGTTTCACTATAAGATTCTACAATGGTTTCATCCTCAGGCTTGTACTATTTAGATGGTGACAAAGGGTAGGCGTGGCCTACCATGTATATATGATCAGACTCGCCTGATGTTGTTTCCTGATTACTGACCTCCACCATCCCATGTTCTATAATCTGATTTGATATGTAGCAAGTGCTTTCTGGGTGGAATTGCTCACAAGGTCTACACCATGGAATTACCTCTTCTACCAGGTTAGTTGAGTCTAACTGGTTTGGAATCCTAGGCTCTTGCTGAGGAAACTTCTTTTGATACACTTGATTTTGTTTTGGCTGAAAATTCCTAGGTCCATTATTTCTCTCCAGTGTGACTATTCTGTTTTGGATTTTATTCATTTGTATAGATTGTTCTGCCCTGAATTGGTTCTGAGTAGTCATCACCTCTTCCAACATGCTAGCTATCTTTTCCAGGGGGTCTTTAGAGGTTTCCTTTTCCTCTAACTCAATGGCCTTTCCCTTTTCTTTGTTGTACGAAGTGTTTCCCCTAGTGTAACCTGGAATGTTGGACTTGCCCGAAGATTGCATATTCCTTTGTATTTTCTCAACCAGATCTTGAGCAGTTTTTAGATCGGCCAGCTCTTTGTCCCTTAACTGGTACCTCAAATCACCAGTGAAAGCCTCGATGTAATAAATGAGGATGGAGGCATCCCTTGGCTTGATTTCTCTAGGGAGGTCCGCAACCACATGCATGAACTTAGTATTAAATTCATCAATGGTTTCATTCTCCATCTTCTTTATGTTATGAAGGGCAGCAAGCAGATCTCTTGGTTCTTTCTTTCCCCCCCATCTCTTCTTAAAACATGATAGGAATTCATTAAGGGTTTTATACGAATCATCACCAAGGTTTTCATACCATTCCGCAGCATCATCCTCTAAGGATAAAGCAAAGAGCTTCATTTTGATATCTTCATGGTTAGAGGCAAAATTATCGCAGTAACTGGCCAGGTTCTTTTCAAACTTTCGAAGATGAGTCTTGGCAGTGGTAGCATTATTTCCCTTGAACCTAGGGAGCTTCTTGATAGCATCATTCGGAATGTTATGAGGAGCACCTGCTATCTGAGAAAAGTCAAGGGGTTTGTAAAATTCCATCATTTCTTGAGATTAGTGAACATGACTCTCTACAAATATGCGATGGATATCTGAGAGGGATTGGTCTCCTAAATCTTCAAGGTTTCTACAAGAGGTCTGCCTATTCAATCTTTCCCTAATAAACCTTTTGGGGTGAGGGAGAGGATTGAATAATTGTCGGCGGTTTCTTCGGGTAGAAATTCTTGAAGGGATGTTAGACAGTGGAGTCGCCAGATGGATCGAGTTTTAATTTTTATGTTTTTTTTTAAAGACTAGATCAATCAAAAGTTTTTTTATCTTTTTAGTTTGTTTAGAAAAAAGTTAAGCTAAGTCGTACTCGGGAATAAAAATATTTATCCCCGGCAACGGTGCCAAAAAGTGTTTCCGCCTTTTCACACACCTGGATCATGTGGCAGAAATCTTCAAGCCACTTGGTGTGTCCTTGGGGGCAAGTCTTGAGTCAAGGCTGTCACCTTGTTCTTGACTCCTCCGTTTAGGCTCAACTCCTAACGAAGCCAAGGGGGGTAGACCCTATTAAGTTACTAAGGATGATTTCTTAGTGTAATGATGTTGTACTGAATCAGTTATTTAGGAGTTTGAATATTTTAACTATAAGCAATCAAGATGACAAGATACGAAGATACACACGAAAGCACAAAGTTGATACACAATTTATATATGAAGCAGAAAAAGACCAATGCCTTAAAAATGGAGTCAAAAGAGATCAGTGTGCTTGCATGTGCCTGGAATAAATGTTTTGCGATTGCATCTTGGTATGTTTTAAGTTAAAATTGGAATATGAGTTGTTTAAGTTAGGCTTAAGGGGGACTCCAGATATACCCGAGAGTACTTGGAGTATGTCCCAAACAAATCCTATACGGCTACCTGCAAGGAATATGTGGGCTGAAATGGAGTCTCTGGGGCTGTGTTCGTAACACACCCGTTAGGGTGTGACAGAGATCGACGCCCCGAGGTCACTTTTCAGTAGGTTCCCCCTTCCTTTGGGTATTTTGCCACCGTAAAGGTTTGATCGAGGTTTTGGATTTTCACCTGATGGTTTGTTAATTGGGGAAGGTGAGTCCTAATTAAGCTAGTCACCCAAGTTCTTTTGATACATCTTGACTGATCAAACGAACCGCAGCCAAGTGCCGAGGATACACACTGGAGTCTTGTAAATTTTAATAAGTTTTAAAAGGTGTGTTCTTGCTTAAAAGAAAAGCCTCCAAGAACCTCTTTCGATCCAAGTGGATCTCAATAGGGAAGTCAAGGAGGGGTAAATTTTAAAATGCTGATAAACAAAAGATGAGAAAATAACACAACTACACAAATGCGGTTTTCTGATTAATCCTACCACGAATCTCTTTCCCCTTGCAGGTCACTCGGGAAATCGTGGGGTAAGTATTATGATTACTTTTGAAAATAATATATGGAATATGTGATTAAAAACAAAATCAAATATACTACCCTACTAATCAGATAAATTCTAGTAAAAGGAAATAAGCAGAAAAAGACAAAAAAATCACCGACGCGAATCCCCCCAGGGGGGATGGGTAATGGGCTCGAAAGAGCCTATTCAAAGGATGATTTTATTATAGAGGTTAAAATATCAAAGAAATGATAAAATAGATATTTCTTGGTCCTTATACAGGCTAAAACCAAGATATTACAGTTTATGCAAAACAATTACAAATTATGTGACGAAAGAGAGCCCCCTGGGGGGATTTGAGCGCTCCAAAAGCCACTTTGGACAGCAGCTTATTTCATTATATTTCAGACCTTCTAAATTACAGCAAATGAATTAGAATAAAAAATCCCCCAAAGCACTTTAAGAGTGCCGTTGGGTCAGCCTACTTTATCTCAAAAAATTAATGAAATTGAACTAGTTAAACCGACGAAAATGGAACCAAGGAAAGCAAGATTTCCTTGGGATATTGGCCTGATGTTTGTGCAGACAATTAAAAGCACTGATATTTCAGAATATTGAAATTATTGAACAGTAAATGAAACTACCTTAACAGCAAGCTATGAATTTTTCAATAAACTACTTGCGAAACTAAGGCAATTTTAGCTAGATCTCTTGAAATTGAACTTTATGTGCACAACGAAACTAACATCTAGAAAATTGAATGGATCTTGATAATTAGATCTATGTATGCTTTTCTTTATGAGATAGATCAGATTTAAAAAGAGACCTTAAAGTAACCAGTTTGAACGAAGTTTAATAATTTTAAAGGAGAGAAAGGGGAAGAAAGGTGCTTGCTGTTGAAGCAGATCTGCACAGGAACCTTGGTAGAGAAGCACCGAGGGGCATGATA
>LPNX010399934.1:0-100135 GCA_001517045.1 Pseudotsuga menziesii | reverse complement strand
TTATTCAACAAAATAAGATCAGTACACAATTACAATGGCAAGCCCTTCAGTCCAGCTCTAACTAGCTTGGAAGAGGAGGTTGTGCCTTGATTTATACAATTTGGAGGCCATATATCCCATGGGGGGCGCAATTACTCATGGAATCAAGTGAAATAAACTGATGGAGAGTCCATCAATTCCTGATCTGTGTCTAGCTGAGCCAGATCTGAGTCTCACTGAGTGCAACTGTCAATCGGGGGGCTGATCTGGCTGACACCTCAACCTGTTGACTGAAGAATCCACCAAAAATCATCCAGTTGAACCAAAAACGTGTTGAGAAGAGAGGGAGGGTGAAATTCCCCATAAAGTATGCTCAAGAGCAACTCTGGATCTGATTTGATCACCTCCTTCTGTCAAGGATTTGTCAGATCTAGTCAATCTGCTTCAGATCTGACTGATTTCAATCAAATCGGTTGAGAATCCATTGATTTATTCATTTTGGATTTGCTCCATTATTCATCAATTTATTAATTAAAATAATCAATAATTGATTTTTGGGGCTTTCTGACCTGAGTGATGGAAAATCACTCAAAACTAGGAAATAGTGGGTCCATGGGTTTACATGGTGCTCTTAGCTTGAAAATGAGCACCTACATGACTGAAACCAATTATTTGTCCCGATTTTATTACAAAATCAATTTTTCCAATTAAACTATTAAAAAATAGCCTAAGTTTTGGAAAAATTAAAATTTTAATAAAAAACACTGAAAAAACTGAAAAATTGAAAAATTGAAAAACACCTAGGGGGACTTAGACATGTTCATATGACTCAAAAATGATGTCTAGCATGTTTATACATTGACACATAGACTCTAATAACCTCAATAGGACTAAATGCCAAGCTGACCACCCCAACTTTGGAGGTATGGAGTGAAAAACTCAGAAATTATCAGTCGTTTTTTCAACAACCAATAATAACCAAGGGAAAAAACACCCTGGGATGATCGGATTGACAAATGAAGTCTAAGAGACCGAGTCTTTTACAGACACTATCATGCTAGAACATTTATTACAATTCCCCCATGGGGTATGAACATGTGATATGATATAACAAAGCTTCCCGAAGGCAAGACTGAAAGTTCTCTGAAGTCCGAACAAGTTAATCCTGTCCGGTTCACTAGGCTCACTTGATAGAAAACCACTAAGTACAACTTAGGTGGTAACAATCCCCTTGTGGGAAAAAACGATCTCCGACTCACTTATCTAGTGGGAAGGATCCCCTAGGTCGTGCTGCTACGACATCTGCATGAAAAGATTTAAGTCTCATTACTACACATAAAAAATATAAAACATCAAAACATCACAACACAATTTCTATTTTAGGGTTTTTGTTTCTTATCGATGTCACCCCACTCTACACCAAGTGGAAGCGGTAGGTCAATGTCACCCCTGAAGTCAGTACCCATGTATGCATAGTCCTCAACCCTGAGGAGCTAGTCTCTCAGCCATCAGAAGAATGGGTATTCGTACTTCATCTTGCCTCTACCTGCCCCTGTGCAAGCAATGATCTGGACCACCTTAGCATTAGAGGGTCTCTCGGCCTCAACTCTGTGAATACCACCTGAGGTTTCAGCTGGGGGACCCACTCAAAAAAGAAACACGCTAAGATGGATCCAAAACCGAACTACTTCAGCTCTCCCTACTGACACTTAGTCAGTTTATCTTATCAGAAGTAGAGCCTCTGCCCAGTTGAAGAATGTGGGTGCCATAGCCTCTATAGCGTAGACCATATGTGCTCTATATTCCTGACAAACCCCTTGGCTCCCCACCACTCTCTGCATGGTAAATAAAACTATGTAAAGAGGGCCATCCATCACTACTTTTATGGTAATTTTCTTCCCTGATGTTATGGTCCCAGGAATACAATAGCTTTTTATTAGTTCATGGGTGGTGATGTCCCCTCCACGGGAACCAATCAAAGAGATGGGAGCACCCTGTCTCGATAGGCCTGTTAGCAAGTAGATATATTCTAATTCAATTTTCAACACATGAGCACCCACCTCAAAATACTGTTGCTCTGAATTCTACATACAGAGAATATGCTCCAATAAACGCTCATGTGACACCATGATGGCTGTGTGGAAAAACTTCAAGAGACCACAGTCCCTCAACGTGGCTATACATCCCTCGTTTCATTCGGAAAATGCATCATCATTGTCATGTTGCCTCTCTTTCCAAATAACCATTTTTTATCAATAGAAACCTACCAAAAACCATCGCAAGGCCAATTAGAAACATCATCAACCATTGAAATCATAAAAATCATCTATTTTTCCTTGTGCATGTGTTTTTATTTACCCATGGCTGGCACCGCCTGAGTCCCATAGAGGATAGGCGGTGGCACTGCTTGAGTGGAGTGTAGTGGAGTATTTTAGGTGCGATTATTGGGGGGTACCGCTTATCCCACAAGAGATAAGAGCGATGCCCACATTCATGGTTTTAGGGCTCGCTCAAATATCACAGAGAAACCCCTAAAAATAAAAAATGAAAGCATAAAGTGAAAGAGAAAGGTTCAATCTTTTACCTAGAACTGACGGTGCATAAATCCGACGGTGGATGCTCCTGGAATCACCAACTGAAAATATGACCAAGAAACTTCTCCAAATTCTCTCCACTATTGGTAAATGGTAAAACGTTTTGTTTTTTTTACTATTTACATAACTTTTATGAGCATTCTAGGTTTCGGCATGTCATAGTTTTGTTTTTAAAATCATTTATTACAAGAAAACTATTATACATGATCCTTTAATGTCATTTATTGGAGAGTTTAAAAGCTTTTTTCTAAGCCGTTGTAGGATAAATAGCAGTAACAGTAAAATTTTTGGGAGTTTGTTTTTGACTTTTTCGTACTACCATAAAATGGAAAAAGTCTTTGAGCATTTATTGTGACACTTTGGTCATGCTCTCCAAACTTAGCATCAAAGGTCCAAGTCCTTTTTTTATTCTTTTCAGACTCATAAAATCCTTCATTATGAAAAGAGACCTAGTAGAGTCTTCTTTAAACTCTTTTCAGACTCCTTAAATACAAAATTATTATCGAGTGATCTTGTCTTCTTCACGCTCATTAAAGCACTTGAAGAGTCATTCATATGATGGTAGGTTATCACTTTTTCAGTTCAGATGGACTATTTTACGAAAAAGGACCCTGTGGAGTCTTCTTCCGTAGTCATTTAGACTCTCTAAACATGAACGATACCGAGTTAACTTTCATTGGACTAGTTAAATTAAACATTGACACACCCTCTTTTGGGAATGAACCCATCCTCTCTCAGGTTTGTAAAACATATGAGTTTGGAATTGTCTTCAGATGAGCTACGATGAGTGTTTGTTACCCTCTTTGAACTCGTAAAAACAAAAATAGACACTCATCAATCATGATGGGGAATTAAGGGAAGGGAATCATTTTGCAAATAAATGGCAGTTTGTCATTACCTTTGAACATGGTACCTTTCTGCATATCATTTCATCAATTAGGTATCCACCTGATTTCCATGACGATACACTTTCATGAGTCATGTCACTCCTTCGAATCTTTCAAAAGAATGCATTGTCCATCGTTGCACTGTGCGTTTGTCTTGTCTAGTCATGCTGCCAAGTATTTTGTCATGCCGCCCAATGTTCGAAGGGAATTTGAAAAAAGTTTACCTCTGTAGTTAAAATGGTCTCTGTGTCAGTACTTTTGAGTCAGTCTTATGGTTATCTCATTCACATCATTCTAGAACTTTGTTTCAAGTTTTGTGTTGCCGATGTGTGACTCATCATGGCCCTCCTTCGACGAGACTATTCCTGTCAACATCAGCTCATCATCCGGGAAATAGTATTAGAAATAAATTTAGTACCTTGAGATCTGTATGCCTCAATGACAGATTCTCTCGCTCTCGACATAGGTTCACATCATTGACCTTTGATCGATAGAATAGACTGGTTGTTCGACATGAATACATCTATTCACAATCAGTAGATTGTACTAGGGTACCTTGGGAATCATTGACATCAATGGTGATATCCCTCGCACTTGTTAACGGTTCACATCATTGGCCAGTAATCAAGTGGTTTCTACCATGTTTTACTTAAGAACATTGTAATCACATGGATAGAATCGTACCTTGTGGAAAATGAGACGAAGACCCTGGGAACTTGCTTAACACTCATTTCCTTCCCCATGTTGCGATGGAGTTTTGTATATCAAGCATGGATCCACATTTGTATGGTCGTGGCTCTGCTCAAATTTGCATCTGTATGACATAGATCTATGTTGTATGTCTTGTAGCTATGTCCAAGTTTGAGTCCTCTATCACATGGATCTATGCTATATTCTAGTATCCATGGTTGTTTATTCCTCTCGTGGATCTTCCATGTATTGGTTTGCATCCATGAGTTGGTTACACTTGTCTATGAGTCAAAGTATTGATGTACTACAGATGCCTACTCGATGACACTCTCTGATCAAGCTGACTCTTACCTTGAAGTGACAACTTGTTCTCTCAAAGCTCTCGCTTATCGTATCCCTTTAAGCCTCATGTTTTGGGGGGCATTCTATTATACCCAAATCTTGTCACCAACATGTGATGAGATCCTTAACACCTATGTTTGCCCTAAATCTCAAACTTGGAGTGGAAACATGCTCTCGATGTCAATTTTACATAAAAAACCCTAGCACCGCTTTTTCCTTTTAGCTGATGAGTGCTACCTTGTTCAACACCACCTAAGTCATGTTATAGAAAAGCGGTGCCACCGCATATGTGCTTTGTTCTTGAAGCAGTTCTTATCCTTCACCGCTCTGACATAAAGGAACATAAGCGGTACCCTTGGTAAAAATGGAAGAAAAGAGGATTCTCGAGGCTTCTAGAACATGAGCCTTGTGTCCTCCCTTATCCCTATCAATCTGGGTTGGTTGGAGTCGAGATGCCTCTTGGTAGGATCTTATGGCCACCTCACCCACAATTCTCTCAACTATCCCTACCCATTGAGCCCTATAAATACAAGCTCATGTGCCATAGTTTAGGGGGAGAAGTGAATGGTAATGTTATGCTATTGAATTGACTATCTAGCCCAATCCATTAGAGAGCACAAGAGAGCAAGTTCGAGCTATCGGGGATGAGGTGTTTGTCTTGTGGAGGATTTTGTCAACACTAAGGCAATGGTTGTAAGCTTCTTCATTGATTTCTTAATGCAAAGCTGATTTATGTCCCACATATTTGTTGTACTGATCTCTCCTGTATATGTTACTGCATTCCTTAGTCACTAGTATGGATGTGTGAATAATGTTCTGGCAGCTTTCATGTTCTTGTTTGTTTGACATGTTCTGCAGGTACACAGGATCATCATCAAAGCATTATTCCAGGTGTTTACAATATTTAGGGACGGTCTTCACCCTTTGTCAATCACTTATTTGTTCTGGATCTGAACCCTTTAGACCAGAGGAACAACTTCTGTCCGTATAAGGTGCAATATTCTTGACAACAGATGTCTACGTTGTAATGTTGCAAGCTTATAGAAAAAAGGGTGGAAAAACTATAACATATGGTAGAAACCATATGATAGCAGGGTTTAAGCCTTCATGTAGGAAGTGGACATACATAGTAATGCAATGAAACTTAAACTATGGAGAGTGGGTTTTGTATGGCATTAATGGTTTCCACCTGGTGTATTCAATGCTCTTGGGAGAACGTGACAGGACAAATACTAGGGCTTGGGCACATAATGGTTTTGAGTTGGGGTTTGGTATTGCTCTGCATAGGGGAGAATGGAGGTGACCTCCATGAGATTATAGGTAAGATCCTCCTTCGGCCTCTTATCATTTCTATGGTTTGCATTGTTGGAAAATATCATTGTCATGCTTCTCATCATTTTTGTGGATGGTTGTAGGTGTTGGGGTCTTTGGAGAGAGTCGTGGCTCAAAGATTGTCACTGGTTCTTGTATGATGTTAATGGTGAATGGTAAGCCTTGCAATAAGCCAATGCTTGTTACCTCTCCGCCCGACTGAGTTATTTCTTCATTGTTTGGTTTTGGGGTTTCAATGTGGGCTTTAAAACTCGCCTTCGAGCATATGATTATAGACTTGGATTTATTTAAATTTTTCAATGGCTTTGGTCGTGGAGTGAAAAATTGCACTTCCTCTTGTTCTGTGTATAATTTTTTGGCTTGTAAAGATTTACCGATTTGGGCCTTTGGGCCATGGGCTGCACCATTGCTTGCAATGGTGCCATAACCCATTGGCATGACCGTATAGACTTTATTTTGGTTTCAAAAGTGATTATGTGGAGACAATGTGATTTACCATACTGTATATGATGTCTATACTCTGCGTTTTTAGTAAAAGACTCATGTCGTTTTGCTTATTGTGTTGTGTAATGCGAATTCTATGTGAATGGTTTAATACGTCGATTTTAGCACAAACATTTGCCTTCATTTTAGGTCTGTGCGTTGAGTATTTTAATGGGATGTAATGATGAACAATGTGGGTGTTGAGAGACCAAGATGTGAATGGCTTGAGCCTTCCCCATTGTGGCTGTGATTGTCTTGATGTTAATTCATGGTTTAATAATGTCACTATGTGTGAAACTTAAGCTGCAACAATGGTTTACATACTTGCGTTTGGATGAGGCACATGCCTTTGTGGGTGCTCTGTGTGCATTTATAATTATTAACTAGTTATGTTTTAAGGGAAATGAATAGGTGAAGCCATTACATGTATGGCCTTAGGTCACGACACCCTCGCTATCCCATCTTGAATGGTTAGGTTTCTTATTATTTTTTTTGGTTTATTATGTAAGTGGGGGTATGTAAAAATCATGGGAAAGCATACAACTGCTATCATGTTGTAGGTTCCCAGGTGTGGCCCGTATATAAAATAAATAATTGTGGACGAGGCCGTAACATACCGTTGGGATATAACCATTGTTGTAGTGAATGTACTGGTTGGAAACAACACATTGATGTTTTTATTGGAAGTATTGTGGTTATTAATAATTGTTGCCCGCATACCTAATGTATAGCATGTCCTTAGATTAAGAATAGAGACGACCTACAGGAATGAATCCCGGGCATTACCATGTGTAAAGACTATGGGTTATCAAAAGAATTGGTTTCTGTGCATTATGTATTAGTTATGGTTCTTAATTATTTTAAATAACAACAGCATGGTTGCGTTATTCGATTACTATTTGTAAATTTACGCTATGATTATTAATTTTCTTTTGCCTTGGTCTAGGACATCCATGGGAATCGATGTCATGACCTCTATTGGACAAGGATAATTTGCTTTGGCCTTGGGTCTAGGACAACCTTTTATTATTGGTTTCGAAAATATCAATGTGAGCAGTGACCTTCAAGTTACACATATTACATTAGCATTAATTTACAACATCAACCATGTAAAACCAAATACACAATATTATGAATAAATAAATTCCGCACATTACAAACCAACCAAGCTTCATTGACTAAATGAAAACTTTTAATTAGTTTACGACATTTGTTGTTGGATCAAGTTACAATCAGGCTTGTGACATCTTAATATGAATACTCTATAACTCTCTATGATCCAATGTTGAATGAGACAATTATTTATTCACAAGGAATTATTAGAGTCATTTAAGGGAATGAAAAATGATAATTTTTTGGTTGGTTCCTAGCAAGGGATCATAAACAAAAAAACTAATTAGATCCAAGATAATAGTCAAAGGAAATAATTTTTGGCCTACTAACAATCCCAAATAATTCAAGGTAAAATGTTCATTGGTTCCCTATATATCTGATAGTGTAAAAAAAATATAACACATATGCGATATGCATTTGAAATTATTACAAACTAATCTCTCCTTGAATGACCTCATTGTTGGCGAGATACTTTGGTTCAATGTTTTCAATTTATATACGAAGGGGAACCAAATTATGAAAGTTCCATCAACAAATTTGTCTTTCAAGTTAGCACCATTAGAGTATGTCAGGATATGTGGTTTTCAATTGTGATAGGATGGAAGAGAATGTACACATAAAAATTCATCCTAAACGTGAGATATGTATAGGTTAACTTTCACTACACACAGATTTTTAGGAAAGCGTTTGGCATGTTTCTTTTGGAGATAAGATTAGAATGGTTAATTTGTCAAAATTTCCACTTAGGGATTTTTTTTGTTAATTGTTATATTCAACTCTTTCAGGCTCTAGAGGTTTTCTTTAACTTGTGAATGTTTATATCCAAAATCTTGTGCTTCAATGGAATTGTTACTATTTGTGCTATATCGAAATTTTTCATCATCCTTTAGGAGTGCAATCTGACTCATATTTGAAATTTCCCATAGTCAAAGTATGAGATTTAAAATTATTCAGAACATAAGGTGTTAAAGAAAAATTTATCTATTGAATTGTGTTGCCACCATTTCTTTTTTTTCTTCAACATACTATCTATGACCACCCATTTGGTGAACTCCTCAACATTAGATTTCCATTTGAAAGAAAAAAATCATGTATAGGTGTGGCAAGAAAAACGATTAAATAGAAGTTACCTTGCATCAACAAACACATGTATTTACATGGTCCAAGTAGAAGTCATAATCCGAGAGAGGTGTGAGTGTTTTACCAAAAGACATTCTAGGTTTTAGGGAATCTACTATTCTCATTTTCTCCTATCAAATTCCCACACCGGAAGAGGGTTTCCCACTTTCCCACACCAGAAGAAAATTTTGTGTACAGGATTGTTAATGCCAAGACAGATTTCCATAATGTGTGAAGAGTGACTAGGCGCTTATGCAAAAATTGTGTCGTAAAATTTATAGCCTCAAGAACCAATGATTTTGGAATGATGATGGTTGGCATGTTTAATTCCTACGTTTCATAGAGGGTAATGGGAGAGGTGCAAATTATAGAGAGGATATGGAATAATCCACATATTCCACTAGGACGACTTATTTTTTAATCAAATGTTTTTTGCCAAAAACCTAAAAAAAAATTTTAGAAAAATAATGTTGGATTTCTAAACAATTCTATTATACATAGTAATCATCGATTTGCAATTTTAAGAGAGCTCCATATAAGAACAATAGAAACCTGAAATCTTCGAGAAAAATACAAATGCGCAATTGTAAATCAAGCTACAGAAAATAGATTTTAAGAAAAATATGGAGATGGTAGTAGCTCAATCCCTGCGTTTAATATAAATGACCCTACATCAATTATCCCCAACCTAATTTAACTAATTTTCAAAACAAGTGTGAAAAATTAGGGTTATGGATACTGCAAAAATAAAAAATGAAATTACCAAATTTCTCGACATTTTGAGGCTAGTGTAGTCTCCTCTGGTAGAAATGTCTCCTCTACTCGATGCTGGAAGAAATGGCGGATAACACTGTCTCCTCTAATTTATGATCGACATATTGACCACTAGCACGATCTCCACAGTATCCTTAGTCTCCTATGATCGAAGCTCGATGAAACGAAGGATAGCTTGAATCTTTGAACTGTTATCTTTCGTACCACATAATGTTTTAGGAGGAAAAAACCCTTCAACAATGAATTTTTGAGGCTTATAATCCAGGTTCATGACCTATATGACCCTCCTTCGACTATATTGTGACCTTCGTGATGCCCATTCAATTGCGTTGTGAGCTTTGTGACCCTTATTGGACTGGTTCGTTACCTTTGTGACCCTTCTTTGACTGGTATATTCGCTTTGAAACAAAAAATGGAATGAGCTTAGTCACCAAACATTAAATGAAATGGTAAGTCATAAAACTCCACATATGGTAAGTCCTAAAACTCTACATATTCTTGTTTAGAGAATGGGTTAGGTGAATGACTTAATTTAGATTTATCTAACATAGTTTTCATTTTTTTGATTTACATTTTGTTGGTTTAATAGCCTATATTTTATTTTTATAGTTTATTTTATGATGCATGAATACTTAGTACTTTATGTAATCCTCATTTTTCAAATAAGTTAGTCCTTGTATTTAGGATCTTTTTAATGCATAATTTGAATTAGCCATACTTTGGGTAAAATGAAATATCTAGGAGATTATATCTTTGTGGCTAAGCATATAGTGTGAAAAATATTCAAAATATCATGTCCTTCGTGTTAATAAATTAAAGTTTACTTTTTATTTTGATGGCACTAATTTATGTATGAATGATGAAGCAAACTTTTCATTATTTTTTATTATTGTTGATTCATCCCATTATTTATTTTATTTTTTATTTCATCGCTATTTCAATGAACTATTCTCACTATAGCGACGAACCTTTATGTGCATCTCTATAGCAATGATTATCGAGGGTCACAACAATTTTTTTTCAAAATTTTTATATGTTAATCCATGAAAATTTCAATTTTAACTTATTCATGGCAATATTTCATGGAACTTTTGAGCCATATGTACTAGTGGATATTTTCAAAAAATTTCCACAGTTTTGGGAAATGAAAAGTTTGTTTCTCAATTCGCCTTAAGGAAGCACATATTTATATCCAATCAAATATAAAATAAACCTAAGTTGAAAATTTAGGGCTTCTCTATCAAACACTAGGTCAACCACAAGAAGTCTTCTAGAAAAAAATTGAAGCAAGCATCCATATGAAGCACTCTCATTGGTAATTTCTATTCTCTCTATTTCCATTTGAATTTCTCACTTTATCACGATGACAAATAGTTTGAGGATTGAGGACAAGATTGAAGGACCTAAGAAATTATGGGCATGGAAGCATAGTGTGCTCCTCACACTAGAAGATCATGACTTGGAATATTATGTCAAAGGATGAGTTGTAGATCCAAAGGGAGATGAGAACAAAGCTAAAGAAGACAAGAAGATCATTGAAAATTCCACTGAGGACCATTTAATACTATCATCTTTGAAGACTCCCAAAGAGATATTCTATATCAACATGAATATGACATTGAGAACTTATCCCAAGAGTAAGAATATGCACATGTTAGAAATGATTCAATTTCACTTCACAAGGATCTCCCAAATCAAGGAGAAACTAGAAGCTATTAGAGACAATGCTGAAGAAGCAAAATTAGAGTTGACAAGATTGAATGGTGTCCCAATATTATGGGAATGTTTCATTCATGGAATTTGTTCTAGAAGGATGCTCAACTATGGGACGAATGCACAAAATAAGTAGCTCAAGAATACAAGTTGGGATAAGTTAACAATCAAGCCCTAACAAATGATACCAAGAAGCGAAAGAACAAGAAGGAAGAACATCATCGTAAGAATAAAAATATTTCAGAAGAAGGACCTCTCACATCTTAGGTGATGAAAAATGACACTTTGCGAAAGAATGGAGGGATGATATGATAGAGGAGAACCATTCGATCGTCAAGAATTATGTTTGGGATATGATTCCAAAACATGAAGGGAAGTCTGTAATGTATTCCAATTATATCTACAAGATCATGTTGAGGCCCCGAAATTTGCAGGTAGCAACAGTAAGGGATTCTCCCCAACCAACGTTCCCAACTAGCTCGTTGATTGTTTGGTGTAGGGAATCCATCCGGTTTGCAGTCCGGGTACCGTAGGTCAAGTACAAAACAAAGGCTTCACTGGTTACGGCCCGCTCCACCGCGTTTTTTTGTATTTTTTGAATTCAATTGTGAAATTCAAGTGCCTAATTAACATGCAGGGCAATAAGATGCAAGGAGCAGTCACAATGTGATGTGCAGGTTTTAACCTCTCGTCTTAAGGCTCACAAGCATCCAAATCACAGACAACAAGAAAATAAACTAACTACCTAAACTATCGCTAGGGAGCTGAATTATCATTCATCGGTGAGTAATACATTTGGTACATGCATTATGAAGAGTTACAGATAGCCGATACTTCTTTCAAGAAACATGGACAAGTACAGATATTTAAACAACCAGATAGCCAATCATTTTATGAACAACACTTATTACTCACAGTGGAAAACATCACAAAATAAACTAAAGAACATTCAACAAGAAGATAGGTTCAAGGAGTCAAACACTCTCACAGTTAATGAAACACAGCTGAAAAGGAAAAAGTTCCCCTTCCATATTTGTTCATTTAATCACATTGATACATTCCACATTTCGATTTCTCCAGCAGGCCAAAGTTGCAGTTTCTAATTGTAAAACAAAATAGTTCCTCTTACAAGCAAAAAGGTTTACAATTTTTTCGAGGGAAAAATTCCCTTCTAAGTTCCAACTTACAATATTTAAACTATCACAGTAGGCCTTTTGTGCTCCCCCCCCAAACATGTGGCTTTCCAGTTTGTTCGACGTTTTAGAACCTTCTTTTTTATCTTTTCTGCACATGCTCATGATGGGAGGGGTAACTGATGGACCTTTCAGGTTTCCATCCCCATCGGTATTCATTTTTCTCTTCCTTCGTTTCTCCATATTTATGCCCGTCTTTCTTCACGCTATAGCGGTTTGACCGATTTTTGTAACCCACCTGCATTCAAACGACGAGCATCATTCATTGGAAACGCATTCAAATGATGTCAGCAAAAATGGCTAAGCATCGAGAAGGTCATGCACTGTGTTACTAGCACAAGGTAAACACCGGCGGCACTACCTTGACAAGCAGCGGGGACTCATCCGATACTCAGAATAATAGCATCAGAAGCTGAAAGTCCCACTGCAGCCATAATGGCGGGAAGGAACGAGGCAACAGACGAGTGACTGAAGGGCGGGAAAAAACTCTTCAATCGGAAGCCAGCCAGGTTTGGACACCAAAAGCCAAAAGGCTTTCCTAGATGCAACGGTGAAAGGGGAAAACTATGGGCAAGCAGCGGTGGGAGGAAACTCAGTCGAACATCGGATGAAATTCTACTTCGGAGGCCAAATCACTTTGGGAGCCGCAATGGCAGAAGCGAATAGGTTAGAGACAAGCAATGCGGACAGAACGACTTAATCAGGGATCAAAAAACTTTGACATCGGAAGGGAAAAGGATTCCCTAGCCACAACGACGAAAGAAAATAGTCTTCGGACACGCGATGGAAAGGTTAACACACATCGGAAGTGAGGGCTCTTTAAGCTTCGGGTGGTCAATCATATTGGGGGCCGCAACGGCGGAAAAGAAACCGAACATCAGCCGCCGAATTAACACAAGATGATGCTCGTCTAATAGAAAACTTTAAGTACTTAAAAACTATAAAACCAGTAATGGTTGAAACCCATTTGCTTCCGAAATAGCAAACCTTCAAAGCCAAAAACAAATTACCCCTGGCTAGGAATACCAAACTCGCATCCACAACCAACCATACAATGATACACAAGCAATCTTTAAAACATGCTTGAAAACAATCTTCAAAAATCATTCAACATAAAGCACGACCAATGATTCAAGCATCCAGTGATGAAAACAACTTTAAATTATGAGGAGGGGCCCAAAATTCAGAAATTTGGGGAGAAAAGTTGCAGCTGCAGCAATTGGCGATTACCTGGTGAACCTAGATCTCTGGGTGATTGTTCTTTGGGTGATAGACTGTTTCACAATAATGCATCTATTTAATTCTTCCATCTTTCTGGATTTCTCAAATGACAGCAGTGTGTACCTTTAATCATTGATGACAGTCCAATAAGGGAGAGTGGAAACCAAGATTTTTCAAGTCCAGATAACTCTGTTGAGGCTGAAAGATTAGTTTCATTATTATTCTTGTCTTCAGGTAACTAACAACTTGGACACCACAATATTGTAGCACACGGTAAATAGAAATATCCATTTTTTCTGCATTCCCATGCCATTTTAGCACTTTTGTGTTTTTTGGACTTTTGTCCTTTTTCATATGAGTCCTCCTCTATGCCTTTCTTACTGAATTTTAATTCAGCATCCTCTATACCATAGTGTCCTTTTGTGTGAGTAGTGTACTTCATGTTCAGCTCACAGATGGAGGGGATCTGTCGGCCACTTAGTACTTATGATTCAGTATTTGCTTTGATGTATGATGCTTTCATAGGATTTTTATTTTGACTCTTATTTTCCTTTTGGCATTCATTTATTGGAATGGGATCATTTATATTTAATACACTGTTCACCTTGCTCCTTTCCATGGGTCCTCTGCTGTCGCTCCTTAGAATCATTTTAAGTGTGTCGTGGATGGAGCCTCAACATCATATTCGAGACTCTTTGAATCCAGTTTATTTCACAGGGGTTAAGTAGGACTTCAATGCTCACAGAGTTTATTCGAGAAAAATGCTAAACTGGAAGAGGTTCTTTTAGCAACACCCAGTCTGAGACTCAAAAATGTCTATCATTCCCAAACATTTTGATGTTCCCCATGCAACCACGGGTTTGTCCCCTTTATTGAAATCAAAACAATCAAACTAAAACCAACTATAAAACATGACTCAAAAGACAGCCAAACAGATTATTTATATACAAGACAGAAAACTCAAAGAAACTCAGGAAAAATAAGGCTCGAGAACCAAACCATTCACTGGTAAGTTCTCTTCCCACCCCTGAAGATCCTGCAACTTGTAAGTAGAAGGACCAAGTTTTGCTGTAATCTGAAAAGGGCCTACCCACAATTGCTGGAATTTGGTATGCTTTCCTTTCTCATCATGGGGGTGGTCCCATTTGAGGACTAAGTCTCCTACTTCAAAGTCTTTTGTCCTAGCTTTATGCTTGTCAAACCATCTTTTAACTGACTCTTGTTGTTTCTTAAAGCATTCTTTGGATTTAGATCTAGCCTCTTCTACTTCCAGGAGATTATATATTCTTATCTATAAAACTTCATCATCAGACCCTCTAGACTCTTGAGCTAGTATGAAATATGGTAGCATGATATTGGGAGGAAGGATGGCTTCTTTACCATAGACAAGGGTATATGGAGACACTCCAATCACAGACTTGGGGGTGACTCTGTCGTCCCATAGGGCATTTGGTAATGCTGAGTGCCAAGTCCTCTAGTTTTCTACCACAGTCTTCTTTAAAATTCTAATCAGATTTTTGTTGGAAGATTCAGCTAGGCCATTTCCTTGTGGATAATAATTAGCATAATAATGCAATTTTATCCCTTTATCATGAGCAAATGCAGTCAATTTAATTGATGAAAAGTATTTAGCATTATCAAAGACTAACGAAACTGGAACTCCAAACCTGGTCATGATATGATCTCGTAGGAAGCTAATGACTTCGTCTTCATTTATCTTGCGTAGAGGGATAGCTTCGACCCAGCGGGTGAAATAATCAGTGGCGGTCAGAATGTACTTGTGCTGCAGAGAGGAATTCGGATTTATTTATCCAATTATATCCAGCCCCCATTGTTCAAATGGTTCCGTGATCATCACAAGCTTTAAGGGTGCTGCTGCTTTAGGTTGTCTCCCACTACACCTTTGGAAAATATCACATTTCCTGACATGTGCGTGTGCATCTTTGAAGAGTGTAGGCTAGTAGTAACCTACCCTGAGTATTTTGTGGGCTGTGGTATCCCCTAAATAATGTCCTCCAGCAGGACCATCATGCAATTCTAACATTACTTTCTTCACATCTTCCTTTTCTAAGCATCTGAGAAGAACCCCGTCATAATTTTTTCTAAATAATATTCCTTCCACAATTTGATAAGATGTTGGTTTAAGATGTAGCGCTCTTCTTTGCTTTGAATTCCAATGTTCAGGTAATAGCCCTACCTGTAGGTAATGTACAAGGTCTCTAAACCAAGACTCGGGAGCTATAAACAGAGGACATAATTCCATTACATGTAATTCAGCCTCATCCTCATAGGCTTGTTCTTCATTGTCCCCAATTTTAGTCATCAATTTGCATAACCCTTGAAATTTAACTATAGAGGTTGGCTTGAATTCAAGGTCGTACTCTTGAAGAGTTGTTACCCAGTTGCCTCTTCTTTCTCCTAACTCTCTCTGTATGAGAAGGGATCTTACAGCTGGGTAGGGGACTATTACCTTGGTTCGATTCTTTAATATATAAGGCCGGCCTTAAACACTGCATAAGCTTGCTTATCAATGGCTGGGTAGTTTAATTCAGCAGCTTGCAGACCATTGCTCATAAAGGATATTGGGAATTCCTCCCCCCCATCATCCTTTTGCGTAAGCACAGCTGCTAGAGAATCATCAAATGCAAAAGTATATAGAATAAAGTTTTTATCGAATTCTGGGCTCTTCAGGGAAGGTGCATGTGCAACAGCCGTCTTAATTTTGCTGAAAGCATTCTTTTCGATCTCAGTCCACTTGAACGGTGCATTTTGTTTCACCGTCTGCTGCAATGGCTTAACTATTTGAGCGAAATCAGGCACAAACCTTCGGACAAAATTTATGGTTCCCATGAATGATTGCATCCGCTTTTTATTATGGGGCAAGGGGATTTGTTCAATAGCCTTAATTCTTTCTGGATCAATGGAGATTCCTTGCTTTGACACTATGTGACCCAGGAACTTTCCCTCTGTGACCGCAAACACACATTTCTTAGGATTGAGTGAGATACCGTACTTCCGACAGCGTTCAAAAATTTGCGTTAAGTGAAAGGCATGCTCCCCTCTTTTTTTTGAGAATATCGTAATATCGTCAAGGTACACTACAACGCTGCGGTTGATCAATCCATGGAAATCTATGTCCATAGCTCTCTGAAATGTTGCTTCCCCATTTATAAGCCCAAAAGGCATTCTTCTCTAGGCAAAGGTTCCCCATTTGGTCCTGAACGTTGTCTTCAACCTGTCCTCCTCGGCCACTAATACTTGATTGTAGCCAGAGAAACCGTCCAATAACGAAAATAGTTTAGAACCTGAGACCATTTGGAGCAATTTCTCCATGGGTGGCACTGGGTAATTATCTTTATCAGAAGCTCGGTTCAGATTTCTGAAATCAACGCATAATCTGATCTCTCCATATTTTTTTCTAACTGGTACCATATTTGATACCCACTCAGAGTGTCTAACTTTAAAAATGATTCTAGCATCCAATAATTTCTTTACTTCACTCTGAATCAGTGGTTCCAGCTTCAGATGCATTTTTCTCAAAGGATGCTGATACGGCTTGACTCCAGCTTTGATGGGAACAATGTGCTTGATGATGGTGGTGTTGTATGTTTTCAAATCTTCGTACGTCCATGCGAAAACATCTTTATATTGTTTAAACAGATTGATGAATTTGTCTCTTTCTGCTGGTGAACAACACTTGCCGAGATTCACAAATTTGGGGTTCGTCTTAGTCCCTAAATTTATCAGCTCAAACTGTAGAGATGAGCTGTGAGTCTTCATGTTGGTTGGTCTTCTGAAATTTTCATTTAAATCGAACATTTTTTCTAATGTTCTGACACCTTTAGGAATGAAATTGTCATATTTCATCTCTGCCTGATGCTCTTCATCATCTATGATCGCTCCTTTAAACACCTCGTCATTTGTCAAACATTCTATGATTTGTTGATCATCCTCAAACACTCACAAGTTGGTGATCATATCCGATACTGAGGGCCTAAAAATCAATTCGACAGAGCACCAATTATTAGTGGGTACGAGTCTAGCGGCTGATGTGGTCAACATATCAGCAGCTAAATTTTTAATTCTTGGAATTGAAATAATGTTGAATGCATTAAAACATTTAAGCAAATCCCATACCTCATTTTGGTAATCCTTTAAGTGAGGAGAAACACAATGTATCTGATTTTGGATTTGTTTCACAATCATTTCAGAATCCCCAAAAACTTTTAGATTACTTACCTTTAATTCAATTTCCTTTTTGAGTCCCTGCACCAGTGCTTCGTACTCAGCTGTATTATTAGTACACTCAAACTCTAATATACATGAAAGGAAATGTTTATTCTTCTATGGGTCGATCAGGACATAGCCAGCCCTCAACCCTTCTAATGTCTTAGAGCCATCAAAAAACAAAATACAAAAATCACTAACTACTGAAGGCGAATCTACTCCTACTGCTAAGATTACTATATTACAGTCAATCTCATCAGCCTGTGAGAATTGAAGGAGATCAGGCTGGGTGTCAGATGTGTTGCTCGCTTATTCTTCTTGATAATTCCCTGGTTCCAACTCAATAAAATAGTTTCCAAGTATAGAATCCACGGGTACATTCTTCTCCTCTAGCTGAGTAACATTGTACTTCATGTGAGGCTCTCTTAGAATCTTAATCTGGTTTGGACTCCCTTTGTATGGCAACCAGAGATGGGACCAATCTGAGGTGAAATATCCATTTAATTTGGCCGACCAATCTCTGCTCAGGACAAGACCGTAAGTATCTGGTATATCAGCCACCACGATGTTAATAACTTGGCAAACTTTGTCATTGGATGCCAGACGTACTAGGACATTTTCCAGCTCACCAATCACCTTTACATCCATTCTATCCAGTTGAACCACCCTCCATGTGGATGGCTTAGGCTGCCCATTGATCTTATTACATACTGATATGGGCATGACATTAACTGATGCCCCTGAGTCTACCAGACAATTGTGCACGTTATGATTAAATATTTCAAATGTGAGGAGGAAAGGTGGATGTTTGCTTTTAGACTTACCTCCAACGCTGGTTTCTCCAATTTCTTCTTCTTCCTGAGGTTGATTGTTGGCGGGCAACTTCTCATCCAACGCTTCAAGTGCTTTCAATAGTCTCTCTTTTTGCTGTGGAACTTTACACATTTTGAATAGTGGCACATTTGCTTTTATCTTTTTTAAATCCTCCACTATGTCATAATCCATTGGTTGCTCAATGGGTCGGGGTTTATCAGCATTTTCTTCACCTGGCTGGGCTCGTGCTTCATTTTGCCTAGGATTTTGGCTGGTAATAGTGAACTCTGGAATTTTATCAACCAAAGATTTGTTTTGAAATTTCTTCTTAACATTTCTCTGCAGCCTCTTAATCTTTGGGAGTATAAGACTATCTTCCTTAACTGCCCCTTGGCTCCTTGTGGCTACGTTGGTTTCCATAACGTCCTTGTACCCTTGAGTCTTTTCCTCCTCAGCATCAAATAACAAGGCCGAATTCCATAAAGCCATGGTTTCTTCTTCCTATTCTTTAGTAGAAGTAGAAGCAGAATTCTCTTTTCTTTCTTCATCTCCCTCTTCTGTTAATCTAGAATCTAACAGTTGATTCATGACCAACGTCATCGAATTAATCCATTGAGGACAATTCTTTTCAGAGTGTGGCTATTGGTGGAAAGTGCAAAAGTTGTCCAAGCCCACCTCTGTCAAATTCATAGATGCGGTATTGTGGGGAGGAGGTTGAGACTGATGGTGATCCTCTCTTTTATTATAGTATGGATTATAAAAGTTTTGTGCTTCCTTTTCTTTCTCCATATCTATGATTTTTTTGGAAAGCTTCTGCATCATTTTGGCCATGTTTTTTAAATATGGCGACTTTTCTTCCTTAAGCTTAGTAAACAATAAGGCTTTTCTTCCCGCACCTTTCTCTCCTGCTTGTTCTAGATAGTCTTCAATGCTCTCTCTTTCAGCTTCCACCACTTCTGCTTCTTCATAAGTTTCTATCAAAGTAGGCTTGGCCCTGGCTTTAGCAAACATGGCCAAATCAGGGCCTAGAGCTGAAGTATAATATTCAATTAGAACATTGTCTAAAGGCCTATCTGTTTCAGAGAAATTCTTGAGATAGGATGCAAACCTTTGTATGCACCTTTTCTTTTCTTTCTTTCTTAAACGTG
This sequence comes from Pseudotsuga menziesii, assembly GCA_001517045.1. NCBI lineage: Eukaryota > Viridiplantae > Streptophyta > Pinopsida > Pinales > Pinaceae > Pseudotsuga > Pseudotsuga menziesii. Next base: position 80,507 of record LPNX010399934.1, on the reverse strand, counting down.
CACAACCCTTTCATGAGAACCGCATGAGTTTTCTGAGTTGCATACTTACTTCTGAAAATTCTTTCGAAGGTATCCCAATCTAGGATAGAGTTAGCAGGAAACCCAAAGTACCATGATGTTGCAACTCCTTTTAGGGTATGCAGGAACAGTCTGCAGACTACATATTCATGCTCCCCAGCCCTCAATCCTTCTATCGCCAAGTAAAAACTCTGCAGATGATCATCTACTAGTATCTTCTCATTGGGGTCGAATTTAGGCAGCAACTTGTCAAAGGCTTGGGGTAGGTCTTGTAATGGAGGTGTCAGGTTTAATGGTGATTTGGATCTCCATGTAGGTGGTGGATTTGGTGGGTTAGGTGGGTGGTTTGCGTTTACGCCAGCCATGAGTCTGGGTGGAGAGTTAGGAGGTAAACCAACGGGAGTGTGAGCAGGTGAACTGTGAGGGGTTTCTGGGCCTTCTTGATTCAAAGGTAGCACAACTTCCTGTAAGGCTGTCTCTACAAGTTCTTCCCAGTATCCAACCAACACTGAGCCTTCCGCTTTAGGACGATATTTCTTTTTATACTCTCTTCTGGGCAATTCAGGGATGATTGGAAATCCTCCAATATTCTTTACATATTCCCTGGTGTGTCTTCTCAGATCATTAACAATTTCTTTGTCAACAGAATATAGATGTTCTCTTTCTTCCGGAATTGGATTTTGAAACCCACTGCTTTCAGATCTGTTACCGGTGGAATATTCTCGGGAAAATGGGTTTCCTTGGCCAGCCATACACTGAAGGCCCTCCTTCTAGCGCCAAAACTGTTGAGGCCCTGAAATTCGTAGGTAGCAACAGTAAGGGATTCTCCCCAATCAACATTCCCAACTAGCCTGTTGACTGTTTGGTGTAGGGAATCTGTCCGGTTTGCGGTCCAACTACCGTAGGTCAACTACAAAACAAAGGCTTCACCGATTACGGCCCGGTCCACCGAGTTTTTTGTATTTTTTGACTTAAATTGTGAAATGCAAGTGCCCAATTAACATGCAAGGTGATAAGATGCAAGGAGCAGTCACAATGTGATGCGCAGGTTTTAACCTCTCGTCTTAAGGCTCACAAGCATCCAAATCGCAGACAACAAGAAAATAAACTAACTACCTAAACTATCCCTAGGGAGCTGAATTATCATTCATCAGTGAGTAATACATTTTTTACATGCATTATGAAGAGTTACATATAGCCGATACTTCTTTCAAGACACATGGACAAGTACAGATATTTAAACAACCAGATAGCCAATCGTTTTATGAACAACACTTATTACTTACAGTGGAAAACATCACAAATAAACTGAAGAACATTCAACAAGAACATAGGTTTATGGAGTCAAATACTCTCATAGTTAATGAAACACAGCTGAAAACGAAATAGTTCCCCTTCCACATTTGTTCATTTAATCACATTGATACATTCCACATTTCGCTTTCTCCAGCAGGCCAAAGTTACAGTTTCAGATTGTAAAATGAAATAGTTCCTCTTACAAGCAAAAAGGTTTACAATTTTTTCGAGGGAAAAAGTCCCTTCTAAGTTCCAACTTTACAATATTTAAACTATCATAGCAGGCCTTTTGGGCTCCCCCCCCCCCAAAACATGTGGCTTTCCAGTTTCTTCGACGTTTCAGAACCTTCTTTTTTATCTTTTCTGCATATGCTCATGATGGGAGGGGTAACTGATGGACCTTTCAGGTTTCCATCCCCATCACTATTCATTTGTCTCTTCCTTCATTTGTCCATATTTAGGCCTGTCTTTCTTTGTGCTATAGTAGTTTGACCGATTTCTGTAACCCACCTGCATTCAAACAACGAGCATCATTCATTGGAAATGCATTCAAATGATTTCAACAAAAACGACTACGCATCGAGAAGGTCATGCACTGCGTTATTACCACAAGGTAAACACCGGTGCCACTACCTTAACAAGTAGCGGGGACTCATCGGATACTCACAATAATAGCATCGAAAGCTGAAAGTCCCACTACAGCTTTAACGACAGGAAGGAACGAGGCAATGGACGAGTGACCGAAGGGCAGGAAAAAACACCTCAATCGGAAGCCAGCTAGGTTTGGACACCGGAAGCCAAAAGGATTTCCTAGCCGCAACGACGGAAGGGGAAAACTACGGGCAAGCGGTGGCGGGAGGAAACTCAGTCGGACGTTGGACAGACTTCTACTTCAGAGGCCAAATCACTTTGGGAGCCGCAACGGTGGAAGTGAATAGGTTAGAGACAAGCGATGCAGGCATAACGACTTAATCGAGGATTGAAAGACTTTGACATCGAAAGGGAAAAGGATTCCCCAGCTGCAACGACAGAAGAAAATAGTCTTCGAACATGTGACGAAAAGGTTAACACACATCAGCATTCGGGGCTCTTTAAGCTTCGGGTGGTCAATCGGATTGGGGGCCGCAACGGCGGAAAAGAAACCAAACATCAGCCGCCAAATTAACATAAGATGATGCCCGTCTAACATAAAACTTTAAGTACTTCGAAACTGTAAAACCAGCAATGGTTGAAACCCATTTGCTTCCGAAACAGCGGAACTTCAAAGAAAAAAACAAATTACCCCTGGCTAGGCATACCAAACTCTCGTCCGCGACCAACCATACAATGATACACAGGCAATCTTTAAAATAGGCTTGAAACCAATCTTAAAAAATCATTCAACATAAAGCACGACCAACGATTCAAGCATCCAGTGATGAAAACAACTTTAAATTATGAGGAGGGGCCCAAAATTCAGAAATTTGGGGAGAAAAGTTGCAGCTACAACAGATCAATCATACAATATATGGAAACATCAAGAGATACAAAATAAGGTTCGTGGTTTCTCTCAAAAAGAGGGATTCAATTATGAAGGGACATTTCTCTAGTGGCTAGAGACACTTGTTCGGTGAAGTAGAATTGCATATCGAGCAACCTCCAGGACTCGAGTCTCTTTAAAAAAATTCACATGTGCGCACAAGGTTTTGTATAGGCTCAGAGGTCAATTATGGTATAACACATACATTTACAAGAGGAAATTGAGGATCACCGAGAGTGATGGAAATCTCAACCTACAGAGGATGAGAATCTCATAGATGGGTGCAAGAGGAATTTCCAATTAAGTTTGAGGTGGAGGATCCCAATATCCAGTGACCTTGAGAGATGACACGAATGGATATACAGAATATCAATAGTAGAGGATGCTACCTGTCACTCCAATAGAGAATGTATTAATGCAAGAGAATACAAGATGCAGAGGGAGGATGGGGCTTCGCCTTAGAGGGAGTAACTAAAAAAGATATCATAGTTTGAGAATATTGACATAATTCTTTAGATTACATGTGTGGCAGAATCTAGAGGAGTTTTTCCTTAGCCAAGGAAAATATGCAGTCAAAATTTTGAAGAGGTTCAATATATTGGGCTATATCTATGCCGATGGCATCAAACTTGGAGTTGCTATGTGACACTACTATTAAATATAGTTGATGTCATAGTCTATAGGAAAAATATTGATTCGTTGATATACTTGACAAACATAAGGCCATATATTTACTTTGCGGTAAATACTTTGATCCAGTACATAGTGGAGATAAGATGTGTTCACATGGTTATGGAAAATCACATGGTGAGGTACTTGAAGGGTACAATTGAGTATGGAATCATATATGTGAGAGATAATGTGATACTCCTATAGGGATATGATGACTTCAATTGGGTTGTAAGTGCTAAAAATAGAAAGATATCTCCAGGATGTTGTTGAAAGAGGACCAATTTTTCTCTTAATGCAGCCAAGGATGAATATATTGAAGCTAAGAATAAATCAAGGGAATATTCCTCAAGTGATGAGGAATATGTACCTTTATTTATAGGAATTCGACCAATGAAGATGAATGTCATACTCTTATCCATTTCAGCATTGGATGAGAAGGGATGGATTTGTAGGGAAACATAGATTCAACACCAATACACATCTCCTATGTTATTTGTGGTGTAGAAGACTTGCTCAAAATTTCCTATCATGAGAAAGATAGGAACAAGTCCTCATAATCAAAATATGAAGTAGAGCATGTTGTCATAGAATCCACTAATTCCTGCAAGGAGATAAAGATCAAGAGGTCGTCTACAAAAAAAACAAAGATAGGTATTTGAATTGTCATTTCCTATATATCTAGTTGCTTAAATGACATTTTTTAGTTGTGTGCATATCTATGTTCAAGTAAATGTCTTATGCACAATAGAGTGTTTGCATTGATTACCAATATACTAATAATAACCACTTATACTATGAAACAAGAACTCGACACAGTTCTCATTTTTCTCTCTCCTAATTTTAGTAGCTATTTTTACCTCTATTTCAAAAAGGGTCGATACCAGTATCACACATTTTTATTTTGAGGCATTTTTTTGGGCCTTTGAATCATCTTTGTCGTAAAATATTTTTAATTTCTATTTTCAAGTGTGTTTTTTAGAAATTTAACAAAATAACATACATTTACAAGCAAGTTATAATGAAAAACATATACATTTTGCAATATTTTCTTTAAAATAAAACATTTCATTGGACAATATAAGACATTTTTATTGACAAAAATGTAAAAAAATCCCAAAAATAAAGACATTTAAAACCATTTTCAATGAATTTTGAGAGATTTTTTGTATAAAAATGATACTATTTCATATTATTTTCCAAAACGTGACGATTTATGTAAATTCAAGAAAAAATATACCATATATTTGTAAATGACATTAAAAACATTATATATAGAAATTTTATTTCTAAAATAAAGTATGAAAGTCAAAACATTACTAACATATCTTATCAAAAATTTGTCAAATTTAACATTTTCTTAAAGACATGAAACTAATAAACAATATCACGTAGGACAAATTTTTTATCTAAATTGGAATTTTATGAAGCTTGGATTTCTTCAGGGGCATCATTATTGTCTTCCATTGGGTCTTCTCTATCACTCCTTTCAAATCTCTTTTTTCATATGTTAATTTTTTAACAAGTACATTATAAGACAACATCTAACTATACTTACTTTCACTATTTTCATTTATTAAAACATATTTATAAGTCTCATTGATAAACTATGGATATTAAACGTTTACCTATAACAAAAATATATAAAAGATATTAGAAAACAAAACAAACAAACAAAATAATGTTAAAAAAACTGATGTTTAAAAAAATTAAAAACAAAAATAAATGATTTTCATAAACAAAACACAAAAACAAATAAAATAAACAAACAAAAACTAAATGAAATAAGCAAAACAAAAATATACAAAAACCAAAAAACAAAACAAAAATAAAAATATACAAAACAAAAAAAACAAATAAAATTAGCAAAACAAAAAACAAATAAAATAAGCAAAACAAATATAAAATAAAATAATAAACAACAAAATAAAACAAAGTATGGCAAAGGTAGTGTGTAAAAGGGGTAAGGAGAGGCGGCGCGATTCTGAGAATCGCACTACCTCTCCTTACTCCTTTTACAGACCACCTCCGCCGCCACTCCACCACTTGCACTCCACTACACTCCACCGCCCGTACTCCACTCCACTCCACTGCCCTCACACTCCACTCCACTTCACATTACATACTATATAATATTATATAGTATGTAACGTGAAGTGGAGTGCACTGGAGTGTAGTGGGGAGTAGGTAGGTAGGTAAGTAACATAGTTGTGTGTTTTATTAATTTTTATTTTATTTTTTTATTTTAGTTTATTTATTTATTTTATTTTTTTTGTTTTATTTTGTTTTCTTAAAATATTTGTTTTGACAAAAATGTTTTTACACCTTTTTTTTAATGAAGTTTAAAAATATAATTTGTTTTATATAAGTTGTTATATAAGGTTTTTTATATAAGTATTTTACAAACATAGTTAAAATGTTATCTTTAATTTTGTTTTTTTTAAGTAAGAAAATTAGAATTTGTTATAATTTTTTCATTATAATTTTTTTTTTTAATTTGGGTTAAAATTATATTTTTTCGATTAAAATTATATGAACAATTTGTTCTGGTAGACTCTAATATATTATTTCATTACGAATCATATCATAATTTCTTTGGTTTTCTATGGTTATAGTAATGAAATTATTTATAATATTTTTTTTTGTTTACTATGCAAGTTTCGAAAAAGTTTTAATTTATCTCTTTAAGAATTTTTTTTTCCCAATTTAGGGATTGATTTCAAAGTTTTATAAACAACATGATGGGATGTTTAGACCGTGGCTCTATTTTTTACCCCGAAAAAAAAACATGTATACTGGTATCAATGCTTTTGTATTTGGGGGGTGTTTTTGATGTTTTTTATGAAAAAATCATTGTTTTTATTGCTAGAGTTCTCATTCTTAGTATAAAGTTCTCGTTTCATAGTATAAGTGGTTTAATATGCATGTGATGGGTAAGTGTCCTATGGTGCTATACAACATTCCATTTCTACTATCTAGAATAAAGCCTCCTTGCTGACATATTGGGAGTAGTGCACACTCTTAATAATGTCCTCGTAGAGATAGAAGGAATCTAGAAAATTATTGTATGTGTACGAGATATGGATGAATGTTGTATTGGATATAATAATCTCATGACTATATGACATATAGCTTCATGCATTATAATTTGTCGAAGTGAATATTTTTTGAATATTATGAAATGTTTCTAACAATTCAACTGATGTATCTAACTTATAGGAAGGACTGTATGCAATCACCTACATGGTAAGAATGGTGAAGTTGCAGATGTACAAGAGAATAATGATGACGTTTTGGATGTACAAGAGAAGAATGATGATCCCTAGTGGTCTATTCACTATACAAATAACTTGTTTGTATCTTAGTGGGTTGATTCCAACATGGTTAGTGAAGTCATTGAGGGTGGATCCCAGTATGACTGGTCATATCACTAACGGTAGATCCCAACATGGTTGGTGGAATCCCCAGAAGGAATATCCGAGGAAGGTTGGTCATATCTTTGAATAAGAGAATACTAATGATTTGTGGTCCAACATTCATTTGCGTACATTGTGGTATGGCATTCATTTGTAGACATTGTGGTACAACATTCATTTGTGTACATTGTGGTCTAGAATTCATTTTCACACATTGTGGTCTAACATTCATTTTTGGATGTTGTGGTCTCACATTCATTTGCATACGTTATGGTCCAACATTCATTTACAGACTTTATGTTCTAGCATTAATTTACACACGTTGTGGTCTGGCATTAATTTGTGAACATTGTGATCTAGCATTCATTTTGTATATGTTGTGGTTCGACATTCATTTGCAAATGTTGTGGTACTACATTGATTTGTGTATATTGTGGTGTTGCATTCATTTGCAAACGTTGTGATCTTGCATTCATTTACGGACATTATGGTCCTGCATTAATTTGCAGACATTGTCTTCCTGCGTTCATTTGCATACCTTGTGGTCCTGCATTCATTTACAGAAGTTGCAGTCTTGCATTCGTTTGTGGATGTTGTGGTACTACATTCATTTCCGAACGTTGTAGTCCTGCATTCATTTGTAGACGTTGTGGTCCTGAATTCATTTGACGTTTTGGTGCGTGATTTACCCAAACTCATAACTCAAGCATGTTCTCTAAAGAGAGAAGGAGTAGTCCATCTATAGGAGAGGAAGTAGTCAATTCTTATTCTTGGAGTCTTACACTTTTCTTTGTTGAAGTCTATATTGAGGAAGTTTTGTTGGGTTTTCTCCCCATGAGGGTTTCTTAAGATAAATATCTATGTTCTTTTGTATAGTTCTTCTGTATTTATTGAGTGACTCTTTTGCATATGGTTATGATTTTATAATGGCAAATGTTTTTATATTTTACATAACCATTAAAATATTAATAAAGACAACAACCAATATATTTCATACCTTGGTTAATATTTTCCATATTCAAATGCATAATATATTCCATCTACTTACTCGCTTTCTCCTCTAGGTAGTTTTGAAGTAGTTTTGTTTTAGTTTAGTTGACCTCCTTTCTAGAGTCTTCACTTAATATATTCAACGCCTCTTTGTATTCTTTCCATTTTTGTACAAATCTACTTCGAAAACCTAGTGTACATCATCAACAAATAATTGATGTGTAAGAATATGGTGAGATGATACCTTGACCAAAAAAAAGGGGTAGTCATGGTAGTATGGTATGTTTTCTATGTTTGGAAGTGGGGAGGGATATGATCCCATTTTCTACAAATATCACACCATTATTCCCGAGGTTCCGTAGGGAATGGGTTTCATGCACTATCAGCTATATAATATCCAAGTGTAGGACACTCATTCTAGCGACCCCCTTCCATGTAAAACAGAATATAACATCAATTATCATAAATCGCCTTCACTTATTCTATCTCTTGCAACTACATCATCACCGTGCTTGAAGAGCTGAGACCGCGCCTGCAACATACCTGTTGAAGTTTCCCCACATGAGGTAACATAGTGATATCCAAAACATTAGACTGAATGAGAAACTTATATTGAGTAAGTGGCAGAAGTCTAGCGATAAACGATTCTATGTACGTCCTAAATTATAAATGGAATCCTATTTAACAAAATCTTGAACTGTTGATCATAATCCCATACTGTCTCACATGTTTGTTGCTTTATTTCTTTAATATATGCAATACATTGGGATTCTGATTTATCTTTTTGAAACTCTTATATCCTTCTTTATTTTTCCAAGGTTCTAATGGATCCTTCCTGATTTATAGAATTTTAATTCATATACAAAGTTAGTGCGCAATCCTTAAGTGTAGTCTCCATTTCTTCTATATTGTCAGCCTCATCTAAAACATGTTTCACTCCCCCACACTACTTCGAATATGAACCAATTTTATTCTATATCGTCTCTTCCGATCCTATGAAAGATTGGGATCCTAAGCATCAAATCATTCATTTGTTCGTACATATTTATCCTTCTCACAATCCCCATATTCCTATTTTGTGTCCCTACTTCTCCTATTCATTAATTTTTCTCACTTATGATTCAACTAAATTTTTGTTCTTATGCTTCTAAGGTGCGCGAGGGGAGTAGTTCAAAAATAGGGTTATACCAAGTAACCTCACTATTTCGTTCTATATTGGACCCAGATAGATCCTCAATATTCATGTGATTAAACATTTTTTTCATCACCATTACATACTCATCTTCCACAAATTCTTCCCCTATTGTACTATATACATTTCCACTACGTCTGTAATCACAAGCATTCGTAAATGAGTTTTCAGTCACAGTTTATCCACTGGAGTTCTACATGACCAAGTCGTTTTTCTCTCGTATCCTCCTTTAATGTGATTTCCACTATCCCAAACCTTGTTGCTATCCTTTCTTCTTCTTCTTCTTGTGTGACCTTCTTATGTGACCTCTTCTAGCAAACTAATTACTTCAATATACATTTTTAGAATACACCCCCTTCTCTATTAGATATTGAAACTCGATCTATGATATCTTCACCTTTCTTCCTCAAACACTCCATTCTTACTTTCCATTATGTATCTTTCAGCTTATTCCTTCCTTCATGTCTTTCTTCTTTGTTTCTTCTCTACTCTTATGGGTCCATCTTTTACTAACTTTCTATCTCATCACGCTGTAACCTTCTTCCTTCCCACCAAACCCATGGCATAGGAGTTTTACACTTCCATCCTCTCATGTTTTGTGCATATTAATCCCTTTTCAACAAATAGTATCATAATCCAAAGTAGGATTTATGTAAATAATATTTTTTTAGGGATGGATTCAAATTTTTTTTCTCACGAAACTAAATTATTCACTATACTCAATAGGAAATTCCACAATATACCCTTGTTTTACGCTATCAAACGAGAGTTAAAGATACAACATCACAAGTCATTCTCCAATCCTATCTTGTGTATTGAGGATTCGGCCTCATGTGTTGAGGTAGGGTTCCTAAGTTGGTCTTAGGGACTTGGAGTAGAATTCTTGGGTTGGACTCAAGAATGACTAAGACTTTAGTGTAAAAAGTTATTCCTCATGTTCTGAGGTAAATTCTTTGATATATCAAAGTGATGATGTTGTAAACTCTTGTTGGAAAAGGCTCACTACTTGTGTCTCAAATTATATTCTCATACGTTAAGGTGAACCCCCAGTTATAGAGGTACACATGAGGTGGACCTCCACTTATAGAGGTACACATGAGGTGGACCTTCACTTATAGAGGTAAATGCTTTGCATGTTGAAGCATTAAAGTTCTGTGATGTTTTACTAACCATGGTCACTGATTTCTATTAAGTCTCCTTTAGAGAATGGTTACATTTAGAGTTAATTACTTTAGCATAAGATCATTTGGCCAAGGAGTAATAAGATGATCAATACATATGCTAAATATTCTTAGTATAATATGATATGATATAAAAAGTAAGGTTAACACATATTGACAATGCAAAAAAGATAAGAGGTAAAGATAAACACATAGAGCACACCAAAATTTAGTTGATTTAAGTGAACTCGTTTTATTAAAAGTAAAGATACAATGTATGCCTTAGTTAAATATTGTTAAGATTTAGTTAAAGCTACAATGTATGCCTTAGTTAAGTTTTGTTAGGCTTCAGTTAAAGCTACAATGTGTGCCTCAGTTAAATATTGTTAAGCTTCAGTTAAAGAAACAATGTATGCATCAATTAATTAAAAGAGAAATCACAATGGTCACTTCAATAAATCAATTAACCTAATTTGAGTTAAGAATAGTTACCTAAAGTGTTTTGCATGACAACTCTTTAGTTAAAATAAAAGATGGAACTTTAGTTAAACTAAAACATGACACTTAGTTAGCTTTAGTTAAAATAAAAGATGGAACTTTAGTTAAACTAAAACATGACACTTAGTTAAAATAAGACACTTTCGTTATGGCACTTGATTTACAACTATTGCATGATGACACTTAGGTTAGAATGTTAACTAAGTGATCCTACATCAAGTTAGGTGGTGATTTCACTCTGTATGGATTATTTCCTTTGTATGGATTCAAAACCCTCACACTAAGTGCTTTATATTTACTTGATTTGATGGCACCCATATGAACTGGCTTGTCTTTCTCTTGGATCAATGACGCCATGAATTCAACCAATGCATGCATGTGCCAGTTTCGGGTTGTGAGCTTGCTAGAGTGAAATGTGCTTACAAACACACAGTACTCTATGCCTAGCTTTGAAAGTATGGATAATATTAGATGTTTCTCCTTCTCTATGCCACATTTCTTTAGATGAAGCACCAACGACTTGAACTTGGTGAAGAAAACCTCGATTGTTTCAAAATGAGATGGACTCAAGAAGATGAGCTCATTTTCAAGCTAGTGACCTCTCATCTCATCATTCTTCCCCAAAAAAGATTCAATCTTGAGCCATACTTCGTTGCGAGTAGCTAGACTGTCTACATGCAAGAGAGAGTCTCTCAAAATGTTGAGACAAAACATTCCAAACACTTCATCAAGCGTGTTGAAGAACTTCGATTTCTCAACATCAGAGCTTGGTTCGACCTTTGTTCCCATGGTGACCGTGTATAGGCCTTTCAAACTCAATTGGATCACCATTTCGGCCTTCCATTTGAAATAGTTGAATGTGGTAAATAAAACATGGGCCTAATCCATTTTTTCTTGCGCTCTTGGTGACAAATTGCTTATTTTACCTACAATAAAAACACTTGAATCTATCTGAAAAAATGTATCTAACAACAACTCAAACACTATGGATTTGGTTTGGAGATCCAAAGAGTTGTGATACCATCTAGGAATTGATTCACAACTAGATCTAGGAGCCAAAGAAACTCTTACAATTCGATATTGTTTACAAAACATGCACAAAATATCTGAAAGAGTGAAAATTGCATACACACATGAGGTCAATAACACATATTATTATGACTTTCCAACATGTAACTATGTCTGTATCAGGTATATAGTACAATAGTGAAAAATAGTGTGGCTTTGGAGGACATCTTGATGCATACATATGTCAGCTCAAGATTTGACCCTCAAATCCCCCTAGGTGGACCAATGAGCTTCCTAATCATCCCAAACGGTCATGAATACATGAGTGAATGCGGGAAATGAATGCTGAAACATAACTGGAGGTATGACAAGAGTGGTTGAGCACATGGGTGAGTGGGAGTGGCTCTAGGAGGGAAATAAATGCCCAAGGAAGGCCAAAAAACACCTAGGACATGCACTAGCACCTCAAGTCAAACAAAATCCCTGAAATTGGGGATGGGAAGCTGAGATTAAGTGATTATTTATTTTGTGATTAATTATCTTAATTTGGTCCATTATCATCCTAAAGTAATCATTTCACACACATTATAATACATGTATTATTTAATTAAATGTAAAAATCCAATTTTATGGTTTTATAAGAGGAGGAAATGAAAGGATTTGTTATGTAATCACTATTATATATCGATAAAAAGGAAGCTGGAAATTATTATTATATTCATATAACAGATACAAAGAATAAATGAAATAAGTATTAATTTATGAAGAACAATATAGAAGGAAACCCTAACTATCTATTAGGCCTTTGGCTTTTAGTATTGGATATTATATTATTATTAAATATGGAGGGTAGTTTCTAGGAGGGATAACTAAATCCATCCATGACGTATTTTCATTGATAACCAAATCCATCTGTAAGGTATGGGAACATTAATTTGGTATATTATGCTCCAGCATAAAGAGAGTGGACTCTCCGAGCAGTGGTTTTGCATATGGTTTTGCTTTTCAACCTTCGATATTACAAAGGAGTAATCAAGAGTGAAGGAGTGCGCCCTAGAGTTGAAGAAGAAATCCTCACTTGATTTGTTTACATTTGAGAGGAGAGTAGTCTCTCTACGAAATCGAACCAACTCTAATAAGATATATTCTACCCTGATTTCACTTGCTGCTATGAATGGAGATAATAATTTTGGTTTTCTTATATAAAATAATTCAAATTCACCATTCGAGGAGATAATCGATTTTAGGGAGTTCTTGGAGAGAATTTGCCCATTTGTGGTTTATTGTGCTTCCTATCAAAAAATAGAGTAATGGCAAAAAGGAGAACCGACCCAGTTGTACACATTTATTAGGGTTTTTTTTATGTCAAGTGCTTAGGTGACAAAAATGTGATTTACATCTTTTTGATTGAGCACTCATATAGACCAATAGAAATATTAAAATACTTTGAAGCATTCTTTGAATATATCCACCATTAACTTTAATGTTTTCCTTTTTATATGGGCCGTGCACATGCCCTATGCAGCTTTCCTAGTTCCTAGTTGCTAGTTCCCTATGTAGTCGACCCCAACGTAGTTGCTAAGCCTTCATAGTAAGATCATTAAAACTACTAGGCTGATACAAAAAATAGTATGATCGTATTAAAAGGTAGTATGATAGAATTCAGTCCTTACTGTGTTAATGTTAGATCACAAATCCTCTTAGAAAGAAAATGAGCTTCCTTTGTTTGCTTTTGATCTACCAGATTACCAATAAACTCAGAGACAATAGGAGAAAATAACTGGGAAGGACCTGCTTGAGGTGATCACCTTGGCTTGGTCTTCCCAATATATTGTACTTTCTAAATAAGTATTAAGTTAGAAAGTACAATAGAGAAGGAAAGCCTAACTAACTAACGATTAGGTCTTTGCCTTAGCAAAACGGACAAGCTGAATTGAGTATGGGATATTATCTTATTATCAAATATGGAGAACGATTTACAGGAGGGATAACTCCATCCATTACGCATTTGCATTCATAACCAACACCATCAATTAGGTATGCGCACATCAATTTGTTATATTATGCTCTGGCATGAGATCAAGAGAGCGGACTCTTTGAGCACTGGCTTTGCATATGGTTTTGCTTTCCAACCCTTGATATAATATTTTTACTGGTGGAAAGAAGAATGTGATTTCCTTTTAAGCGGAGTCGACAGTATTGTCTTTGTTTATTGTGACAAAGCAGGAGAAATCAAGAACGAAGTAGTGCACCCGAGAGTAGAAGAAGGCATCCTCGCTTGACTTGTTTACAGTTGAGAGCGAACCAACTCTAATCAGATATATTATATCTTGCTTTCGCTTGCTGCCACGGATGGAGATAAGGATTCTGTCATTGCTTATCTTAAATAATCCAAGTTTTCCAGTAGGAAGGTAACAGATTTTAGGGAGTTCTTGAAGATAATTTCCATATTTGTGGTTATTTTCGTTTCCTATAAAAGAAAAAGGTAGTTACGGAAAGGAGAACCGACTCTATTATACACAGTTATTACGGTTTTGTTTCGATCAAGTGGTCAGGTCATAGAAATGTGATGACATATTTTTTTACTGAGCGCTCATATAACCCAACAACAATATCAGAAGACTTGAAACATTCTTTGAATGTACCCACCAATGAATTTAATTATTATTATTTTTTCATATGGGCCATGCACAGGCCGTATCGGGCTTGCCTAGTCCATGATAACGGACCCCATTGTACATAGGTTCTTCTTTCGTTTATTATCTTTTGGTTATTGTTTATGTGAAACGAGGGTGAGTTCTCATACTAGAGAAGCAACCCATCTTTCTTCGCTTGTTATTATTTTCTGTCCTGAGACAGGGCACTCTCAGTGTAGAGAACCGACCCATCTATATCTATCTCACGTTATTGATTCTGGGTAAAGAGTAAGGACAGCTTCTGTGTATAGTGCCGGCCCCAACAGTTATTGACATTCATATAATTGCTTTGTCTGGATTGAAGTAGAGAAACGTCTCTCTCTTTAGAGAACAAATCATTCTCATATATAATTTATATTCTATGGATGCATCTTGAGAAGAATAATTTATATTCTATGGATGCATCTTGAGAAGAGGAAGGGATCTCTCCTTAAAGCACCTATAATTCTTATTTAAAATTATCATTATATTGGTGTGTTCCACTAGAATAAGTTTTCTTTTGAAGAATCCATTCATATTTGATTATTATTATGTTGGTGCAGTTTTCCAGAATCATGGAGCTTTTATTTTTTATTTGTATACGGCGATATTCCGAAGATATATAGTGTTGCAGTAGAAATGGCTTTCGATATAATTGACTCCTTCATTCTTTTCCATATAATACTTAATATTACAACTAGAATTAACAGTCTTGATAAATATGACCCCTTTGATATATTAACAACGTTGAGGTTTAATTTGTCATGGTTATTTACTAATTTGTGAAGATTTCAATTCCAAGGTTATAAGTGGATTCTCTAATATTTTTAAATGTGGAGAGTTAAAATTCTTATATAGATAATTTCTTATTCTTTTTTATTTAATGCTTATGTAATGAGTAAAACAAGACAATGTAATGTTTATATGGTATATTAATACTCAATGCATTTTTATTCCTCTATAATTGACTCCTATGGGTCGTTAGATGAAAAATATAGCTCATTGCCATATAATATAATGATAACACACAAATTGCTGTTAAGGTGAACAAGAATGTTATGGTGTATTGTAAAAGATATTTATATAGAAATTTGATTTGTGTGTATTAGATAAGCCTAACAATGTTTATAGCATTTAAGTCACAATGAGAAATCATCTTTTTCTCCAAATATATTTTTTCTATTCGAGGGATGATTTCTTGATAGAAATAGTATATACCGAACATAGTGTCTATGGATGGAAATGAGTATTTTCACTAGAAGAAATTAAACAAGATAAGTGTTTACTTTATGATATGTCCTTGTTTTTCAATTATGCTAAATTAATTTGAAAAAAGATGCATGCAGGTAGGAATGCTTATATATGTAAACTATTATGTTATTACTCTTGTTAGATTACATGAGGAAACAAATAAAGATGCATTTTTCCAATACTCTTATAATAGTTAATAGTTGATTAGCTACTCCTCATGTTTAATTGTAAATAATGGGCTAAGATAAAATAACTTAATGTGATGTATGTTATTATGAATTTACTTTACAATATGGATAATTATGATTGATAATGTGTCTACCACTTTAAAAAGGAATGTTACCACTCATGTATGTATGAATGGTCATGGTATTGTTTTATTTATGTATGTATGTATGTATGTGTGAAGTTAGATGAAGGTTGTTTAATGTTGAACAAACTTTATGTTGTTGTATTTAGAAGGTTTGAAGTTTATCTTCAAAAGTTAGTCAATTAAATACAACCTTAAATTGTGATCTCAACTAAATGATTAGACTAAGTTATAACTATTAATATGAATGGTGACCTTATAAGTGATGTATTAATATTTCAATAATATTTAGACCCTTTCATTAAATATCTTTATATTTTATGTGCATATTTATAAAGAGTATTATATCCCTCGATATTACAATTATAAACTTTATATATAGCAAGGGATCATTTGATTCTTTAATATGTTTATTATGCAGAGAAACATAGGTGGTAAGCAATGTGGTTTCAACATCTTACTGACATGTGAAGTATCAGAAAATAAATGGTTATGAAAGTAGGTCCTTCACATGCAGATAGGCACAAGGATGCACAAGGATTGTTGTTGTATGTTCTAGGTAGTTTAATCCCTAGGAATGATTATGTTATATGATAGATGATGCATTTTAATATTATTGAAACTAACACATTACTTATGTAGTGCTTCATCTTGTTATGGAGATAAAAGAAAAAAATTGTATATCCTATATCCCAAATGGTTATTAGGGTAATGGGAATGTTACATAAAGGAGGAGAAATGGGGCTCGTTCAAGCTATCACTCTTTGTCCTCATCGTCCTGAAATTTTCATGAATTTAGCATGCATGTGGAGTGATGGAGGAGGAGAAATGGGATTCGTTCACGTTGTCACTTTTTTGGCCCAATTATGGACAAATACGAGAGCATAGTAATAATGGAGAACTCATTTGAGATAGTGTAGATTGTCTAGTAATAAGATTCCTTTACTATGTTATGGTATTTCAAATTTTTTAAGTTAGTTATCTACATTGCTTTTAGGATATCTATCTTATTTCCTCATAATTCTACAAATGGGAATTTTATAGGATGATAGTTGCAATTATTAAGGTAAGGTTAAACAAATCCATAATTTGTTCTTGTTGTTGTACATTTAACATAGCTTGATGTAGGATATAATCCATGCTATTGTAGAATTAACATAACTTGATGTGGGATGGGGTGACTTAAAAATTAGAAGAAAAAACATTGAGTAGCTAAAATGTAAGTGTATTGGTTGGAAGGAGTACTTTCTTCATGAAAAACTGCTATCTATGGAAGTGAATAAACCAAGCCATATACATTCTTTTCATTATTGGCAATCAAATCAATATTAAACCACTATGCCAAACAATCCTCTTAATTGAGGTATATAATTTAAAAGGCTTGTTATATTATTATTATTTAAATTTAAATTTAAAATTTTCATTTTTAATGTGGATAAGTCATTCTCGTAGGAACAAAAATATTTACTTATATGAAAACAAAATGTAACAAAGTTGGTTGATTAAAAAAAGATTTATAAAATTATTGATGAAAAGAATAACAAAGTTGGTTGATATAAAAAGGATATATATATATATATATATAAATTATTAATGAAAAACTAGTTTTTTATTTAAATTATTTAAATAAAAAATTATTTAGCTTATTTATTTGAAAAGAAATTTCCTTGCCAAACATTTAACTATTAGCTTCCCTTACTCCTTACTTTATGATTAAAAAATAACCTCCTAGAAAGTGGAAAGAAAATGAATTGAATATTACCATATCTTATAATATTTTTACAACCTCCTAAAAGTGGAAAGAAAATGAATTGATTATTACCATATTTTATAATTTTTTAATATAAAAATTCTATTAAATCATTATACCATTAAATCGTAAAATTGAAAAAAAGTCGACCTAGACTAAGTTTAGAGATTTATTACAACCGATAAGCAGAAATAAAATAAATGTTTTTACTGAATGATTACTTAATATATGGTAATATATGACTCCCTCCACATCAAATCCATGGATCTTGGCCTAGTCTAAACTTCCTATCATTGCCAACACTCAACACAATAAAAACCCCAATAAGTTCAAATTCTAGGATAAAATATTTCGACATAGAGGAGACATTCCTACTATATTTTTCTTCTTCTCTAAACAAATAAAGGGTGTATGTATGTTGGAGACATTTACCACCATACACACTCTTTTTGGTCAAATTGGCATAGTTAAACCACTATCCTAAGTATAATTGACATTAATTGACATTTGTGGAGCATTAATTGACATCATCCAGTCACAGCCATGCCTACCTTCAGTCAAGGAGGATAAATTAACCTTCTCCTACATTCATGGAGGCTAACCGTAGCACTTCGGGGGTGATCTAAGTGATATTAATGCACCTAATTGTGAACTGGTGGTTACAATTAGTTAAACAAGTCAGTTAAGGTGCCTCCTCTCATTAAATATATTATTTAATGATTATTTAATGAACTGGAGTGAATAGGAGCACCTCCACCAAGTTCTGATGTGCAGTTCAACTTCAGTTAACCTCATCGGGGTTCATTCGAGTCAGTGTAGCGCTACCTCTTAATGGTTGGTGAGTTGTGACATGTGTCTAATCTCTTTCAGTTGAGACTCGGTCATTTATTGCACTCTGACTTTAGTTAGGGTTAGTTGAGTCAATTAGGGTTTTGGTCAGTGGTTAACTAAGTGTGAACCATGGATTACAGTCAGTTAAGCTAGAATCACTCATTCAATTCGAATGACCTCCTAAGGAATTTAAATTGTCTCTTCATTCACGCTTGTAGCATGCCATTGTAATCGTAATCATTCATTATTTATGTGAATACAAAGTGGCTACTATTCTTGTAGACCGATTACACCATTTCATGAGTTATTTGTTTATTAATCTTTGATGAGATTGATTCTTTGTTCCTAGATCAATAGACAAGATTAATATGGTATGAGAGCTTACGATGGGAGGAAGCTCTATCTCTCAAAAATAAGATTTTTGACAGATTTTTGCATGAAATTTGAGCAATAGCTCAAAAATCCAGCACTGCACCAGAAGCCAAGGCTTACCACTTAATACCCAAAGTAAAGAACTTGTTGATCAAGCTTGCTTGATTGACTATGCTGGGTGTGATGAAAGCCTAAGATGTGCAGGCTGTACGACCTTACATTGCCCTTTTGTTGTGATTTGTAGGTTTTAACATGTACAACTTTGAATGGAGTCATCAATCCCTCTTGTCACCCCATTCACAAGCTATTCAGAATGTAAGTTGAAGATGATTGCATCTCTAAAGTGATGAGGTGTCTATTGGACTTGGAAAAGAGCCTTATGAGAATGATAATGACTGGCTAAATGACAGTGATAGAGATTTTGGGGAAATATGTATGGCCCTCTCTCCTAGCTTGCGCTACCTTATTTATTGGTTCTACTGAATACCCAAAGGATCTTTGGACAAAATTGGACAGAACCTTTGGTAAGCATAATGAGGATCATAATAGTACTTTGGAGATCACATCCAGCACCACAAGAGTTCTTTACTCAAAATTCTCAGCCTCCACTCTCTCTAATGAAGTTGTTCAAGATGAAGATGAAGCAGAATCTTCTACACATTCAATTTGAATTGAAGAAAGTCTCCATGCAGTGACTCCTTCTCCTGATGCTCTGGAAGTTCATGAGATCTATGATATCTCATATCCTCATATTTCTGAAATAGAATAAGACATTCGAATATCTAATATTGAAGAAATATACTGCTGCACTTCCATGCAAACATTCACCGGTGATTTTCCTTTGAATTCTGTGCAAAATTTACCAGTAATTGCTTCTGAAAGTGAAGAGAAATTTGATTTTTCTCCCTCTAATGTTGCTGCTGGTGTGAAAATATGTAAAAAATTGGATATTTTGGAGGAAATATTAGATTATAAGAGTGACACATTTTCTCCCCATGATCTAGATCTTCCAGCAAAATCCTGCAGGATTGCATGCACCAAAATTCAGAATTTTGAAGAAAAAGACAATTGTGCATCCACCGTCTTAGTTGACCATACTTTTGGATCTGATATTAAACTTATTGGATATGATATGATCTTATTTGGATCTGATCTGATATTTCTTGGTTCAAAATTTCAGGTTCATAAACCTTCAGTACTACTTGTAGTTGTTCTCATCAACAGTGTGAAGAAACAAGTACTGCAAGTCTCCTACAAAACTGCTGCTGGGGATTTGATTTCATTTCACAGTTTTTGATCTGTTCTGAACTTATTTAGATCTAATTTAATTTCTGATATGATATTAGTTTGTTCATATTTTAAAATCTAAGAGCTTTTAGTACTGCTTGAAGCTGCTCTCACCAATTTTGGTGTGAAAAATCAAGTACCACAATTCTTCTTCAAATTTGCTTATGGGGATTAGGTGTTAGTTTCCTCTTATGAGGTTTATGATATTTTATTATGTGAATCATTAGCTATTCCTGAATATATATCAGATTATGGATCTCAATCATTCTCTCTCCACAGTCCTAGGGATTCTCTACTTTTGGTCACATGCTCATCTCCTCACAGAACTAGTAAAGAGGAAGACATTCTGCATCTGCTTGGACACTTGCTCCTAAGAATTGGGCCTGATTTTACCACTCATGGTTTTCTGTTCAACGCTGCAACATATCAGTTTCTTGAGTGTTCCACACATGCTTCAAATCCTCAAGAACATTTTCTCTCTCTTCAGATTATTTCAGCTACTCTACATGGGTCCATTTTTCACCATGCAGCTGTTTATATTTCTGATTCAGTTGAGTGCATTGCTCTTCTTCCAAAGTGGAAGATTCCTCCAGACATATTAATTTAGTTTGGATTCATAGGTTCACATGCACAGTCTAAGGATACTGCTACATGAAGAACCAATTCTTGATTTACTGCTTAGTTTGAGGGGGGGTATTTTTCCCATGAGGTTTTCCTCATTTCCTTGATTATATTAAGCAGTTAATTTATTGTATAGGGTGACCTATGGCCTTTGTTTCTGGGGCCCTAGAATTTTTATGCATTTGTGTTTTCTAACTCCTCTTGAGTATAACTTAAGGGGGGGGGGGTGTTGGAGACATTTACCACCATACACACTCTTTTTGGTCAAATTAGTCTAGTTAAACCACTATCCTAAGTATAATTGAAATTAATTGACATTAGTGAAGAATTAATTGACATCATCTAGTCACACCCATGCCTACCTTCAGTCAAGGAGGCTAACTTAGCCTTATCTTACATTCGGGGAGGCTAACTGGAGCACTCCGAGGGTGATATGAGTGATATTAATACACCTAATTGATAACTGGTGGTTACAATTAGTTAAACAAGTCAGTTAAGGTGCCTTCTCTCATTAAATATATTATTTAATGATTATTTAATGAACTGGACTCAACAGGGGTGCCTCCACCAACTTCTGATGTGCAGTTCAACTTCAGTTAACCTCATCGGGGTTCATTGGATTCAGTGTAGCACTACCTCTTGATGGTTGGTGAGATGTGACATGTGTCTGATCTCTTTCAGTTGAGACTCAGTCATTTATTGCACTCTGACTTCAGTTAGGGTTAGTTGAGTCAATTAGGGTTTTGGTCAGTGGTTAACTAAGTGTGAACCATGGCCTACAGTCAGTTAAGCTAGACTCACTCATTGAATTTGAATGACCTCCTATGGAATTCAAATTGTCTCTTCATTCATGCTTGTAGCATGAAATTGTAATTGTAATCATTCATTCTTTATGTGAATACAAAGAGGCTACTATTCCTGTAAACCAATTACATCATTTCATGTGTTATTGATTGATTACTCTTTGATGACATTGATTCTTTGTTCCTAGATCAATAGACAAGATTAATAATGTATTTGTAGTAGACAACCTTCACCCTCAGAACCTTACCTTTCAAAATCCTCCAAGCTTCCTTAGCATCCAAATCCTTGGAAAAAATTCTAGGATATTTTAATCCTCGTCTTCCTATCTCCCCATGCCAAGCTAACTTGTTCCAATCCACCCAATTAAACTCTTATCCTCTTGTATTCACTTCCAAATAATAATGTAGAACAACTTCCTTATTTGGTCCAAGGTTCCGATAAGCACATAGGATAAGGAGACCCAATATCTAGGTATGGATTCCAAAAAGTATTTTACCAAAGTAAGTTGACCTCTCCTATATATCCTTTTATTTCACCACAACTATAATATTTTTTCATTCCTTCCTACTAGTCAAGACCAATATCTTCAAAGATATTCATTTGGCTTCAGCATGAATCCTAAATATTTTAGCCATAACATTCTACCATATTCTATTTTGTATCATATTTAACAAAATGTTAAAACATTCCTGGAATATTTCGTATTTTGGGAATACATGTTCACTCGTAACTTGGAATTGGGTGGAATTTCTACCATTGGAAAGCTCTTGAAACTATCTACAACTTTACGGCTTTGAGTATTTTATAATTGCTTACCATTTATTTGGGGAAAGAGTTTTAGTAAAAAATCGTCTTTTAAAAGATGCTTTTTTACTAAAATGCCATCCCTAGACAAGCAGTAAGGAATTACAAAAAAAAGTAAAAATAGAAAAGTTTTAGATAGTTTCAATATCTTTCCAATGGTCCAAAGTCCACCCAATTCCAAGTTACGAGCAAACATTTATGCCCGAAATATAAACATTAGAGGAAATTTCAATTTAAAATGGACCTTCCAAAAGTAATACAAATTCCATGTCACCATGTATTAGCCAATCAAAATTCTTTAAAATTAAAAAATGGATCACCTCTTAAACAATTTTTTAATATAAATTTGGGGATAGGTATCATAAAAAAAATACTTTTTTGTTCGTATTTTCGACATATCTCCCTGTATATTTACTCAATTTTTGATCGGGAGAGCTTGTTGGATGCATAATTAAATTCTGCATCCAACGAGTACCCACTTGGCATACTTTTGACAGGCCCTGCTACCCCAAAAACAAGAAATACTTGAAAAAACATGATGATGATGTCATCATCATATTTGTTCTGGTATTTCTTGTTTTTGGGGTAGCGGGGCTCATCAAAAGTTGGATGAGTGGGTACTCGTTGGATGCAGAATTAATTCTGCATCCAACGAGCTCTCCCAATCAAAATTTGAATAAAAACATAGGGAGATATGTCGAAAATACAAACAAAGAAGTAGTTTTTTTCTTTTCTTCCTCCAAAATTAATAAATATTATTTTATTATTTTAACTATTATTATATTAATTTTCCTTAGGAGGCCCATTTTGAGTTGAAATTTCCTCTAATGAGATTCCAAGAATATTTTCATTTTCAATTAAATGGGATACATTTTGGGCAAGATAAAACCTTATGGCCCATGGTGGATATCCACCCAAGTAAAAAAAATATAAGAACATATCCAATCTATAACTCCCTGATACATGTTCATAAAGTAAATTGTTGAATTCCTCTTACTATGAATTATGCCAGATGATTCTATAAAATGATCTCTTGAATATTGACAACTTCCCTCCTAAACAAGCTATCAAAATCAAGATACTATCAACAAAAAATGAGTGAGTCACATTGATATAAACTCTTATGTGAATACCTCATAAGAAACCATTTTTATTATATTGATGAAAGAGACAACTTAGTTCCTCCAACACTATAATAAAACATAGTTGGGATAAAGAACATTGTTGTCTTAGTCCCCTTCCATGCCTAAGAAATACAAAGTTTAACCAAAGACAACAAATGAAGCAAATAATACATAAGACATTATCCAATTCGCAACCATGAGATGAAACCTAACTTGTAACAGCACCCATCTAAACTAGAACCAATTGAATCTATCATAATAATTGGATAAATACACCTTAACAATCATAGTGGGAAGATGTTTTTTCTTGACTATCTACATGACTTCATGGGCTATACCTATTGCATCATGTATCTATCTACCTGCTATAAATGCAAATTGTTAATGAGAGACTAATGCAAACATAGATCTTTGATTCTTATAGCAATAAACTTTGTATTTAATTTGTACATGTATTTACACAAAGATATTGGTCTATAATCTTCCATAGTTGAGGCACTATCCTATTTAGGTAACATAGCTATGAATGTTGAGTTTAAAGAAACCAAAATTCTTCCATTCAACCTAGATCCCCAATTATTTTTAGAAGGTCTTATTCAAACACTTATAGGAATCATGAGAAGAATTACACACCCCACCGATTAGAGTTGGATATCTTATCCTTTTGCATAAGCTGAATAGCTTCACTATGTTCCCCTAGGTTGACCTCCTCCATAATTGTGCCATTTTTCTCTTGAATTACATATGAGGAGTAAAGGTAAACCAACCTCATCATTCGAGCCATTGAGGGTCTCTTATCTTCCATCAACATCTTGTTGAAATGATTCACACCTACATTAGTTGGATTACAAAATATAGATGTCATTGCACTCTCATCATTCGCTAATTTATAGAGAGTGTTGATATTATTTCTATGCTTCACAAAGCTATGGAAAAATGTAGTATTTTCACCACCCTTTTGTACCTATATGACCTTGATTTTCAACCTCCACATAGCCTCATGTTCATGCAATATATTTATTCTTTTAGTTTTAAAGTCCATTATGTATTTTTTCTTCTCCATTGACCCAAACATTGCCATATTGTTAGCATGGAAATTTTCTAAAATACCCTTGACATTTATGAGTTCTTCTTGTTTGTCTTCTCCCCTACTAGAATCCCATGAGAATGATTCTTCCTTGATATTCTTTAAATTATGTAAACATTGTAAACATTTTTATACTATTCTAGTGTTATAAAAAAGGCGTCCATGAATATTTAACCACTTGAATGTAAACATCACCCTCCATCTAGGTGGCATTGTGACTTGAAAGGACTGGGGTGCTTCTCTTTTCCAATGTGGATCTCTTGTAGAACAAGTGATCGGATTCCCCTGCTATTCTAACCCATTAGTTAATAATGGTCATTGAATGAAGGACCCAATCATTTACGAGAATTCTATTAAGCCTCTAAATAATATGATTGTGGATAACCCTAATGTTTCTCCAAGTGGTCCTTCACCTTATCGATTGAATATAATAAAAATTGTTCTCTTAAAGTCTTCGAACAAAATAAAAACAGAAAGGTATTTATGTTGGCATGACACCCCCATATTTTCACTTTGTTAATATTTAATATGGTAGACTATATATCATTAGTGTTCAATTCAATTTCATAGCAGTAGCATATGCATAATCACTGAAAGAACACAGCCACAATGTCACATGCCCCAATTTGCAAAACATTTTATGTTTTTAGAAACATTATGTTATATTTTTTTATAAAGTCTGTAATTAATGACCAAGTGGGGACAAGGATAATTGAATATAATTGTTGAATATTTTATTAATAAATAAATGAAATATGAGACAACAACTTAAGGAAGTTGTTAAATGAGTGTTTTACTGGTCACTTCGTGGAGTAGGCTGGGTTGAGAGCAGATTGACACTTGGAACCATCCTCAAACTAATTCTAGCTGTTGCAGGTGGAAACTTCCCTATTTTTGTGGTCATGTTCCCCAAGGAAGTGGAACAAGAGCAGGTGGCTCATTAAGTGAAAACTGACCCAAAATACCTAGGCATGATAAAAAAAAATTGATTGAAGACAGCTGAGGCTGCTCATTCTGGAATTGTGAACATTTTGGGTGAATGAAGTGCACAAGAAAATTCGATGAAGGGGACTAACTAAAGTATGTTTTGAGTGCAAAGTGCCAAAGACCTAAACTAGTGCAGCTATTCTAAGATGTTTTCATGCTGTTGCGTGCCGAATTGATTGAATGCTGAACACTTAGTAGAGTTGCAGAGGATTACTAAACTACTTCTCTCACCCAGTACTTCTACCAGGTGGACCAAGAGACAAGCTCGGGGGTCCTAAGATTTGCAGCCCAAATTTTCTCCAGGAGTTGGTTGGGAGGAATAGGTTCCTTAAGTTGTTGTCACCTCATCTACCTTTCCAGGTTCTACTTGATTTATCTAGCTTTCTAAATATTTATTTTTATCTGGAAAGTTTAAGTTTAAGCAATGATATGTTATGCTTATGTTATGTTACTACTAGGGTTAGTTAAAATAAATACTTCTACTGTGAAAAGATAGTTAAATGCTGGAATAGATAGGTTAGGGTAATTGATTAGAAGAATTACTAGTTTTTACTGATAGATAAAAAAAAATACCTAACTGTATTTTTCCACATCTTTTATAAAGGTAGTACTCTAGTACAGTAGGTTAGATTAGCTTCAGATAAAGAATAGAATGAAGTATGTATGAATGTGAATTATTATCTTCTACAGGTTCATAAGAGTGATTCATATCTATGTATTCCTTTTTATTTATATGTCTTTATTTAGATAGAATACTTGAATAATATATACAGATCTGTCTTACGAAAAGATTTAATAGTATAAATTTACCTAGTTTGTGTAATTGCTTACACAGTAAATAGACTATTTATTATAATTCTAATAACTTAATAATTAATAGTCATTAAAAAAACAGAAATTAAATATCCAAGATCAACTTGAAGAAACATAAAATAAGGCTAGAAAATTTACTATAATAATTCATCTAAGTAAATGAAACTAGGATAACATTATAATCGAATACTAACTAAATATTTTAAACTAAGGGAGTTAGGGTTTATAAATAAACCTGTTTAAAAGAACTGTAAAAATATAAACAAAATTTCAACCCCTTTCACTAGCAGAGGGATTATTCTTTTCACTCCTAAACAAATTAAAACTTACATCCTTTACTTTATATAATGATAAGCATCGAATAGATGACTATATAAAATTACCTACAATTATTCACAAGTAACAATAATAATAAAAACACCTTGGGTAAATTATAAACTAAAAAGGAAATAAAAACCTGTCAATATATTTCAACTCAGAAAATAAAGTAAAGAATTAGGTTGCATAGTCCATTTTTCTTCTATCTACTTACTGAAGAAATTTATTAATGATAGTAAAAATCAAACTATATATTAAAATACTAACTGTCTAAAAAATTTCATTTCATTTTTAAACATAATCAGAATAACTATTGATTTACAGTAACAAAAGCTCTGTTAGGATATTTTGAAAACAGAATTTAAGAAAACTGGAACAATAAAGAATATCACAATTGCCATCTTTTACTACAAACCACAATGTATATTTTTTTATCAAAATATAATTTACAAAATAGCAAGATTCGAGCTTATACAAGCTTTAAGTATCAGTTACACCCTAAACTAAATCATATCAGTTACAACCTTATGTCCTTTTACAAACAAAGTCACGTCTTAAAATCCTGTATATAATAACTCAACTAAAAACAAAACTACGACTGTGAAGGTCATAAATTCTTAAGTATCGGCTATGAAAGCCCCAGTTCTCCATCACAAATCAGCTGCAAAGGGATTTAAATAAAATAAGTAACATATTAAAGTAACTACCACATGACCTTCCAAAATTTTTTACAACACAGTGTATCCACGGCCGAGCCAAAAATTAGAAACCCAAGGAACTGCATCAACTAAAAATAAACACCATACACCATTGCAGGAGGAACCTTAGCAAAACCGAGGCTTACTAGAAGAAACACCAACGTGGAGCCCCTTCTTGTGGTATCTGTCAACTCAAGCATTTCGGACTGAATCCTGCAAAAGTGTTGAAACAAAAAATGTTAAACCACTACTAATAATGAAAGTATTAAACTGAAACAATGCAATAATGAACATAAACTGGAAAAATTCATACGTGGTTCTATTTTTCTTTGCCTTGCTATGAAATACAGTCTAATCAAACCCTAACCACCATTTAGAGACCAACGAGCTTCATGAAAGTACTGCCAGAAGAAAAACACAAAGCATAGATTTCAAGTTAAACTCCAAATCCACAACGAGGCAGGGTCAAATTCCACACTTGAAGTTGAGCAGTGAGAACAGTTAACACTTCATCCAACAAGACCACACTACGACAACCTAAGAGCCATTATCACCTCATCATCTCACCAATGCGCTAGTGAATGAATAATAGCACTTGCAGAGGCAAGGTGACGATAGGTGCATCATTTTTACAGAGCTAGGTAATTGCGAAAAGAGGGGTTCGTCCATAGAACAAAAGACAATATCCAAGTGCACCTCTAAACGCAAAAGAAGAAGACTAATGGAAAGGAAGTTTACACAGTGGATTGAAAGTCAGGCCATGTGGCCATGAACCCGCGGCCCTCTTCTTCGAGAGCAAGGTAAAATATAGGTTAATGCAAGTTTTTAGGGTTTAAAGGAATTTATATGGTAAAAACCAAAAGATCAAATCCTATCCATTGAACTTCAACCACGGGGGCTTCACTACCAATGCAATATTATATCACGTACATTCATATTGGGGGTTTGAATACGCCTAAAATCCTCAAAAATATATTTCCTCATATTAAGGGGTCAAGGGGGTTTTTTAATTTGACATAGTGATATGAATATTGGGGTTTATTTTATTTGGGTGGGCCAAGGAATAACATTCAAATTGTGGAATATATATATATATATATATATATATATATATATATATATATATATATATCGAATATTAGGAAGCCGCCCATAGAGACATGTTCAATGGCTCCATGATTGAATACAAACATGTCCCTCATATCATTATGTTAATCATATTATTATACTATTGATTGAAATCTTAATTCCAATTGAATTCTAGTTCCATAAATCCATCTTAAAAAATACCAAAGAATTTGATTATATAATTGGATGATATACATAAAAAAACAATTGAGGATTTTTGTCTTAGTTTCATACAGAACCCTCTTCCCAATTAAACAAAATTACAAATATTCCAAAATGGAATGCTTCTCGACCCAAGGAAAATCAATAACCTATGGGATAACCAATGCTAAGTTTATATGGGAGTGTCATTTAATTCATTTTAAGAATTTAAATAGGAAATGAAGAGAAACTACTCTAATTTTTGACTAATTTGATCTTGTATAGATATAGAAATGAGATTCATTTGTTGTGGAAGAATCCATGTTCACTAAACTTGGAATACTTTAAGCATGAGAAGATATTTGCACATAATTTATCCAAACAATAAGAGTGTTATTTTACCATATTTTATTGCAGCATGTATTAAAAATCACATACAAATAGCTTTAAAAAAAGAATAGAAAACATTTATTAAGATTATTAAAAATATTTTATGGAGTTTAATTTATTAAAATTATAGAAAACATGATCTCTCCATGGCTATAATTGTAGTTACATGATATAAAATTCATAGATTAGCAAGTTTTGGTGTGAAACATGTGCAATTCTCATCTTTTCAAAGCATTGCACTGACTGTTCGATTATCAGTATTTTATATTCTTTGTTACATTGATCTCTTGACTGAATTTCCTTTTACGTGTTTTTCCTTCCCCATTGTTATTTTGTTGGGTCTTCCACTATCCAATGCTACAAATGAATCAATCTCTATAGAAATCCTGCTGGGATAATCAATAGCATTATACTATATTTTTATTTATCATAACGTTTGCTTATACTAAGATGTGTTAGGGATTTTGTTGCTATAACAATACAATATAATATAATGGGGGTGTTAAAAATGAGTTGGTAAAGGGGATACCTACAATATCTGGTGAAACTAGGGGTTTTCTTAATTGGAAAGGTATATTGTGAGGGGGGTTCAACAATACAAATTTAGGAAGTATTTTCCAATATTTAGTGAAATTATGGATATTCTTTAATATCATACGAATGGACGTGCTATGTAACAAGTTCATTGAGTGAACCCCCCATGACTTCAACCATGTGTCCTCAGATTTTAGTTGCAAATTTTGGGTTTTTGATAAAGTTTTGAAGAGCTCTCAGAACAGCCTGAAAACATTAACGATTTTATGTAAAAATACTATGGTTATAATAAATCTTGTTATATATAACACTTACTATATATATTAATCCTTAACGAGTATTATAAGAAGATGAAAATGATATTTAGATATCTACCCTTTTTTTATAACCTTTGGGATTAGTTCATACTATACTAGGGTTATATTTTTATCTACCATAGACTTAGACAAGAATTTATGGAAGTAAAACATAAAACACGATTGAATATTAAAAATCATGCTATGAGAACTTTAGACATGGTAAACGAGCCATAAAAGACTTACTCCTATAAGTATGTGAGATTTGTAAACATAGGAAGAATTATATCTGGTTTCGATAGTTTAGGTATTAAGTTTAGAAAGATATATATATATATCCATTATTTTCTCCATTTGATAATTGCTAAAACAGTTGAGAAGAACTATCTTATACACTAAGTTTTATTTCCATATGCGATTAAGAGTCAGTATACTAAATCACTTTATTTAGATCATAGGTTTCTAGGTTAACATAACTCAATTTTATGGAAACAAATATTATGGATTTTAACTCAGCATTAAGTAAGTAGACGGAGGAATCTGCTATATAAATTCATTAGAGTTATATACAAGTTTTAAAATGAAAATATATTGATGGAAGTTAAACGATCAAGTCTAGCTATAGTGAGTTGGAAGGGTAATTGAAGTAAGTTCAGTTTGCTAAAATTACTTATATCACTAATAGCTATGTAGAACATAAATAATCACATCAATGATACCTCTTATAGTCCTCAAAGCTATAAAATGAATAAATTTACTGGAATTATATTTTATGATAATTGAGATATTAATATTATTATGGAAACTGGTAACAAACTTCTTGTTGATGTAATTGTAACTTCGGAATGTATTCACTTGTATAGATTATGTATTGTACCCGAATGTTTATTCTGGGAAGTGTTTGTAATGTAATTGAGTCATGTCATGTCTTGATGTTTCGATCAGGAGTTTCTGTAATGTAAACAAGTCATGTCAAGTCATTGTGGGTAACCCTCGTATTGATCAAGGGTTAAAGTCCCTGCAGTTGTGGGGCCCTAGGGTTATCAGACTCTCCTAGCCCTAGGGTTATCAGACTCTCCTAGTGAAGTCAGTCCTAGTGAGTTATTGTCAAGTCAAGAATTAGTATAAATAGAGAGTGAGCCTCTCTTTTTATCACACACTCACTCACACTCAGTTGTAGCGCATAGTTGAGGGAGAAGAATTTGTTGGGGATAGAAAGAAAGAGACTACTGTTGTAGGGAGAACATCTTACTATTTTGGGGTTTTACATTTGGTGTTGATTCTATCTCTGAGGAAGTTGCAGGATTATCTCTATTTATGGTTTCCCTAAGTGAAAAATTGTGTTCATTGTCTCGTATGTTTGATTGATGTGCTTGTTATTCTCTCCGTTAAAGGTCCTAATATAATGCTAGCTTGAATGATAAAATTATAACATGGTATTAGAGATAACCTGAGAAGAAGACACTATGCAGCTACGGAAACTAGGGATTCCTACTTTTTGGATATATCTCCATATATTTTCAGCAAAATAAGGTTGGGATGACTCTCCTCTCTAGGGTGCATCTTTCTGTCAAAGAAAAATCTAATTTTGAGCATTTTCAGTTTTTGATGCGACACTTCTACTAAAAATTAGGGCTTTCCATAGAAGTGGAATTTTTGAGTGAGCCTAGGCCTGGATTGATCTCCTCCTCAAAATAAAAGTTTAGATATCAAGATCAAATCATTTCGTTGAACAGAACTCTAGGAAAGTCAAACCCTGCTCTTGAACCAGCACTGCAGAAATTTAGCTTCAGATCCAGTTCCAACATCTTGACCTGGTAAGATCTTAATATTTTGTATTTCCATTTGAGGCTCTTAGTTAAAATGTCTCATCATACCAAGGTTGATGAAAATCTTGAGGGATTTGGTAACTTCCGAGCTTGGAAGTATAGGACCTCCCTGGTCCTAGAAGAAAATGAGTTGGACTCCTACATCAATGAGGGGGTTCAAGTTCCAGAGGGAGATGAGGCTAAGGCCTTACACAAGAAGAATTTGGTTATGGATAAGAGGATTATTGTTGATTCAATCAAGGATCACCTGATGCCACAGGTGTCCTCCCTAAAGACACCTAAAGCTATGTTTGATGCCCTAACCAAATTTTTTGAAGGAAAGAACATAAATTGAAAAATGACTTTGAGGAACCAGTTGAAGCATTAAAGGAAATTTCAACTCAAAATGGGCCTTTTAACTTGTATTAAAATTCCATGTCATCATATGTTAGCCAATGAAATTGCTTTAAATTTGAAATACCGTATAGTTCTTAAACACTTTTTTAATATAAATTTGGGGATAGGTATCATAAAAAAAACTACTTTTTTGTTTGTATTTTTGACATATCTCCCTGTGTTTTTACTCAAATTTCGATCGGGAGAGCTCATTGGATGTGGAATTAAATTATTCATCGAACGAGTACCCACTCGGCATACTTTTGATGGACCCCGCTACCCCAAAAACAAGAAATACCTGAAAAAATGAAATGATGACGGCATACTTTTGATGGACCCCGCTACCCCAAAAACAAGAAATACCTGAAAAAATGAAATGATGATGTCATCATTTCATTTTTTCAGGTATTTCTTGTTTTTGGGGTAGCGGGGTGCATCAAAAGTATGCCGAGTGGGTACTCGTTGGATGCGAAATTTAATTCTGCATCCAACGAGCTCTCCTGGTCGAAATTTGAGTAAAAACACAGGGAGATATGTCAAAAATACAAACAAAAAAGTAGTTTTTTTCTTTTCTTCCTCCAAAATTAATAAATATTATTTTATTATTTTAACTATTATTTTATTAGTTCATTTTAGGAGGCCCATTTTGAGTTGAAATTTCCTCTAATGAATGTGAATATTTAGAATGCAGAGACCATAGATTCATACTTCACAAGGGTCTCCCAGATCAAAGAACAACTTCAAGAAGTGGATGAAGAAGTGGAGAATCCAGAAATTGTAATGACCACCTTGAATGGTCTCCCTAGGACATGGGATTCTTTCATTCAAAGGATCTGTGCTAGAAAGAAGCTAGTCAAGTTCAGTACACTATGGGAATAATGCTCACAAGAAGAAGCTCAGATAGTAGCTCAAGAAGAAAAGATGGGAAGTGAAGATCAAGCTCTCAGAGTTCAATCCAAGAAAAACAGAAGGGACCATCATCATCATTCTAAAGGTAAGCATTCTTCCTCCAAGAAAGCTCAACTCAGATGTTATACTTGTGATTAAATAGGAAACTATGCCAAAGATTGTCCTAGAAACAAAAGAAACTCTCACAAGAAGAAAAACAACAAGAGAAGAGATCATGCTCATGTTGCAGAAGATGATGAACCTTCCACAAAGAGAAATAAGCAAAAAAGTGAAGATTCTTCAAGTGATGAAGAATATGTTTTGATTTCCGCTCTCATGGGAAACATCACACATTGAAGCAATGATTGGCTTATAGACAGTGGGGATTCCAAACATATGACAGGATTCAAAGAGTCTTTTGTGAGACTATCAAAACATGAATCACCCCACAAGGTGAAACTCGGAGATTACTACCAGTATCCAATAAAAGGTAGTGGGGAATCCTCCTATAAGCTAGAATTTGGAAAGTCTATGAAAATGAAGGATGTATTTTTTGTACCAGGACTTAAAAAGAACCTCCTCTCCATATCTTCATTAGATTCAAAAGGCATGATGGTTGCATTTGTAGATGGCCAAGTTCTCATGTGGCCAAAGAGAAAGACTTTTGATGATGCAGTAGTGATTGGGGAACAAGACGAAGGCCTATACAAATTGAAGGGCCATCTAGAACAATATTTGTTCCATGACACAGTAGAGCCAAATGAAATTTGGCATAGAAGACTTGCACATGTGCACTACAGAGCACTACCACTTACAAGCAAAGCTGTTGAAGGTCTTCCAGAAATTCAGGCAAAACATGATGGAGTCTACAAAGGATGTGCGAAAGGAAAGAACACAAAGAATACATTTTCAGGTAGCGAGAGCAAGGCAAAAGGAATCTTGGAAATCATTCACTCCAATGTATGCCGTCCAATGTCATCAAGTTCATTAAGCGAGTATGTATACTATCTTTCTTTTATTGATGATTTTGCTAGGAAAACATGGATTTAATTCATGAAGAACAAAGATTAAGTATTCAGCAAGTTTAAGGAATTCAAATCCTTTATTGAAAACCACACTGAAAAGAATATCAAGACCTTTCGATCAGATAATGGAAGAGAATTCACATCAAATGAATTCAAAGAATTCTACAAAGATTCAAGGATTAAGACGGAGTTAACCACTTCATATAATCCACAACAGAATGGGGTTGCAGAAAGGAAGAATAGAACAATCATGGAAGCTGCAAGGGTTATGCTTCATGATAAAGATCTTCCCATGCATCTATGGGTAGAAGCTGCCAGAACAGCGATGTATGTACAGAACCGTACTCTACATAGACTACTCAATAACAAGACACCTAAAGAAGTCTTTTTCAGTAAGAAACCAAATGTCAGCCATCTCAGAATATTCGGCTGTCCAGTGTACATAAACATTCCAAAAGAAAAGATGACAAATTTAGATCCCTTAGGACATAAGGGTATATTTGTGGGATACTCTGAAAGATGAAAGGCTTACAGAATATACTTTCTAGGATTCAAGAAGATCAACATCAACAGGGATGTAACATTTGATGAAGACTCGGCCTACAACAAATCCAGAAGGAGGCCTACTGAAGAACCTAAAGAAACAGAAGCACCCAGAATTCATGACACAACCATGAACGAAGAAATTCAGGTAGAAGATCAAGAATTAGAAGAATCTCAAGAACATGTAGATCCACCTCAGGAGAATAATCCTCATAAGAGGAAACCTACTTGGGTACAAGAAGCTATCCAAGGTGCAGAAACATATGGGGCTCCAGAAGAGAGTCACAGAGAAAGAAAGAGGACCAGGTCTTGCTTAGGGTATGTAGCCTTATTATGTGATTTCATCAATAAAGAACCTTCCAACTATGAAGAAGCGATAGAAAGGAAATAATGGAAGGATGCTATGATCGAAGAGTATCAATCGATCATGAATACTGATGATTGGGATGTTGTCCCAAGACCAGAAGGGAAGTCTATTGTAACTTCCAAATGGATTTACAAGATCAAGCATGCTGCAGATGGCAGCATTGAAAAATATAAAGAAAGATTTGTGGCTCGTTGCTTCTCCCAGAAAGAAGGAATAGATTATGAAGAAAATTTTGCACCTGTAGCCAGATACACTTCCATCAAATCAGTACTTGCTCTGGCTATAGTAATGAAATGGAAGATACACCAAATGGATGTCAAGACTGCTTTCTTGAATGGTGTAGTGAAGGAGGAAGTATATGTAGAGGAGCCACTCAGTTTTGAGACACATGATAGGGATTCTCATGTGTGTAGATTGAAGAAAGCCCTGTATGGTTTGAAATAGGCACCTAGGACATGGTACGACAGAATTGATGGATTTCTATCCAGTTTGGGCTTTACCAAGAGTAAAGTAGATTCCAACCTTTACTACAAGGTTGAAGATGGCAACCTAGTATTACTCCTACTATATGTAGATGATCTGTTAGTAACAGGTATGGATGGGTTGATTGTTGATACGAAGAGGAAGCTTGCTGCTGAGTTCGAAATGAAGGACTTGGGTATGATGCACTATTTTCTAGGCATAGAGGTATGGCAGAATGCAAATGGAATTTCCCTGGGACAAGGGAAGTATACGATAGAGATCCTAAAGAGGTTCAGAATGATGGATTTCAAGGCCATGACCACACCTATGGCATCAAACCTGAAGCTATTGAATGATGCTTCATCAGAATCGGTTGATGCTATGATGTATCATTAGATGATTGGGTCCTTGATGTACCTGACGAACACGAGACCAGATATTTGCTTTTCTATGAACACCTTGATCCAGTTCCTGATAGATCCAAGACATGTTCACTTGATTTCTACAAAGCATATTCTGAGGTACCTGAAGGGTACAGTTTATTATGGGCTTAAGTATGAGGCAAAACAGAATATTAACCTGGAGTGTTATGTTGAGTCAGATTGGGTAGGTAGCGCCATCGGTAGGAAGAGCACTTCAGGGTGTTGCTTCAATATGGGATCAGGTGTGATCTCTTGGCTTAGCAGAAAATAGTCTTGCGTAGCACTGAGTACAGCTGAAGTAGAGTATGTCACAGTTTGTTCAGCTAGTTGTGAGGTAATATGGCTAAGGAAGCTACTGTCTAATTTATTTGATCTCCAGTTAGATGCTACTTGTATATATTGTGACAACCAGCGTTGTGTGAATTTATCGGAGAACTCGGTGTTCCATGACAAGTTCAAGCATATCGAGATCAAATATCACTATATCAGGGATATGGTACGGAGAGGAGCAGTGAAGCTCCAGTATGTTGTGATGGATGAACAGATAGCTGATGTGTTGACTAAGCCATTGGCCAGAGTGAAGTTTGAGTACTTCAGGGAGAAGTTTGGTGTTCTCCAGATCAAGGTTCCCTCCAAGGGGAAGTGATGAGTCCGTGAGCCATTCTGACATGGTGAGAGGATTGGTTTCTTCCATGGTTAGATGTAAGGGCTGATCCATTCTGTCATGATGAGAGGATTGGTTCCTCGCATGTCAAATATAAGTGCTGAGCCATTCTGAGGTGACAGTAGAATTGGTTCCTACATGATCAGATATAACTGTTGAATGCCATTCTCTGAATGGAGGCACCTGGTCAGTTACTAGGAATACTCAGTATGGGACTGAGGGCCATTCTCATATGACTGTGGGATGTAGTATCACATGATCAGATATAAGTGCAGGACCATTCTGATGTGATTGAGGGATCTGTTCCCAGTTGATTAGATATAAGGGATGATTCCATTCTCTGGGAGAATGGAGGCACCTGGTCAGTTACCAGGAACCCTTAGTCTAGTACTGAAATCCATTCTGACATGGTGAGAGGATTAAGTTCCTTACGTGGTTAGATGTAAGGGCTGGGCCATTCTGACATGGTGATAGGATTAAGTTCCTTCCAAGGTCAGATGTAAGGGTTGGGCCATTCTAACATGGTGAGAGGATTAAGTTCCTTCCACGGTCAGATGTAAGGGCTAGGCCATTCTGACATGGTGATAGGATTAGGTTCCTTCCATGGTCAGATGTGAGGGATGGGCCATTCTGACATGATGGTGGATGTGTTCCTCTCATGGTCAGATGTGAATGTTAGGCATGCCTCTATGACGATTCAAGGTCATATGTAAGTGCTGGGTGGGCCATTCTAACTTAGGGTCAGATATAAGCGTTGAAGAAGACCTACATAGAGGCTAGGCCTAAAACCAACATGAAAAAGCGATGGCTTTGTAGAACTTCGTGTGAGGAGAAGAATCATGAGATAGCACCAGTAATGATGAACCAATGATGATCTAGATCGAGTGATGATCCAGAAGCAGTGACGATGATCTAGCAAAGATGATCCAGATTGAGTGATGATCCAGATCCAGTGATGTTGATCCAGCAGAGATGAGCTCGATCCAGTGATGATCCAGATCTAGTAATGATGATCCAGATCCAGATGAATATGACTTGAAGATGAAGATGACCTAAATATGAAGATGACTTGAAGATGACGAGAATTTGATGATGATCTAGATGATATAGAGAAGAAGTCCTCTGCAGATAAATTGTATCGGGAGAATACCTTCCTAGTTAAGAGGGAGTGTTGATGTAATTGTAACTTCGAAATGTATTCACTTGTATATCTTATTTATTGTACCCGGATGTTTATTCTGGGAAGTGTTTGTAATGTAATTGAGTCATGTCCTGCCCCGATGTTCAGATCAGGAGTTTCTATAATGTAAACAAGTCATGTCAAGTCATTGTGGGTAACCCTCCTATTGATCAAGGGTTAAAGTCCCCGCAGTTGTGGGGCCCTAGGGTTATTAGACTCTCCTATTGAAGTCAGTCCTAGTGAGTTATTGTCAAGTCGAGAATTAGTATAAATAGAGAATGAGCCTCTCTATTTATCACACACTCACTCACACTCAGTTGTAGCACACAGCTGAGGGAGAATAAGTTGATGGGGCTAGAAAGAAAGAGACTACTGCTATTGGGAGATGATCTTACTATTTTGGGGTTTTACTTTTGGTGGTGATTCTATCTCTGAGGAAGTTGTGGGGTTTTCTCCATGTATGGTTTCCCCAAGGAAAAACATTGTGTTCATTGTCTCTTGTGTTTGATTGTTGTGCTTTTTATTCTCTCAGTTAAAGATCCTAATAGAATGCTACCGTGAATGATAAAATTCTAACACTTCTTACCAATAATGGACCTGTAAAAGAAGAATCACTTCACTGTATTAGCTATAAGCTAAGTAAGCCTTGATCTCAACTGAAGTTCTTTCCTACTTACCATAAGATATTAAAACAAACTCAGTACTAGAAAATTAAACAGATGTTTCAATTCATGTCATTCCAAATCATAGTCTGCTAAGTCAAATCCTTAACTTTGAATTATGAAAACAAACTAATAAGTATGAAGAACTAGATATTAACAAAATATTCAATTCTATTTTAATACTATTTAAAGTAATCATTAGTAGTTAATTCTCTCTAGGCAGTGACGACTACAAACATTTTATGTTACATGAAAAATTTTAATTTTTTTTACGAAATTTTGGAGTATTACATGTGGTATCAGAGCACAAGTTAAGACACTCGGCCTGAATGTGGCTCAACATGCATAGATAAACAGTAAATTAAAATGCATGCATACTAATTATTATTTTTCTTTTTGAATTGTTATTTCCAGAAAAAAATTCTGAGCTAAACTGCAGGGATGGAAAGATTGGAGGAATATGCAGATGAGGAGTCCCCGTTTACTCAACGAAGTAATTCTAAAAGAGAACCTATATAAGAAGAAATAACTAATAACTATTCTGAATTATTACAAATGGTTAACGAACTAAGAACATAGATGGAAACAGTCAAAAAGGAAAATGAAAGAATTATGAGAGCTCAGGAGGAGCTGAATCAGATCTTAATGGAAAATTTTCAGAATGAAGAAAGAGATAAACGAACAGAATCTGAATATATTCCTTACCAACATAAAAATAAAAATTCTAAATAGTCTAAAATCAAAAGTAGCTCATCCTCTGAGATTTATGGTGATCCACATAAGAAGACTTATTAGTATACTAGTGATAGTAGCGAAGATAATCATCAGACAAGAAAGAGAAAATTTAAGGCTTATGGAGAAATTTCAGGAGAATTTAAGAAAATAAAAGCACCAACCTTTAGTGGTGAAACTGAGAAAGGAGAAGAGGATGAATCATGGCTATCTAGGATGAAGAAATATTTTCAAATTTATAATTATTCTAATTAGGTAAAAGCAAGAATGGCCATTTACAACCTCACTGGGAAGGGAGCTATTTGGTGGCAGGACCTAAAACGAGTAAACAAAATTAGGGAGAAGAACATTAACTGGAGTATGTTTAAGAAATATTTTAAGAAGAAATTCTTGTTAGAACAGTACTACGAAGAGTGGGATAAGGAATTTTATGAACTAAAGCTGGGGAAAACGAACATGAAAGAACTAAACAATAAATTCTTAAGTCTCCTTCGATATGTTCCTTACATTGTGGATGAGAAGCCTAAGTTATAGTAGTTTCTAAGTTGTTTACCTTTTCATATAAAATATAGATTTGAATATGACAACCCAAAAACCTTGAAGGAGGCTATGTGGAAGGAATTTTTTTTTCTATGAGCAGAATCACAAAAAGGAAAGTATGTCAAATTGGAAGGATACAAGATCTAATAATTTTGAACAAAAGAAGAAAGGTTTCATACCTAATCGTAGTTTTAAGAATAATAACAAATGAAATTTTACTAATAAAAATTTCCAATGGAATAAAGGTAATTCACAGTTAAATCCAAATGGCCCTAGAAATAAAGAACCTGTTAATAATCATAGTAATTACACCAAGAATAATGAATGGAAAGAACTACTAAAATGTTGGGAATGTAATGGTCCTCATTATGCATCAGTTTTCCCCAACCGGGAGAATATTGTTAGAAACATACATACGGTGCAGGAGGAGATGATTGTTGGTGATCTAGCAAGGACAATGCCTAGGATCAACGCAGCACTGGAAAATAGGTAAGCAGACTATCAAACTTCGATGGTGGAAGTGGAAAGTAAATTGAATCAAACACCTATATCTATTTTAATTGATCCAGGGGCAAGATTAAGTTATATTTCTCCTGATTTAGTAGAAAAGTTATTAGTAGAAAAGTTTACAAAGTAATGGTTAGTTTAGCTAGCTACTGGCGCAAAAAGAAAGGTGATTAGTTTTGTAAAGGATTGTACTGTAAAATTGGATCAGTTTGAAACCTTTGTTAAGCTTTGAATGTACTACCTTTAGGTTCTTATGATATTTTAATTGGTATGGAATGGTTAGAACAACATAGGGTAGTCCTGAACTGTTTCGATAAAACTTTTACTTGCATAAATAATGATGGAGAAACTGTAATTGTAAGAGGAATCCCTAGGAAAACAACTATAAGATAGATCTCTACTTTGCAATTAAAGAGAGCTGTTTAGAAGGGTTGTAAAGCCTTTGTTGTAACTGTAATTAATGAAGAAAATACTAATAACGAAGATAAACAAAAACTGGAAGATATTCCAATCCTAAGGGGGTATCCAGATGCATTTTTGGAAGATATTTCAGTATTTCCTTTGAAGAGGGAGTTAGACATCACTATTGAGTTGGTACCTAGTGATATCCCTAGCTCAAAACACCCTTATCGGATGAATATATTGGAATTAAATAAATTAAAATCACAGTTAAAGGAACTTATTGATAATAATTATATCATACCCAGTGTGTCTCCTTGGAGAGCACCTGCTTTTTTCATTAAAAATAAGGATAGAACTCTACGATTATGTATAGATTACTGTCAACTTAATAAAATGACTATTAAAAATAGATATTTATTACCCCACATAGATGATCTGTTTGATCAGCTACATGGAGCGACTATATTTTTGAAGATTGATTTATGATCTGGTTATCACTGAGTCCGAATCAAAGATGAAGACATCTTTAAAACAACTTTTAGGACCAGATATGGTCACTATGAGTTTGTTGTTATTTCATTCGAGCTTACTAACGCCCCGGCTGTCTTCATGTGTCTAATGAATAATGTAATGCATAAGTACCTTGATAATTTCATGGTCGTATTCATTGACGACATTCTAATTTATTCTAAGTCTAAAGAAGAATACGAGGAGCACTTAAAAATTGTTTTACAAGAATTACGAGAACATTAGCTTTATGCAAAATTTAGTAAATGTGATTTTTTTAAGGATGAAATACAGTACTTGGGTCATGTAGTGACTAAAGAAGGGATCTCTGTTGATCCAGAAAAGATAAGAGCAATCAAATAATGGCCAGTACAAAAATACGTAACTAACGTACAATCATTCATGGCAAGTAGTGGTTATTATCGAAGATTCATCGAAGGGTTTTCAAGAATTGCAAATCCCATAACTTGTTTACAGAAGAAAAGGATGAAATTCGAGTGGAGTCAAAGGTGTGAAGATAGTTTTAAAAAGTTAAAAAAATTATTAACTATGGCACCAATATTAAGAATTGTTGATCCTAATAAAGAATTTATAGTATGTATTGACGCATACAATGACGATCTAGGTGGAGTTCTAACTCAGGAAGGACATGTCATTGCATATGAGTCTAGAAGCTAAAGATTCATGAGAAAAACTATGTGACCTATGAATTAGAATTGGATGTTGTCATACATGGCTTGAAAATGTGGCACCATCACTTAATCGGGAGAGAGTTTATATTAATGATAGATAATAAAGGATTAAAATATTGGTTGGATCAAACTAACTTAAACGCAGGGAAAGCTAGGTGGCTAACTTTCCTTAGCGAGTACGATTTTTAAATTCAACATATTAAGTGAAAAGAAAATAAGGTTTCTCATGCTCTAAGAAAAAATGAAAAACTAAATTTTGTAGAAGCAATCAACACCTATAAAATAGATTTAGAGGAACATCTAGAGGAAGGAGTAAGATTGGATGAAAATTATCAGAAATTACAAGCAAAAGTAATAGAAAATTTAATTGAAATTTTAAGTACAGGGTATAGTCTAAAGAAAAAGGATTATTACTCTGTAAAAATAGACTGTATATACCTAATGTACCTAAGATTAAGTTACTGATTTTAAATGAAATTCATAAGACTTCTTACTCAGGACATCCTGGTTATCAAAAGACTATAACCATGTTAAGAAAGGATTATTTTTGGCCAAACATGAAGAATGAACTAGCAGAATACATTGCCAAGTGCTTTGAATCTTAGCAAGTTAAGACTGAACACCAGCATCCAGCCGGGTTCCTTCAGCCATTACCTATCCCTAGCTGGAAGTGGGAGATAATCAACCTTGATTTTATTACGGGACTACCTATAAATCAAATTTTGAATGACTCAATAATGGTAGTCGTTGATAAACTTAGTAAGGAAACTCATTTTATACTTGTAAAAACTACTTACAAGGCTACTAGTATTGTTGATATATTCTTGAAACAAATTTTTCGTTTACATGGAACACCGAAAGTAATAATTTCAGACAGAGACCCTAAGTTTACGAGAATTTCTAGAAGTATTTGTTTAAAGGACTGGATACTACTTTAAATTTCAGTACCTCCTTCCATCCCCGGATAGATGGACAAACTGAAAGAGTGAATCAGGTATTGGAAGATATGCTCAGAATCTATGTTAAGGAACAACTAGGTAAATGGGAAGATTACTTACACTTGGTAGAGTTTGCTCACAACAACCACTACCAAGCTTCAGCAAGATATAGTCCATTTGAACTTTTGTATGGCATAAAGTGCAATACCCCCATATCATGGAGTAATCTAGTTGACATGTTAGTATTAGGACTTGAATTATTAAAATAAATGGAGTTAATTGTAAGACAGGTGCAAGGTAACTTGAAAGTTGTGCAAGACAGACAGAAAAGTCAAGTAGATCTTAAATGAACTCAAAAGGAGTTCCAGGTTGGTAAACATGTATTTACTAAGGTAAGTCCTAAAAAGAGTTATCTGAGATTAGGAATTTGTGCTAAGTTAGCACCCCGATATTGTAGACCTTTTGAGATACTGTCCAAAATAGGACAGGTGGCATATCAATTGGATTTACCACCAAATTTGAAGGTTCATAATGTTTTTCATATTTCTGTGTTAAAAAAATATGTACATGATGTTACTCATGCTATAAACTGGAATGATGTGCAGGTGGAACTAGAAGGAGATTTTCTGGTGGAACCAGATTGTATCCTCTAAAGGAGGGAGATCTTGCTTCGGAATCACACCATTGGTCAGGTGAAGGTGCAATGGAAGCACCTAAGTCTAGAAGAAGCCACCTGGGAAATGGAGAGTCATATGCAGGATCCATATCCAATTCTTTTTTAGGGAAATTCTGAGGATGAAGAATAAATAACATCATGGATGATGTTATAATTTAAGGGGGTGTGTATATCACATGCTCCGATTTGCAAAACATTTTATGTTTTAAGAAACATTATGTTATATTTTATTATAAAGTCTCTAATTA
Source organism: Pseudotsuga menziesii (assembly GCA_001517045.1). Lineage (NCBI taxonomy): Eukaryota > Viridiplantae > Streptophyta > Pinopsida > Pinales > Pinaceae > Pseudotsuga > Pseudotsuga menziesii. The sequence continues at coordinate 36,861 of LPNX010399934.1, read as the reverse complement.
ATGACCAAGTGGGGTCAAGGATAATTGAATGTAATTGCTGAATATTTTATTAATAAATAAATGAAAGATGAGATAACAACTTAAGGAAGCTGTCAAATGAGTTTTTTGCTGGTCACTTGGTGGAGTAGGCTGAGCTGAGAACAAATTGACACTTGGAAGCATCCTCAAACTACTTATATTTCTTCTAGGTGGCAACTTCCCTATTGTTGTGGTCATGTTCCCCAATAAAGTGGAACAAGAGGAGGTGGCTCATTAAGTGAAACCTGACCCAAAATACCTAGGCATGCTAATAAAACTTTCCATTGAAGATAGTTGAGGATGCTCATTCTGGAATTGTGAACATTCTGGGTGAATGAAGTGCACAAGAAAATTCGATGGAGGGGACTAGCTGAAGTATGTTTTGAGTGGAAAGTGTTGAAGACCTAAACTAGTGCAGTTATTCTAAGCTGAGTTCATACTGCTACATGCATAATTGATTGATTGTTGAACACTCAATAGAGTTGCAGAGGATTACTAAACTACGTTTCTCACCCAATACTTCTACCAAGTGGACCAAGAGACAAGTTCGAGGGTCCTTATATTTGCAGTCCAGCTTTTCTCCAGGAATCGGTTGGGAGGAATAGGTTCCTTAAGTTGTTGTCACCTCATCTACATTTCTAGGTTCTACTTGATTTATCTAGCTTTCTAAATGTTTATTGTTATCTGGAAAGTTTAATTTTAAGCAATGATATGTTATGCTTCTATTCTGTTGTTGATAGGGTTAGTTAAAAGAAATACTTCTACTATGAAAAGATAGTTAAATGCTAGAATAGATAGGTTAGGGTAATTTATTAGAAGAATTACTAGTTTTTATTGATAGATAAAAAAAAATACCGAACTGTATTTTTCCACACCTTTTATAATGGTAGTACTCTAGTACAATTGTTGGATATCATGGGCAGACCCGGGTTTACTGTGTTTAACCAACAATACCCCTAGTTCACTGGCCCTTTCGGCGACAGACCACGAAGCATCCTAAAGTCTCACCCAAAGTGATTCTAATGGGTTGGCCAAGGACTCAAGCATCTTGGACTAGGTTCTGTGGCATCCTACTTGTGACTCGCAGCTCTGCTGGCCGTGAGGTCTCCCTCTCTACGCATTGCGTGACCCTCCGCTCGTGTTGCACGATCTCCTCACCTCGCATCTCTTCTAGCCGTGAGATCTCTCTCTTCCCGTCACACGGTTCCCTTTCCCCGTCGCGCAACTTCCACTGACTCGTGATGACCCCAGCCTTATCGCATCTCCGCGCACCAGTCGACACGTAACTTCCTCTCCAACGCTAAGTTCTTAACCTATGGTATCGCGCACCGCAGCTCCTCTACCGGTGCGATATTGCCTCCCTGCGATATCCTACTCCTGCGGCTCAGCGCACTTAGCATTGTTCGTGTCGACTTGCAGGATTCAACATGACAAGCTGTTTAACACTGCGACTAGTGACTATTTCAAGCAAAGCATAAATCAACCCGCATACAACATGCCAAAGACTTCAACTTATATCTATCCTTCTATATTACTGCGAACTGAATAACGCATTCATACATTAAACTGTAAGCAAAGTTTGATATACTAAATGTTAGATGCAACAAGTAAACAGAACACATAACTCAATCACATAACACTCGATTTTAACATGGTTCACCTCTAGGATGGAAGTTACGTCCACAGAACTGTGTTTCTATTATAGCTCAGGGGAAGGTAAACATAGTTCTGCTGCACCGCATATGTAGCTTGAGATCTTCTCTCTTAGATCTCTTCTCTATCTCTATATTGTCTCTCTTACAATATACTCTTCCCTCTCTGTCAATCTCTGCGGATCGTTACATGCATGCTCTATGAGCCAACTACTGGTTACAGTAAGATACTACAGCTAATAACAGAACCAGAGCTCAACTCTATTACAATACAAGGTAGCTATGAGCTAACAGACTCAATGGCTAACTAGCTAGCTGGATGGCTTAAACTGCTCAAAATGCCAACCTGCCAACTTTTTACAATACAAAATAGATCCCTTTATAGGCGGCCCGAAGGTATCACCATTACAACACTGTGGTCCTGTCCCAACAGTAACCCAAACCCTAACTAGTGACAGTCGGCATATCTATACTTTGAGGTAGCCGCTATCCATCACACCACAGCTCTCTGCGGTCTTCCATGCTTCTCGGCATTGATCATGGGTACTATGCACCGATTCCCTTTCACCACAGCTTCCTGCAGTATTCCATGCTTCCCAGCGCTGACCATGGGTACTGGCGCTGCTTCCCTGGCTGTCCTTTGTCTTCAATGCCTCAGCCTCGTTGCTCCTTTTCCTTAATGAGGGTAGTTGAGCCCTCCTGTCTTCCGTCGCTGCCTTCAATGCAGTGGGTGAGCTCTCTCATCTCAGCTGCTTAAGTACCGTCGTCTTCCTTGACTTCTCTATCTTAAAATTTAGGGTTTCTGGCTCTACTCTGCAGCTGGAAACCTGCTACAGAGTCGTAGCTCTATCTTGTCTATCCACCAAAACTGTATGTTTGCTAAATTGGCAGCTTCTTCTGTAGCTGCGGGACCCTGCTCCAACAGTCCCCTAACACTTACTTGTGGCTCGCCCCCGAGCCACTACCAGTGGGCTTCTCCTGCTGTAGCTTCTCCTTGGCTTCCTGCGAAGTCCGTTGCAACCTGTCACGAAGTCCTGCGGCTTCCTTCTGCATCACTTCGACACACTCTCGTGCCAAGTCAAGCTAATACTGGTGTCTTCTATTAACTTAGTTCATAGGTCTCTCTTACCTTTCCTTATTGTTATGCTCGCAGTCTTGCCACTGCAAGACCTGCTGTCGCTGTGCCCATCATAAGGATTCAAGTCCCTGGTATCACGAGAACTCTTTTCTATCTAGTTTAGAGCTCATGATATAAGGAAGATATAAATCTGTATCTTCTAGGCTTCTCAAAACATACCACTCGGCCTGGAGCCCCCTATATGAAAGAGATACAAACAATGAATTCCATTCCGAGAACAAGCCTTTGTCTGAATGTTGGAATTCTACCATTTGCTGGGTTTGCTGTCCTCTTCCACTTTCCTTCTTAGCAAGTCACTCCAGGTATTCATGCTCCCTATGATCGCCATAGTTTCGCTTCTTTGCCTCAGCAATCCCTTGTTCTTCTCTTAGCCGATTAGATAGGTCAGCTTCCTTCTCCCGTTGTTGTCTTTTCCTCATTTTTACTTTCTTCCTCGTGGGAGATTTCTTCTCGTCATTCTTCTGCTCTGCTTTCTTATCTTCAGTGATCAGCTCGTCTTTCTTCTTCTCGTTAGCAGAGATTTTGATGACATCTTCTACATCCTGTGCTTGATTCCTCAGCCTTGGAAATTGTCTTACCTGTGATGTTCCTAATTTCACAACCCTGGGCAGCAGCGTCATAGCGGACATACGGCCACCAGGGTCGAAATGTCTCAGCATGTCTTCTAAAGGTTCCTCCTCGGACAGAACCCACTTGGTGGAATGTCTTGGGTGTGCAATGGCTTCAAACTCTGGGAATCACAGCACTCTGTAACTAGGTGAACTCTACACAGGAAACTCTGAATAGCTTACTCTATAGCTCTCAGGTTTTTGCAAGTGTAACCCTCTAGAATGATCAATTTCTGCTTTTATGCTAAAGGCAACAATCCCGGACGCAACGGTCATCTTTACTGGACCCGTCGGTCGTAATAATTGCATGGACGAGACCACACCCGTCATCCGATCCTCAATAAATGGTGAAATCCGATCATGTTCCCCTCGAAACATGTGTGTATAGGCGCCGGTCTCGTCGAATATTTGCCAAATCTAGAAACTTAATTATGCTGCAGCCAAATCTACGGTAAGGGATACCGGTCATTTCCTCATTAATGGCCTATTAGAGGACGACGTGATGGGCCCTCTGTCGGTTGCAAAACTGGATACGTGGCACGGGGAAACATCGCACTGCTGCGCTGCAACACCGCATCACCTGCGCAAACAAACAAGCGTTTTTTTTTCCCAAGCCACTCATGACTTGCGCAAAATGAACCGCCCTTATGCGATTCCTCATACTTATGATACCTGCCAGTGTATACTAGTTCCCGGTGCGATGCCTCCTTTCAACTAGACTGGACATCTGCACCACCATAAACAGGCTAAGCTAGGGCTGAGAGGTGGGGTGGCTATCACTATAGAGCTTAAGCCTACTGCCATTAATTCATGTGGGAAGAAGCTCCCCATTCAGCTGGCTGAGCTGAACGGCACCTCCCTCTGTAACTTGTTGTATCTGATATGGCCCCAACCAATGCGTCTTGAACTTCCCTAGAAACTTAATGAATTTGCTGTCATAGAGGAGTACTAGGTCTCGGATCTGGATAGTCTTACTCTTAATGTGTCTGTCATGCCAAGATTTTTCTCATGCCTTCTGCACTTTCTAATGGAATCTGGTAATGAATCTGTCTTCCTCTAACGTAAGCAGCTGCGCTAGCCTTTCCTCCACTGTGTCTGTATCAGTCATCCCGGTGATCTGAGCGATTCGTAAGCTAGGAAGAGTATACTCCATAGGCATAACAGCCTCCTGTCCATACACCAAGCTAAAAGGTGTGTGTCCTGTAAGTTTCTTGCATGTGGTCCTATACACCCATAATACAGCGTTAACTCTGAGGTCCCAATCATTCCTTTGGCTGTTGCAAATATTAGTAAGAGCGTTTTCTAAAATATTGTTAAAGGCCTCCACCGTACCGTTAGTTTGTGGGTGGTAGGGAGTGCTCTTATGGTGCTGAATCTGGAATTCTTCTGTCAAGGCCTCAATGGTGTGGTTCAAGAAATGTGTGCCTTGATCGCTCATCAAAATTACTGGGCATCCAAATCTACTTATGATGTTCTCAAAAAGGAACTATGCTGCTGTAGTAGCATCACAATTTCTTACTACTTTGGCCTCTGCCCATCTAGTGAGGCATTCTGTTCCGGTGATAATATATCTTGCGCCAGTGTGCTTTCTCGGTGATTTGATATGACCCACAAATTCTATAGCCCACTTGTCAAATGCGCGCAGCGTAACCTACGGTCACAGCGGCATTTCATCACGTCACGAGGGTTTTCCTACCCTCTGGTAGATATCACAGCATCTGCAAAATTCCTTGGTATCCTTATGCAACGTAGGCCACCATAATCCTGCGGCTAGGATTTTCTACGCAGTCGGCTTTCCTGCGAAATGACCTCCTGCGGTTCCTGAATGTGCCTCTCTGATAATAGCGTCTTTTTCATGCGGCATCACACATCTACATAAAAATTCATCCGGTCCTAACTTGTATAGGTGTCCTACGATCAGGGTGAAGTCTGCTGCTTTAACAACCAACTACTTCTTTTGCTACTTAGTGAACTCATCAGGTGATGATCCTGTAGTGAGAAAGTGAATAATATCATCATAGTAGTCGTCTGCGATCTGGATAGAAAACAACTGCGCATCTGGCAAATTGTCCTCTAGGTTACTTGGCTCTTCTCCTGAGTCTATCCGCGACAGATGATCAGGTCCAGCATTCAATCTTCCTGGTTTAACAATGATTTCAAAATCATACTCCTGAAAGAGTAGTAACCATCTACAGATTCTCCCCCCTAACACTGGTTTATTGACCAGATACTTCAATGCGGAATGGTCAGTAAACATCTTTAACGAGGCACCCAATAGGTAGTGCCTGAACTTCTACAGTGCATACACCATAGCTAGGCCTTCTCTTTCCATTGTGGTGTAGTTCTTTTCTGCCGTCGACAGCTTTCTACTAGAATATGCGATAGGATGATCAATATCCCCTTCTCTTGGTTGCGTTAAAACAACCCCTAGTGCGATGCCAGATGCATCCACATGTACATGAAATGGCTTAGTCCAATCTGGAAATACTAGGATGGGCACTGTAACCATCTTCTCTTTAAGTGTGTCTAGGCTCTACTGACATTCCTCATTCCATAGGAATTTTACATCTTTCTTTAGCAATTTCTCCATTGGTGCTGTAATCTTTGCATAGCCCTTGATGAACTTTCTGTAATCCCTGGTATGACCAAGTACTGTCCTCAGTTGCTTAAATGAGTTTGGTGTTGGAAGATTTACAATGATGGCAATATTTGTGGGATCTACCATCAAGCCTTGTCTACAAACAATGTGACCCAACAAAATACCAAATGGTGCACAGAATATACATTTCTTCAAGTTTAGAGAAATTTGGTACTGCCTACATTTCTCTAACATCAGTCTTAAATATCCTTAATGCTTGTCAATTAGTCCGAATACAGTCCAATCATCAAAATATACTTCTAAGAATTTATGGATGTATTCTTTAAATACAACAACTACTACTCTAGAAAATATAGATGGTGCATTCTTAAGACCAAAGGGCATTACTGTATACTGGAACGAGCCCCATTCTATTGCAAAGGTGGTATTGGATCAATATTCTGGATGTATTCTGATCTGATGGTAGCCTGAGAAGCCATCCGTGAAGGAGTATACCTCCTGTCCTCCCACGTTGTCTAATACCTCATCAGTGAACGGTGTCAGAAATGGATCGTAAAGTGATGCATCGTTGAGCTTGCACAGATCGACATAGATCCTGATGTATCCTTTGGTTTTCTTCTCTTGCACAACCATGGGGCTAACCCATTCACTTTATTCTACTGAATCAATGATGCCTGCTTCTAGCATCTTATCGATCTCATCCTTGAATTTTTCTTTGTAGCGCGGATTTAATATATATGGACACTTCTTGACTGATCTAGCATCCTTCTTCAATGGTATGCTCATGACTCCCAGGTCTCCAACTATTCCCTTCATCTCTGTGAACTTGGTGGGAAATAGGTCCTGATAGTCATGTAACAAGTCTGCAATCTATCCGACTGTTTCATCGTTCCAATAGTCTCCAATAGAGGCAAACTTAGGTTCTGTGTCTGTGCCAATATTGATTTTTTTTATCTTGATGGGCTCTGTAATTGCTGGAATTTCTAACTGTGGTCCCTCAACATCGTGAGTCCCTTCTGACTCTAGAATGTTGGTGTTGCGAGGATCTTCATCCTCCTCCCCTGGTTCAGATGCAAAATTATAACACTCTAACGCCTCTTTTAGCTGGATAGCCCAATCAGGTTGAGCTGGCACTGATATGGTACAATACTCAAATATCTTAATCTTTATTACTTGTAGGGCCTGATCGACACTTGGATACTCAGATTCAAAAGCGAAGGTGAGTAGGAAGCTGTCTATCATTAGTGGCCATGTAGTTGTTCCTTTGCGCAGTTCAGTCTCTGTATACCAGTTCCTTGGAACTGTATCCAAAGTATGAATGAATTGGTGAACCCATTCATTCTCGGGAATGTCCGACCAGCTCTGTTCGTATGTCTAAATATGTGCTCTGGGGTCACTCTCTCCTGTGTATTTCTGCTGGACATACTCCCTGCCAACAGAAAATCTGATCGCCATCAATCTTTTAATATCCTCCCATGATGTGATGTTCTCTTTATGTGCATACCACCATCTTGCAGGTGTGGCTCGTACTGCAAGGTCCATAGCTGTGATCCTCTGCTCGTGAGGAATCTGTTGTTCAAATTGCTCAAGGAAGTCCTGGATATCTGTGAGACCATGAAATGATGGAATCTCATTGATCTTTGTGCCAATCCAAAGCAGTGACTTAGTCAAGTACATGCATCTGCACGCTGAGACTTCGTGAAGTCTGTTCTGCCAGTTCTCTAGACCAACATCTGAATCCGATGTGCATGAGCTGTCGTATCGCCAACTAATGTTCCCTTATTCAGTCAGATTGACGTAGTTGCTCTGGTTTGTGGTCATCTGATCGAGACTTTCCATGTTACGTGCCTCCTCCTCTGCTTGGATAGGTTTGATATATCTAGGACCCTGAAAGGGGTCCAACGGCGCGATGACCCAGATCTGTGCGTCCTCAAAGGTCATTTGTCTTCTCTTTAGGTCGATAACAGCCATGTTACCGATCGCCCAATCAATTCCTAGTAGTGCTGGATACGGTCTACTATCGCCAATGATTTCTATAACTTCAAAGTCCGCGAAGCTGCAAACTCCATCAATTTCAACTGGTACCTGCGGTAACCGACCCAAAGGTGATACTCGCTGCTGATTAGATAATCTCAGATGGAGAGGCGATCTGATTAACTTAGGGCTACCCATCTGTTCCCATGTCTGCTTAGTCAGAACATTCACATCCGATCTTAGATCTAGGATCACTTCATCCATTTAAAACTCTCCAACCTGCGCTGTGAGTCGCATCTCTCTTCCTATTCTTGTATGTCCTGTAATATTATGAATAGCACGTGGTGTACTGCTCACGGAAGAAGATGGCTGACACTGATCTATGATGCACTAAAGTTCTCTGATAACTTGCTCATTTCTTACAAGTTTTAAACAACTCTGTAGGAAGGAATGTACACTTCCTGTCATCTCGTCCTCATCGCATCTTTCTAATGTGGCAGCCTACGATGTCTGTACAAGGCTATCTCCACAAGGTGCTTTCTGTGGTACGCCCTTAGACGGTGGTACCTGTGATTCTGATTACGTAGGTTCATCAAAGAAAGACTTAGCTTCCTGAAATGTCTGTTTGTTATTCTGCAGGTCGAGTGGTGTTGCTTTACTAGGAGCTCTGCGCACCCACTCTTGCCCTGTGTTCTTTTTCGTCTCCTGCGATGTCCCACTGGTCGAAACACCACTACGAGTCACAATATTGACTCTTGGTTCTGGCTCTTTCTGCTCAGTAGCAATAAGCTGGATGTTCTGGTGTACTACTGGCTTAGGTTCTCTGATCTTAGCTATCAAGGTAGGGCACTCCTCTATAGTATGATCATAAGATTTGCAGTAGTTACAAGTGGTTGTGGGGATCTGACAGTCCTTAGCATAGTGTCCTACAACTCTGTAGTTGTAACAAGTAACTGGTCCGTGACCACGGCCAAAACCTTCTCCTCGTGCAAAGCCTCCTCCATGGCCTCGTCCTCTGAATCCTCCTCCACGGCCACCATAAGCCGGATCAGGCTGTGGTCCTGCTGCTGGACCCTGTGTCTCTGACTGGACTCTGTACAAGTCTTGCTTTGCTCCAACCATGAGATCATAGGCTCTGCAATCGTGTTCATCATGTCCTACAGACTTGCAGAAGACGCAGTATAAGTTCTTAGGTGTCTGCGTGTACTTCTGAAGTAGAGGGCACTGGTGAGGTAGATGTCCTCGCGTTTTGCATATTTCACACCATGGTCTGTGGGTCTGTGGGAAGGGGTTAGGAGCCCCTGTTGCTATATATTCTACAAATATTGGGCAATTGTCTTTACTATGGCCTTGTGCTTTACATTTTATGCACCATATGTCTTGCGCAACCTCTTTCCCTTTCTTAAGTTCATGCAACTGTAATGTGAGATTAGCCAACTGGTTTTGTAAGGTTGCCATGCCTGTACTTCTCTCAGCTAGAGGTGAAGCCTCCAGTTTCATCGCCATCTCCAACGCTTCATCATGCGTCTTGAGTTTCTGCTGCATTTACAACAGTCTAATGTGAGGGAGCAGCACTGCAATAAACCATTCCTTATGCTGCTCCGACGCGAACTCAAAACTGACTTGGTCGATAAGGACTTTGAATTTCTGATCAAATTCGCACACCGACTTTGTAGGTAGCTGCTTGATGTCTTTGAGTTCTGTAATACACTGTGACTCAGACTTAGGTTTCTTAAACTCTTTAATCATGGCGGTATTGACCTGGGAAAGTGTCCTGGGTACTGTGGTATACTTTATGTACCATGTTAATGCTCGATCTCTTAGTGTGGTGACCAACTGTATAAGTTTAAGGTTATCATCATTGATTGTTTTAATGATCCACATGGCTTCACATAGAAACCAATGCTGCTCTGGGTATTCTGCCTCTATTCCCTTAAATATAGGTAGATTCATATCATCCCCCATTCTATTTCTACGTGGTGGATGTTGATTCACTGTGTTACTACCACTCGGCAGTGTAGGTGGAGGTGATGTAGCGGTGGTAGGTACTGCCTGTGAGCTACTAGATGTAGTTCCTAAGGGATTGTTCTGAGTCCCAGTCTGTTTCTGTGGGGTGTAAGGGTGGTAAGGGATACCCCCCTCTATCCCTTCTGTGGTACTATGACTTTGCTGTCTAGTACTATCTGAACTATCTTCAAATATTGGAGATCTAAAATCTACTTTATACTTCTTTCCACTTCGTGTTCATCCAATGTCATCAAAATCACTTTCAAACTCTTGTGACATTACTATTTCTACTTATTCATCTGAAACTAGATCCATTGTTCTGTTTTCATGTAATAGCATCTTAATGGACGAGTTTAAAGATCTTAGGAACTTACCACGATATCCTTTGAAGAAGTAGCGCTCGGCCTCGCTGAAGCTTTTCGTCTGTTCAACTGCAAACTCTGTGTCGAAGCCTCATAGCACACTCACAAGCCAGAAGTCTACTGCTCTCATGAGGGGATTATCAAGGTTCTCCACGGTCTGAATCAGCTCTGGTGTCTTGACAATGTCTCTTTTCTTTTTGAATATGCCTGTATCGATCAACTTTGATAACTAGTCATAAAGCTCGTTTCCAAAGGTCGGAAAAAATATCGCATGGATGTCTGTAAGGACACGCTTCTGTAACCAGGCCTTTGTGTTTAGTTTAGGACTCCTATTCTCTCGTTCGGCAAACTGTAATGCCCCAGTTTTGACCCCGTTACATTAGATGTATATGATGTATATATTGTAATGATCATGGTGTGGAGCTAAAGGCCAAGGCCCCTCCATTGATTGGTTATGCTATGTTTTGGGATTTAAATTGTCATCGATGGTATATCGGGGCATGCGGCATATATTATGTTGGCCATCCTGTAAATAAGCATCATAATTAATTAATGGACACAACCAGCTACGGTCGCGGCAACTAAAACGAATGGGGCATGATTTCCTAAGGATAAGGGGGGTGAATTATTTAACCTATGGGCCAATGGGGAAAATCCAAATGTCTATGAGAAAACCCATCAATCTGTCAACTACCTTTCTTGTCTTTTTCCCCAATCATTTATTTCTGCCAGAATGTGGTTGAGTTAGTTATTGCATGGACTGGGAAGAGTATGGGCAACCAAATTCGAATTGGGCAGAGACCCATTTTTGAAAAATGTGTTCTGACTTCCTTGGCAAGGAAAATGCCCAAAAACGTATGTCATTCTGCCATACAGGGGCGTTTTCCATTTTCCTCACCTTTCTCCTTCACGTTGGGGCTTTTGGGGAGCAGCTGAAGTTTTTCCTGTGTGTTTGGATTCCACATTTTTGGCTGTTGATTTCATTTTTCCCATGGATGGGAGGTCGTTTTTGTAGTGCCAGGGATTGGGTTGTCTTCCTCATGTTTTTGGAGCTGCTGGTGCATTTTCCATTCACGTTTTTGGAAGTTCCATGTGTTTTTACCATGGCTGTGAAGAGCCATTCACGTTTTTGGCTGTCTCACTGACTATTGGTCTCACGCACAGACTATTTGGGGTGTTTTCCCCTGCTGTGAGTTGTGTTCATTGATAAGATTCAGAACTGTGTGTTCTCCCCCATCTTGTGAACCGTTTTTTTTTGCTGTTACATATGGGGCCGTGTAATTCGTTTTTACTGTTCAAGCTGTGTTAGCTAAATTGATTGCCTGAGTGCAATGGTTGGTCTTTGGAATGTGTGAGGAGTAAGGATTTTGGCTTGGTTTCTTGATAAACCTGGTGCTAGAAACCACACAGACAAAACTAGAGGGCTGGCCTTCTTCTCCATCACCCCTGAATAGCACTGGAAGGGAATGCAGGGCCTGAGGGACTGTGTAGCAGAGAAGGGACTGATTCCTTGTGTTGGGTGTGGATGGGTGTCTTAGAGGTCAGGCTAGTTTTGGTGTAGGTGTTCTTGGCTCTATAATGAGCTCACCAACTTAGCAATTTTCCTTCATCAGCTCGTTAATGGCCTGATAAACCCAACTTGGTTGGCTTGGCTATGTGTTTTGTGTATCCTAGCTATGTGTAAGCTTGCTAGTTCCCTTATTCCTTGGAGAATCATGCCCAGCTCGGGGGTGGCAGCGTGGCTGAGAGATTGATGAGCACGCTGGCCTATGGAAGGAGATTCTAGGGGACACCATTCGAGGTTGTAGCTACCATGAGAAGCTTCATTAAATCCCAGGAAGAGAAGCATCAGTTGAATGCTTCCATATTGCAGCGTTTGACAGATTTGCAGAAAAAAGATAGATTATGGACGAGGTACATCAAGGGTAGAAGGCAATAAGAGCAGCACTAGGATAAGGAGAAGGACTTTCAATGGGTCATCTGACTCTGAAGAATCTAGTGGAGATATAAGTTCATCTTCTGATAAGAGGAAGAGAAGAAGGCACCATAGGGATCGCTCTCGAGATGAATTTAGGAAAGCTAAACCTCCTACATTTGATGGTGAGATAAAGATAGGACAAGAAGCTGAAGCTTGGATTCTTGGGATAAAGAAATGCTTTCAAGTGCAGGATTATTCAGGAAACATTAAGGAAAGAGTTTCCATATTCAATCTGAATGAAAGAGCATCCATTTGGTGGGAACACTTCAAGCAAGTAAAGAAGATTAGTGAAAGGAAACTTAAGTGGAAACAGTTCAAGAAGTATTTCGGGCAAAAATACCTCTCTGACAGGTATTATGATGACAAGATCAAGGAGTTCCATGAGTTGAGATTGGGACAACAGACCATGGATGAATATGCAAATAAATTCTTGGAATTGTTGAGGTATTTCTGGTACATCAGAGATGAAAAAGTGAAGATCCAGCGGTTTCTGAGTGGATTTCCTCAAGCTTACAAAGATAGAAATGAGTTCTATGAATCGAGAACTCTTGAAGAAGCAATAAGGAAGGCTAAATATTGCTATGAGAAAAGCAAAGGTAAACCTGATTACCTTTTCCTAGAAGGACAAGAAGAATGAGAAGTTTGACCAAAGGAAGAAAGGTTTCAAACCTTCTAGATTCAGGAATCAGCAAAAGCAGCCATCCCAAGTTGCTAGTAATCCAGTTGGAGTGACAGGTGGAAATCCTAAAGAGGCACATCAGAATAAAGGTGAACTGAAATGTTGGAAATGTGAAGGACCTCACTTGGGCAGATATTGTCTAGTTGAGAATGAAAGTGCAAGTCCAACTGATAACATTCAGGAAGAAGAAATAGTGGGTCAAGTAGTAAGGGCAGTCCCTAGAATTTATGCAGCACTGGAGGACCACTAGGAAGATCATTAGTCAACTGTGGTTGAAGTTGCAGGTAATATTGTTGAACAATCTATTTCTATTTTGATTGACCCTGGTTCTGCTCACAGTTATATTACTCCTAGAGTAGTGGAGATTTGTGCCTTTAAGAAGGTAAAGCATAGAAAATCTTGGTTGGTTCATCTAGCCATTGGGAGTAAGAGAAAGTTCAGTGAAGTGGTAGAGAAATGTCCATTGGTCATGAATGGATTGAACACTTGTGTAGACCTGAATTTTCTACTGCTTGGTTCCTATGATGTTCTCATTGGAATGGATTGGTTAGAAGCTCACAGAGTGAAGCTTGACTATTAGAGTAATACTTTTGAATGCACAGATGAAGAAGGAAACCCAGTAGTGGTGAAAGGTATTCCGAAGGTAATTTTAATAAGGCAGGTTTTAGCAATACAGTTGAAGAAGTTATGTAGGAAAGGTTGTCAATTGTATGCAGCTCATATTCTGGAACCAATAGGAGATGAAACTCCTAGGTTGGAGGACTATCATGTGTTACAGTAATTCAAGGATGTGTTTCCTGATGAGATTCCAGGGCTTCCTCCAAAGAGGGACATTGATTTCACGATCGAACTTGTGCTAGGAGCTGCACCAATGTCCAAGACACCCTACAGGATGAGTACACTAGAGATGCTAGAGTTGAATATGAAACTGCAAGAGTTGCTGGAAAAGAAGTTTATCTGACCGAGTTTGTCTCCTTGGGGAGCACCGGTTCTGTTTGTGAAGAAGAAAGATGCTACAATTAGGTTATGTATTGATTACAGATAGTTGAACAAGGTTACTATGAGGAATAAATATCCCTTGCCTAGGATTGACAACCTCTTTGATCAAATGAGAGGAGTAAAGGTATTTTCCAAGATTGACTTGAGGTCTGGATACCATCAGGTGAGAATCAAGGATGAATACATTCATAAGACAGCCTTCAGGACAAGGTATGGACATTATGAGTTTGTAGTGGTACCATTTGGTCTCACAAATGCACCTGCTACATTTATTTGCCTTATGAACAGTGTCTTCAGTAAGTATTTGGACAAGTTTGTTCTTGTTTTACTTGATGACATTCTTGTTTATTCTAAGAATGAGGAAGAGCACGGAGATAATTTGAGACTGACATTGCAAGTGCTCAGGGAACATCAGATGTATGCAAAATTGAGCAAGTGTGACTTCTACAGGGATAGAATTTAGTACTTGGGTCACATTATCTCATAAGAGGGTATATCAGTAGACCCTGAGAAGATTGAATCCATTGTGAATTGGCCTACTCCAAGAAATGTGACAAATGTAAGATCTTTTATGGGACTTGTAGGATACTATAGGAGATTTGTTGAAGGATTTTCCAAGGTTGTACATGCCATCACTTCTTTGCAAAAGAAGGGGATAAAGTTCAAATGGACTTCGAAGTGTGAAGAAATCTTCTAGTGGTTGAAGAATATTCTAACCAATGCACCAGTGTTGAAAGTTGCAGACCCAGAGAAATATTTTGTGGTATGTACCGATGCATGCGGATAAGGGCTTGGAGGAGTCCTTATGTAGGACAACCACGTGATATGTTATGAATCAAGAAAGATAAAAGAGCATGAGAAGAACTATGCCACTCATGATCTAGAGCTTGCAGCCATAGTACATGCTCTCAAGATGTGGAGACATTACTTGATGGGTAGGAGATTTGAACTCAAGACAGACCATTGTGGTCTAAAGTATTTGTTTGATCAGCCTACTCTGAATGCTAGGCAAGCAAGATGGCTGGAATTTTTATGTGAGTTTGATTTCGAAATCAAGAACATGAAAGGAAAAGAGAATAAGGTGGCTGATGCACTCAGCAGGAAGGTACAAGAAATGCATGTGGCATCTCTTGGTATTTTCCAATCAGATTTGAGATAGCAGATTGTTAATCGTATTGTCGGAGATGAATTGTATGAGCAGGTAGAAGACAAATTGCAGCAGCAAAGTCTTGAGAAGAAATATGAGGGATATAAATTGGAAGAAGATGGAATTCTTACTTATAAAGGCAGGATTTATATTCCAAATGTAGTAAATTTGAGGAGAGTTGTTATGGACGAAATCCATCAGGCTCTATATTCTGGTCACCCAGGATATCAGAAGACAATTTCTACAGCTAGAAAGAAGTACTTTTGGCCAAGAATGAAAAAGGACATGGCTGAATACATTTCAAGGTGCTGAAATTTCAACTGGTAAAGGTTGAGCATCAACATCCAGTAGGTTTGTTGCAGCCTTTTCCAATTCCGGAATGGAAATGGGAAGTTATTTCCATGGATTTTATTATAGGATTGCCGGTGACTTGGGGACAACATGATTCCATCATGGTTGTGGTGGTCTAGTTAACAAAAGCAGCACATTTTATACCAATGAAGTCTACACATAAAACTGATGACATTGTAAATATTTTCATGAAGGAGATTTTAAAATTGCATGGATTGTCGAAGGTAATAGTTTCTGATAGGGATGTCAAGTTCACTTCCAATTTTTGGAAGGGATTGTTTACATATTTGGGTACAAAGCTAAAATTCAGCACTACCTACAATCCTCAGACAGATGGGAAACATAAAGAGTTAATCAGGTACTTGAAGATATGCTTCGCATGTATCTGATGGACAAACAAACCAAGTGGGAATATTACTTACACTTGGTAGAGTTTGCTTATAACAATGGACAACAAGCATCTTTGGGGATGAGTATGTATGAAGCTTTGTATGGAAGAAGGTGTCAGACACTAGTGACTTGGGATAACCCAGTGAACAGGGTTGTTCTTGGACCAGAATTGCTCAAGGAAATGGAGTAAGAGGTTGTGAAGATTAGGCAGGATCTGAATGCAGCACAGGATAGATAGAAAAGCTATGTAGATAAGCATAGGATGAACAGGGAGTTTAGTGTTGGGGGTCATGTTTACCTCAGAGTGAAAGAAAAGAAGAGTTCCTTGAAGCTTAAAAGTTGTGCCAAGCTGTCACCTAGATATTGTGGGTTGTTTGAAGTGCTTGAAAGAATAGGGCCTATTGCATATAGACTTGCATTTCCTGCTAGTACTCGAGCTCATAATGTTTTTCATGTTTCTTTGCTTAAGAAATATGTACTTGATCCTAGCCATGTGATAAATTGGGATGTGATTCAGGTGAAACCCGAGGGAGAGTTCCAAATCCATCCAATGCGCATCCTCGATAGGAAGGTCACAATGCCCCGAAACCAAGCCAGAGGGAAGATAAAGGTGCAATGGAAGCACTATGGACCCTAAGAGGCTACGTGGGAGCTGGAGGATGCCATGTGATTGGTACATCCATTTTTTTTCAATCCTGTGGAACACTGAGGTGGTACCAATGTAGCATTTTGTTCAAATTTTCTAAAGCGCTGAGGAAAGTGCTATTGAAGGGGGAGGGGAAAGTAACACCTTGGTTTTGACTCCATTTTCATTAAATATACATGATATATATGTTGTACATAATCATGGTGCGAAGCTAAAGGACAAGGCCCCACCATGATTTGGTTATGTTGTGTTTCAGATTTGGAATTGTCACCGATGGTATATTGGGACATACGACATATATTGAACTGTGGAATCATGTAAATGTGCATTCTTAATTAAATAACCCAACCAAATATGTTCACTACAACTAAATTGAGAAGGGCCATGATTCCCAAGGATAACGAGGGGGAATGCTAAACATTGAGTAATCGGGGAAAAGCCATGTGTCACCACCCTGTTTGTTTGCTTATTTTTCCTTGTTTCATCCAACCACCACCGTAATTGTTCTGTTGATTAGTGGGGGCATATATTTGCTGGAATAAAGACCACTACTACGCCACACCTGCTCTCACTCTCCACGACGTGCAGATGGTCTTCCCACTCTCTCAGATCGTGGCTATTCATATTCCTCATGCAGGGCGGGGATAAAAGGTATTACCATCCATTGTGTTAGGGTTTGCCTTCCCTCTCTCATGCTAATTGCCGGTCTGTGGTTGTGTCCCTTCCATTTACGCAGAGAACCAATTTTTTCCTCCACGCATTATTGGACTGTGCATATTTCCGTCCTTCATGGTGGATTGTGAGCTGTAGACTGCTGCGGTTTCCTCATTAATCATTGGTTGCAGTATCCTCCATGCATTCGTTGGCTATGTTTTCAACATTTTTCTTGGTTATGTTTTTCCCTGGTGGTTCATCGCTGAACGGTGACTGTTGGCTGCCTCTTTTCCCTCACACACAGATTGAGAATCGGTTCCTTTCCCATTGCTGTCTATGTAATTTCTCTAACGACTGCCTTGAGGATCGGGTGTTGTGGGTTCATAGTTGTTTGTGGGAAGTTGTTTTCCCACGATGGATTGGTTGTGTTTTTCCCTGTAAAAGCTTGAATAGCTGTTTGGCTGCTTGCATGCAGTGGTTTTGTCCTTGGATTGCATTGAAGTGGTGAATGAGGGCCTGAGGTGCTTGATAAATCTGGTGGGTTGAGAACCACACAAATAGAGATACTTAGCTGGATTTCTTCTCCACAACCCCTGAATAGCACTGGAAGGGAGATCAGGGTCCGAGGTACTGCATTGCAGAGAAGGGACTGATTTCCTTGTGTTGGGTGTGTGTGGGTGTTATAAAATCTAGGTTGGCTCTGGTGTTGGTGTCTGTAGCTCTTTAATGAGCTCACTAGCTTAGCATTTATCCTTTCACAGCTCTTGGATGGCCTGATAAACCCAACTTTGTTGGATTGGTTGATCTGTTGTTCGCCTGATAAACCCAATTGTGTTGGCTTGGCTAAACTGTGTACCTTGTGGTGTTGTTATCCTTGGCTATGTGTAAGCCTATTAGTTCCTTATTCCTTCGGGAATCATGCCTAGCTCATGGGTGGCAACGTTGCCAAGAGATTAAGGAGCACACGGGCCTATGGTTGGGTGGAACGTTGCAGCGATGTAGCTGGTTGCGGAACAAGTCTTTAATAAGATAAGTATTCTTACCTAACTTGTGTATGCAATCATATTTATCATTGATGAATGATGATATACATGTTAAATGCTGATCTATATATGCATGAGTTTTGATTGATATGTTTTTCTTCCATTGTGTATATGAATGGTTATGCTTTGTAATATGTTTTTATGTTTTAAGTAGCATGCTTCAGTAGTATATGTATGTATGTCCATGTTCATGGCGCTAAATTCCCAGATGACTTGATGTATCGTAGTGTCCTCTTCGTCGGTCAGAGGGTTGGGGACATTACAAGTGGCTCCATAGGTACTGGAAGCTTAACTAGTTTGTGGAGATAAACTCAGAGTAACAAGTATAGCTCCTAAAGTCAAACTAATAACCCAACCAATAGATATGATATATAGTGCTCTGTTCAAAGGTGACACGACTCAACTGCTGCCAAAGATAACATCTTCTCCTATTCGGCTTTCTGGTTTTTTTATTTTTTGGGACTTTTTCAGATATTTTTAAAAGCTTGAAAAGAATAAAAGTTCTTTATAGTACAAAAAACAGAGGAGACGAGTGTCAGGGGACAAGAAAACTAGTTCACAGCAATGGAACATGCCTATGCTCAATGTAAGGATATATGCGCAGGATAATGAAATTCGAGGGAAGGTCTCCTCCAAGTAAAAGAGATGATCAAGCTGAAAAATATAAGTAAAAATCCTCTGATTGGATATACATGAGACAAGCTCGGGATATATGGTTGATAACTCAAAGTCAGGGAGATGGCATAAAGCTCAAGAAGGCAAGAAAAACTCATGAAAATGCAATTACAACTTGATACATACAAGGGAGTCCCAAGGGAAATGGCTAGTATAAAGTTCAAGAGTAGTAGGTGTTGAATTTTCATATGCTTAGCTAAGACATCAGTATATCATTTCAGTTTTCATAACAAAATCATATAAATAGGATCACTGAAAGAAACAGTATCACAAAAACAACACAGATTTATCCTGGGAAAACCCTAAAGGGAAAAACCCAGCAAAATATTCCTCAATATAGATGCCCCCAAAAAAGATAAAAAGGTAAAACCAACAAGGAGATCAAAAACTTGATCCTCCTCCTTCTCCAGCTACTTCTCTCCTCCACAAGTGCACTACTCAAGTGAGTGTGTGTTACAAATGAGGAGCACTACACCTCTATTTATATTCATCTGTTCACTTAAGTTAACTCATCCGTCATGTAGGCTCGAGTTAATCATGTAGGCTCGAGTTACACATGTAGGCTCAAGTAACCACACTGGGGTGCTAATGACCCACCTTTACAATTAGAGGGGACTACCTCATGACTCTTATTAGTTCTTCCAATTAGGAGCATCGGGGTACAAAGTAATACAAGTGGTTCTCTCGGTAGTACCATCGGGGACCACAAAGAAATACATATAGAATATTCTTCAAAGTTACAATATTTCAACACTCCCCCTTAACGAGAAGGGTATTCTATAACAACATCAACAACAACAATAATAGGAGAGAGATATAGTACATCATCAACATCATCAGGGTGATACATCTATAAATCATTGGAAGCTTTTCAACATCATGTAGTCTTCATCTTCAATCTTTAGTCTTCAGCATGATCAATACTTTGACCGCTTCGATCAGCAACATCTTCAGCATCTTGACTCTTCAATCAGCAGCAACATCTTCAGCACTTTGACCTTTCAATCAGCAACATCTTCATCATTTTGAACTTTCAATCAGAAACATCATCTTCAACACTTTGACCTTTCGATTAGCAACATCATCTTCAACACTTTGACCTTTCGATCAGCAACATCTTCTTCAGCACTTTGGCCTTTCGATCAGCAACAACATCATCATGAAAACATCATCAAAACATCAACCTCATCATCATCAAAATATCAGCATCAAAATATCATCATCATCATACTCTGATCTTTCAATCAGAATCATCATTATCATCAGCCTCTGATCTTTTGATCAGAAACATCATCAACTGAACATCATCATACTCTAACATCAACTCATCATCATATTCTGATCTGTCATCATCATCATACTTTGATAATACGACATCATCATCATTAGGATCTCATCATCATCACATTCTGATCTTTCGATCAGAAACATCATCATCATCATCGCATTCTGAAATTTCGATCAGAAAACATCATCATCATCAGCAACATCATAATCATAAGCAACTTCTGATCTTCTAATCAGAAAACATCATCATCATCATATTCTGATCTTTCGATCAAAGAACATCATCATCATCAGCAACAACATCATCATTATATTCTAATCTTTCAATCAGAGAACATCATCATCATCAACAACTTCTGATCTTTCGATTAGAGAAACATCATCATTATCATATTTTGATCTTTCAATCATAGAACATCATCATCATATTCTGATCTTTTAATCAGAGAACATCACCAGCAGCAGCAACAACCTACAATCCACAACTCAAAGACAAAAAGTCTTTGGATCACTTTTGGACTTAAAGTCCAGGGATGATACAATCCCACCACATTCTCGACAACCGAATTTACCGTATTGATTATGGGAGAATCAGTCCCTATCACTTTAGGACTAAGTCCAAGGATGATGCAATCCTACCACATTCTCAAGGACCGAAGCCACCAGATTGATTATGGGAGAATCAGTCCCTATCACTTTAGGACTATGTCCAAGGATGATGCAATCCTACTACATTCTCGAGGAATGAAGCCACTGGATTGATTACAGGAGAATCAGTCCCTATAATTTTAGGACTATGTCCAAGGATGATGCAATCCTACCACATTCTCGAGGACCGAAGCCACCGGATTGATTACGGTAGAATTAGTCCCTATCACTTTAGGACTATGTCCAAGGATGATGCAATCCTACCACATTCTCAAGGACCGAAGCCACCGGATTGATTACGGGAGAATCAGTCCCTATCACTTTAGGACAATGTCCAAGGATGATGCAATCCTACCACATTCTCAAGGACCGAGGTCATCAGATCTATTATGGACAGATGTCCCAGGATGATAGAATCCCTCTTCATTCTCGAAGACCGAGGTCTCCGGATCACTTTAGGGAAAGTGCCCAGGGATGATACAATCCCACCACATTCTTGAGGACCGAGGTCACCGGATCTATTGTGGACAGATGTCCCAGGATGATACAATCCCTCTTCATTCTTGAGGACCGAGGTCTCCGGATCACTTTAGGGAAAATACCCAAGGATTATATAATCCCACTGCAACATCACTACTCCCCCTTTCGAGGAAGGTCTTTCCGAACAACACCAAGCTTGTCTCGAAAGTGTTCGAACTCTACTCAAGGCAAAGGCTTCGTCAGTAAATCATTATCCAAACCATCATCATCTACATCTTCAATATGTGAATACTGAAAGAATCATCATCTATATCTTTAGTATATAAATACTGAAAGCATCATCATCTCTATATTCAGTATATAAATACGAAATCACCATCATCTGCATCTACAGTATGTAAATACTGAAATATCATCTATATCTTCAGTATGGCAATACTGAAATCATCATCATTTATATCTTCAGCATGGGAATACTGAAATCATCATCATCTATATCTTCAATATGGGAATACTGAAACATCATAATCTCCATATTCAGTATAGAAATATTGAATCACCATCATTTGCATCTACAGTATCATCATCTGCATCTTATCTTGTATGTACAAATACTAGATTTCTATGTGTTACGTCGGAACACAGGGTTCTTTGTCATCACAACTATGGTTATCACATAGAATCATTGTAGTATCCATCTTCAGGTCAAATAGACTTGATATCAGCTTCTGAAGCCATATGGCTTCAAAACTTAGTAGAGCAATCTGCTATGTATTCTGCTTCAACCGTGCTAAGAGAAACACTGGATTGTTTCCTGCTAAACCATGAACTTATAGTAGACCTCAAACAAAATCATCTACCTGATGTACTTTTCCTATCTGAGATACTTCCAGCCCAATATGCATCTGTGTAGCCATACAATCTATACTCATGGTGTTGGGTGGATGGGGCAGACCTGGGTTCTTATGCTTTTATCTTCGCACCAACAAACAAACCCACAGTGTTGGCCCTTTCAGCAACAACCTGTGAACATGTTGCAGTCTCACCCGAAAAAGATATGGGGTACCGCAAAATCAGGTTTCTACAGGAGAAAGAGGGATATTACTATACCTTTAGCCTTAACAAAGAATAATCATGCAATACATAGGTTCGACCTTCACTTAAATAGCTTCGTAGTATAGACAAAAAGACAATTCTTGCTCAACCCTTAACTGGGAATTCACAGCGAAGTTAATACTTAACGATTTATCTTACTTTATCATTCATCTACTTATCAGTTGCATAAAAACATAACAGGAAAAATAAAAAGAACCACCACAACACAAGATATACGTGGTTCACCCCCATGGTAAGGGCTATGTCCACAGAATTGCGTTTATATTCAACACTTTACAAAACAACACAGTTCTAATTTGCGCACTCAGCTGCAGATCTTCTCAACAGCCAAAAACTGCTCACTTAGCTGTAGACTCTTTCTTCCAAAACCATCTGCGCCCTCAGCTGGGACTTAACCTTAAACCCAAAAATAGACCTTAACTTCTTCGCATCACATCATTATCATAACAAAAGATTCTACAATTTCTATTGACTCCTTTACATAGGTGCCTATTTATACAAGTGCACTATTACAATACCATGGGCTTAAACCATGGGCTCCCAAAACCCAGGGGTCATTTACAAAAAGAGGGGCTTCGACCCAACCCCGAAACCCCTAAGACTATTTTGGACCGCAACTCTTCTTACAAGCTTCACACCAAAACCGTGGAGTTGCCAAAATTAAGGACCTTCAAGCTCTGAGCCCCAACAGGCCCCTAAGACTCACTAATGTCCCGTCCCGGGACACTCTGCTACTTTTCAGGTGCAATAATCTTGTTGGAGAAGATAGTAAACTGCTTATTGAGGCTATGCATGATATCTTCGGCTTCTTTCTCTTTCTCCACTATCTCCTGCAATGTTGCTGCAGATGCTTTGTTGGCATTTTCCTGTGCAAACATGTCATATTCCTTCAAGGCTTTGAGTTGGTTGTCTGCAACAGTGCTCAACTCCAAGGCCTCGTTAATGAGGGGTTACACAGAGCTCACTAACAGTGTTTGTTCTCTTCTGCAAGACTCAATTTCTTACTGGAGCTCATTACTATGCTTTACCTTAAGCATCTTCTGCATAGGACGCAATGTCTTAATTTCTACTTTTACTACATCCAGCTCTGTCTGTCACTGCTTGATGGTTTCTTGCAACTTTTCTACTTCGAGGTTGTCCTGCAAGTTTTCCCAATCCTCAACACTTTCGTCTAGCAGCTTTGATGCACTACTGACAAGATCTGTGATCTTTGTTGCTGAGGCCTGAATATCTCTGCGACGCTGTTCCCTGAACTCTGGTGGACTCTCAAGAATGAGGCGAAGCTGAAGCTCCGCAATCTGGGCCTCATGTTCTGTTTTCATCTTCTCGATCTAGCTTCTAAACTGTTGTGCATATTATTTTAGCTTTACTGTTCTTTGTTCTGGTTCTTCTTCAGCCTGCATGTCGAAGTCAGGAAGACATCGACACGCCTCATCCAATACTCACGCTAGTGTAGCCTGCTTGTTTTCTACTTCCCTCTTCTTCTTTTTATCTTCTTTCAACTACGCTTTGAGGCTCTCACTCTACTTCGTGGTATTCTGTAACTGTACGTGTGTGTAGCTGTCCCATTCTCGAATCTCTTTCATGAGTGCCAATTGACAAAAATGCAGCTCCGGCATAGACAACTTGGTATAATCGATCTCAACTATCATGCTCATCTGCGATCGAGATGCTGCATCAGTTATTATAAGGGTTGCACTTGGTACTTGTCCTCTATTGTTTATGGTTGGCCACTATCTAGTATTTTCCTACGCGCCTAATGGGGCATTGCTCGCTGCAGCGCCTTTCGCGGTTCTTTCCAATAACGCCTTAAGTTCTGCAACTCGCTGTGCTACGCCAGTGAGCGCATCAAGATGTGTAGCTGCAAACTCTGCCCATTTGCTGGATAATACCTATGTCGACTTCGTTAGAGCCTGATCAAGCTTTTTTATCATCAAAGCGGGCTCTTCGACGATATTCTTGCCCTTCGACGCCTTAGTTTTCTTTCTGGGTTGAGGCTTAGTAACTTCCTTTGCTTCTGGGGACTTGCGCTTATCCGGGCGATTAGGGTCTGAGATGGTCTTGACTGACTCCTCTTCTTCTTCATCAGCTCTTTCATCTCCACCATGGTCACCTTCACTCTGCTATGACTCATCTTATTCTTCGTTCTCTTCTAGTGGGTCATTCTACTGCGGCTGGCTAGGACCTGCGCCCACATCTATTATGGGAGGGACTAGTATGTTGGGCCTTGTTCCTGCGTCCTTCATCCATTTAGCCAGCCATTGCTGAACTACTGCGAGGACGTCTTCCTGGTTCACCATGTATGGTAGCTTCCACCATGTATGTTTGTTATCTGCGCGGGCCTAGATAAATACATTATGCATGTCAGCCTTGAAGTTGGCCACTCCAGTGTACTGAGAAAATAGCTCATTACTGAGCCGCGGTGTTTTCAGGATCTCATATGTGATATTCATTGAATAGAAGGTGAACACGTAGTTCGTCATCTGCTGCAAGGATTTATCCTGTGAAACCCAAAGAGATGCATACCTTGTTGCGCCAGGCATCTCCGAAGGCACATCAACAAACTGTGCCTCGGTAGGTTCTCTCCATCCTACCAGTGCAATAAGCACTAACAACCATGAATAATGAAATGCTCTACCTTTCTCCTATGCATCACATACATCTGCAAGGAATTCCCTAGCAATGTAATCTGTCCATTTGTAACTGTAGCCTTCGGCACAGTTCGCAGCAATACTGACAATTGGGGCAGGTACTTCATTAGGTCTGCACTTCCGCATTAGTTTGCATGCTAGGAGCTCTGCGGTGAAGCGAATGTTCTGGTGTTGAATAGTCGATGTTTGATAGCCTTGATTTCCTTTTGTCAAACCAAAGCGGTCCTTCATGTGCTACGCCAACTTCGTATCTTCGTGCTTTCCCACAAATTCAATCCTAGGATCAGGCCCTTCCTTTGGCAAGCCTGTAATCCTATGAATTAGCTCTCCATTGATAGCAATTTTCTGTATTCCTATCCATAGGTTCCCATCATGCACCAATGCCAATAACAGCTTGACCACCACGGTAACCTGCATGCCGACCAAAGTGGTGGACATTCAACATCTTCAACAAGCCAGCTTGCTCCAAGCCAGCAGCCCACCGCTTTACTTCAAGCAACGTTGTTCCAACCTCTGGATAATGGATGGAGTGCAAGTATTTCCCAGGTGAAAACTATAAAAACTTCCCACGATCATTCATATCATGGTCTGTGTACTTGAGTCGGTCTAATATTCCTGTCATCATTCCGACCAACTTCACACCCTGTGGCAGCGAAGGGGTGCGTAACGTGAACTTGGTTGTCCGCCGAGGTGGCTGAACTCCTGGTTGAACAAGCGGGAGATACGGTGGACACTGTGGTGCAACATTCTCATCCTCACCGAAGTCTTTGAAATATTCAGGTGGGAGCTCTGCCAAACCAAGAGGATTCATGGGATCCTCCATTGTCTTTTTTGACGGCTTGTGCCTTTCTTCATTCCGCTTAGAGCGAACTTTTGCCTTAAACTTGTTTCTGGTAGATCGTGTCTGCATTGGTTCATTCAAAACTGGGGAAGTCTCTTCGCAAGGTGCAGATGCAGGTGGGTTTCTCATAAGGTTTTGTAGACCCCTTTCTCTGAATTCTCTCAACAATTGCTGTACGTCGCGATCAGCTGACATGGACTCAACTCAAGAAAATGCGTAATGCAAAATTCGCAGGCTTGGGTGGCTTGTTATGGAATCCAATGACGAAATATGCCATAACTATGTATTAAAGACACCAAATCTGACTGATCGGCTGTAGATCTTGTCCAAACAGCACTAGATTCCTCAAAATCTCATCATTACAGGCAGTTAATGCAGTTAACGTATCGGCGCCGCCAAATCTATTTTTTTCCATTGGTCATATTTTAAGCTTCGACATACCTTTCTTCTTCGGCATAACCACTAACTTCAATTTCTCCACAATAAGGACCTTCAACACAATATAGACCTTCGACACATCCTGACACAAGCTTCGACCCACGGCAGAATGTATTCCAGAACGCTCGACACTTCATAAATTATCCAACAATTTGTCAACGCTCTCTGAGAACAGCTTCATTATAGTCTAGTACCCAATTTCAACTATTCTTGGTACTTAGACTCATCTTCTTGTTATTACTTTTGATCAGGGGGTACAGGCCCATCCCTGTACTTCTTCAATCTACTTCCATTCACCATGGAAGGAAAAATTTCTCCATTCAATTTAGCTAACTGAACTGCACCACCATCGGTAACTTTCTGAACTATGTATGGTCCTTTCCAATGTGTCTTGAACTTACCTGGGAACTTCATGAATTTACTGTCATACAAGAGCACAATATCACCATTCTGAAAATGCTTCTTCTTAATGTGTCTATCATGCCATGCTTTTTCTCTAGTTTTGTGTACTTGCTGCTGGAAACCTACAATGAATCTGTCTTCTTTTAGTTCCAGTATCTTCCCCAGCCTTTCATTCAACACGATTGGATCATCCATTTCTATGAAGGTATATAATCTGAGGCTAGGAACAATGTAATCCATGGGCATAACTGCTTCTTGTCCATATACCAGCCTAAAAGGTGTGTAGCCTGTCAACTTCTTGCAAGTGGTTCTATAAGCCCATGTTGATGTATTTGTAACTTCGGAATGTATTCTTCTATGTATCTTATATATTGTAACTCAATGTTTATTCCAGGATGTTTCTATTATGTATTTGAGTCATGTTGTCATGCCCCAATGTTCCGATCGGGAGGATTAATAAAGTAAACAAGTCTTGTCAAGTCATTGTTAAAGTCCCCACAGTTTCGGGGCACTAGAGTTACTATACACTCATTGAAATGTAGGCTCTAGTAAGTAATTGTTAAGTTGGGACGACATGATTGAGTGCACTTCAAGTGAACGGAAGAATATAAATAGAGTGTGAGATTCTCTCTATTTATCACTTGTACTACACATCACTCACTTACTCAAGTGTGGCGCATTAGTGAGGAAGGAAATACACTGGGACTAGACAAGAAGAAGATTACTGCTGTCGGGAGTGCATCTTACTGTTTTGGGGTCTTACATCTTGTGGTGATTCTATATTTGAGGAAGTTGCAGGGTTTTCTCCATTTATGGTTTCCCCGATCAAAAACATTGTGTTCATTGTCTCTTGTGTTTGATTGCTGTACTTGTTATTCTCTCAGTAAAGATCCTAACATAATGCTAGCTTAATGTTGAAAAACTAACATGGTATCAGAGCTAACCTGAGAAGAATACACTATGCAGCTGCGGGAACTAGGGATTCCTAGTTTGTGGACCTTCCCCCACAAATTTTCAGCAAAAGTAAGGTGGAACAACTCTCCTCCTTAGGGCACATCTTTCTGTCGAAACAGAATCCAATTCTGATGTTTTTCAGTTTTGGACCTGTCACTAGGGTCAGAAATTAGGGCTTTTTACAAAAGAGGAATTTTTCAGTGAGCCCAGGCCTGGATTGATCTCCTCACCAAAATCGAAGTTAGGGACAAATTTCAAGGCATTTGGGTGGACAGAACTCCGAAAAAGCAAAACCCTAGTTTTCTCCTGAACAAGCTCTGCAGGATTTCAGCTCAAGTTTCAGATCCGACATCTTGAACCTGGTAAGATCTAAAATCTCTTGTATTTCCATTTGAGGTTCTCATTTAAGATGTCTCATCATACCAAGCTTGATGAAAAGCTTGAGGGAGCTGATAACTTCCGAGCTTGGAAGTATAGGATCTCCCTGGTCTTGGAAGAGAATGAATTAGACTCCTACATTCATGAGGAGGTTCCAGTTCCAGAGGGAGATGAGGTAAAATCCTTACATAAGAAGAAGATGGTTATGGCAAAGAGGATCATTACTGATTCTATTAAGGATCACCTTATCCCACAGGTGTCCTCTCTCAAGACACCTAAAGCTATGTTTGATGCCCTAACCAAATTGTTTGAAGGAAAGAACATCAATCGGAAGATGACCTTGAGGAACCAACTTAAGAATGTGAAGATTCAGAATGCAGAAACTATCCAGTCTTACTTCACAAGGGTTTTTCAGATCAAGGAAAAATTAGAAGCTGTTGATGAAGAAGTGGAAAATGCAGATATTGTGATGACTACTTTGAATGGCCTTCCTAGGTCATGGGATGCTTTCATTCAAGGAATCTGTGCTAGAAAGAAGTTAGTCAAATTCAGCAAACTATGGGAAGAATTCTATCAAGAAGAAGCTCAAATAGTAGCTTGAGAAGAGAAGATGGGAAGTGAAGACCAAGCTCTTACAGTACGCTCCAAGTCTCACTCCAAGTCAAGCAAAAGGAGACCTCATGGCTCTAAAGGTAAGTGTTCTCACAAAGATAATACTAGAAGAGATATGTCTAGGGTCATATGCTATGCTTGTGATGAAGTAGGACACTTTGCAAAATATTGTCCTAACAAACAAAAGATAGTAAAGAAGAGCAACAAAAGAAGACATCATGCTCATGCTGCAGAGGATGATGAACCATCCAGAAAGAGATCCACATATGAAAGTGAAGATTCTTCAAGCGAGGATGAATATGTTCTGATATTAGCTCTCACAGGTAAAATTACTCATGGAAGTGATGATTGGCTTATAGACAGTGGGGCTTCCAAACATATGACGGGATTCAAGGAATATTTTATAAGACTATCAGAACATGAATCACCTCACAAGGTGAAACTAGGAGATGACTACCAATATCCAATAAAAGGTAGTGGGGAATCTTCATACAAGCTAGACTCTAGTAAGTCTCTAACAATGAAATAAGTATTGCTTGTTCCAGGATTGAAGAAGAACCTTCTATCCATTTCAGCATTGGATGCAAAAGAAATGCGGGTGGCATTCATAGATGGTCAAGTCATCATGTGGCCAAAAGGAAAGACTATCGATGATGTGCTAGTGATTGGAGAACAAGAAGGAGGCTTGTACAAATTGAAGGGCCATCCAGAACAAGCCTTGATCCATGACATAGTAGAGCCAAATGAGCTTTGGCATAGAAGGCTTGCACATGTACATTACAGAGCACTACCTATTGCAAGTAAAGATGTCGAAGGTCTTCCAGAAATTCAAGAAAAACATGATGGGGTCTGCAAAGGATGTGCGAAAGGAAAGAATACAAAGAAGACATTTCCAAGCAGTGAAAGCAAAGCCAAAAGAATTCTAGAAATCATCCACTCCAATGTATGCGGTCCTATGTCATCAAACTCACTTAGCGGGTATGGATACTATGTTTCTTTTAGTGATGATTTTTCTAGAAAGACATGGATTTACTATATGAAGAACAAAGATGAAGTATTTAGCAAGTTCAAGGAATTCAAAGCCTTGATAGAAAACCATACTGAAAAGAAGATAAAGACCATTCGATCAGATAATGGTGGAGAATTCACTTCAAATAAATTCAAAGAGCTATGCAAATAATCAGGGATTAAGAGGGAGTTGTCCACTCCTTATAATCCACGACAAAATGGGATTGTGGAACGGAAGAATAGAACTATCATGGAAGCTGCAATAGCTATGCTTCATGATCAAGATCTACCTATGCATCTTTGGGATGAAGCTGCCAAAGCAGCGGTGTATGTGCAGAACCGTAATCCACATAGAGTGCTCGAGAACAAGACTCCTAAAGAAGTCTTCTCCGGCAAGAAATCAGAAGTCAGCCATCTCAGAATATTTGGCTGTCCCGTGTACATACACATTCGAGAAGAAAAGAGAACTAAATTAGATCCTTCAGGAAAGAAGGGTATATCTGTGGGATACTCTGAAAGCTCAAAGGCTTACAGAATCTACTTCCCAGGATACAAGAAGATTGGCATCAGCAGGGATGTGACATTTGATGAAGGCATAGCCTACAGTAAATACATAAAGAAACCTGCTGAAGAACCTAAAGAAGTGGAAGCAGAAGTACCTAGAATTCATGATACAATCATGGAAAAAGAAGCTCAACAAGAAGATAGAGAGTTCGAGGAACCACAAAAAACCTATAGATCCACCTATGAAGAAGAATCCACATAAGAGGAATCCTGCTTGGGTACGTGAACTTATCCAAGGTACGGAAAGATATGGGGCTCCAGAAGAGAATCATAGATAAAGAAAGAGGACCAGATCAAATTCCAGGTATGTAGCTTTACTATGTGATTTCATTGATAAAGAACCTTCCAGTTATGAAGAAGCGAAAGAACAGAAAGAATGGAAGGATGCTATGATCAAAGAATACCAATTGATCATGAATAATGATGTTTGGGATGTTGTCCCAAGAACAAAAGGGAAGTCAATTGTCACTTCAAAATGGATCTACAAGATCAAGCATGCTGCAGATGGTAGCATTGAAAAGTATAAGGAAATATTTGTATCTCGAGGATTCTCTCAGAAGGAGGGAGTAGACTATGAAGAAACCTTTGCACCTGTAGCCAGATACACTTCCATCAGATCAGTACTTTCCCTGGCTGCAGTGATGAAATGGAAGATACACCAGATGGATGTCAAGACTGCCTTCTTGAATGGTGTAGTAGAAGAGGAAGTGTATGTAGAACAGAAACTCGGGTTTGAGACACATGACAAAGAGTCTCATGTATGCAGATTGAAGAAAGCCCTGTATGGCTTGAAACAGGCACCCAGGACCTAGTACGGTAGAATCGATAGATTTCTATCTAGTTTGGGCTTTACCAAGAGTAAAGAATATTCCAACCTTTACTACAAGGTTGAAGATGACAACCCAGTGATGCTTCTACTATATGTAGATGATCTATTTGTGACAGGTATGGATGGGTTGATTGCTGATACGAAGAGAAACCTTGCTGCTAAGTACGAGATGAAGGACTTGGGAATGATGCATTACTTTCTAGGTATGGAAGTGTGGAAAAGTACAGATGGAATCTTCCTTGGACAAGGGAAGTATGCAGTAGAGATCCTGAAGAGGTTTGGGATGATGGACTACAAAGCTATGGCCAAACCTATGTCATCGAACCTGAAGCTATTAAGTGATGCTTCATCAGAGTCAGTTGATGCTACGATGTATCGTCAGATGATTGGGTCACTGATGTACCTGACGAGCACGAGACCAGACATTTGCTTTGCTGTGAACACCTTAAGCTAGTATCTGATAGATCCGAGGAGTGTTCACTTGATTGCTGCAAAGCGTATTCTGAGGTACCTGAAGGGTATAGTTGATTATGGGCTCAAGTATGATGCCAATCAAAAGATTAACCTAGAGGGTTATGTTGATTCAGATTGGGCAGGCAATGTCATTGACAGGAAGAGTACTTCAAGATGTTGCTTCAGTATGGGATCAGGTATGATCTCTTGGTTTAGCAGGAAGCAATCTTGTGTGGCACTGAGTACAGCTGAAGAAGAGTATGTCGCAGCTTGTTCAGCTAGTTGTGAGGTAGTATGGCTACAGAAGCTACTGACTGATATATTTGATCTCCAGTTGGATGCTACTTGTATACATTGTGATAACCAAATTTATGTGAAGTTGTCAGAGAATCCAGTGTTCCATGACAAGTTGAAGCATATCGAGATCAAGTATCACTATATTAGGGATATGGTGCAGAGAGGAGCAGTGAAGCTCCAGTATGTTGCGACGAACGAACAGATAAATGATGTGTTGACGAAGCCATTAGCTAGAATGAAGTTTGAGTACTTCAGGGAGAAGCTTGGTGTTCTCCAGATCGAGGTTTCCTCCAAGAGAAAGTGATGAGACCCATAGCCATTCTGACATGGTGAGAGGCTTCGTTCCTTCCATGGTCAAATGTAAGGGCTGAGCCATTCTATCATGGTGAGAGGATTTGGTTCCTTCCATGTCATATATGAGTGCTAACTACCATTCTGGGAGAGGAGGCACCTGGTCAGTTACCAGGAACACTCAGTCAGATACTGAGAGAGCCATTCTGACGAGCAGGTCAGATGTAAGGGCTGAACCATTTTGTCATGGCGAAAGGATTAGGTTCCTCCCATGTCAGATGTGAGTGCTGTCCATTCTGTCGAGTAGGACAGATGTAAGGGAAACTGCCACTCTCCAGGAGAGTGGAGGCACCTGGTCCATTACCAGGTAGCTCAGTCAGGGACTGGGGGCCATTATGACGAGGTTGTAGGATTCAGTTCCTACCAGGTCAGATGTGAGTGCAGAAATCTTTCATCATTGTGGAAGATGTGGTTCCAGCCTGGGTGAAAAGAACAGAGTTCTTTCATCATTGTGGCAGATGTGGTTCCAGCCTGGATGAAAGTCTTCCATAATTGTGGAAGATGTGGTTCCATCCTGGGTGAAAAGAATAGAGTTCTTTCATCATTGTGGTGGATGTGGTTCCATCCTGGATGGATGTGCCCTTCTGACGAGTAGGTCAGATATAAGTGTAGAGCCATTTCATAGATGGTAGTTGATGTGCCTACCATGCTGGTGAATGTGAGTGTTGGGCCTTTCTGATGTGATTGTAGTTTACTACATGATCATATGCGAGTGTGTGGCCATGCCTTTTTGACGAGTAGGTCATATGTAAGTGCTGGGTGAAGACCTACCTGGTGGCTAGGCCTACAACCAGCATGAAAAAGGGCTGGCTCTGTAGAACTTCCTATGATGAGATAGTACACACATCATGATGACCAGAGATGATCCAGATCAAGCTATGATCTAGATCCAGTTATGATGATTCCGAGAGATCCATATTGAGTGATGATCCAGATCCAGCAGTGATGATCCAGATCGAGTGATGATCCATATCTAGCAGTGATGATCCAGATCGAGTGATGATCCAGATCTAGTCCAGTGATGATGATCGAGATCGAGTGATGATACAGATCCAGTGATGATGTTCTATGATGATCCATATCGAGAGATGATCCAGATCCGATAATGAAAATGACTTGAAGACGAAGCTCACTTGAAGATGAAGATGATCCAGTTGATCCAGAGAAGAATACCAAAGTTGAAAATTGTGTTGAAAGAATAACTTCCTAGTTAAGAGGGAGTTTTGATGTATTTGTAACTTCAGAATGTATTCTTCTATGTATCTTATATATTGTAACCCGATGTTTATTCTGGGATGTTTTTATTATGTATTTTATTCATGTTGTCATGCCCCGATGTTCCGATCGAGAGGATTAATAAGGTAAACAAGTCTTGTCAAGTCATTGTTAAAGTCCCCACAGTTTCTGGGCACTAGAGTTATTATACACTCATTGAGAAGTAGGCTCTAGTAAGTAAATGTTAAGTTGGGATGACATGATTGAGTGCACTTCAAGTGAACAGAAGAATATAAATAGAGAGTGAGAGTCTCTCTATTTATCACTTGTACTACACATCACTCACTTACTCAAGTGTGGTGCATTAGTGAGGAAGGAAATACACTGGGACTAGACAAGAAGAAGACTACTGCTATCGGGAGTGCATCTTACTGTTTTGGGGTCTTACATCTTGTGGTGATTCTATCTTTGAGGAAGTTGCGGTGTTTTCTCCATTTATGGTTTCCCCGATCAAAAACATTGTGTTCATTGTCTCTTCTGTTTGATTGCTGCACTTGTTATTCTCTCAGTAAATATCCTAACATAATGCTAGCTTAATGTTGAAAAACTAACATCCCATAATACTGCTGGAATTCTAAGATCCCAATCATTTCTTTTAACATTGAAAACCTTCGTCAGAGCGTGTTCAAGAATATTGTTAAAGGATTCGATAGTTCCATTTGCTTGAGGATGGTAGGTAGTACTCTTCTGATGATATACTTGAAATTCTTTGGTCAATGATTCAATAGTCTTATTTAGAAAGTGTGATCCTTGATCACTCATAAGAATTCTAGGACACCCAAACCTTGACAAGATATTATCAAATATGAACTTCGCAGCTGTAGTAGTGCTACAGTCCTTGACTGGTTGAGATTTGGCCCAACGAGTAAGGTAATCAGTTGCTGTAACAATGTATCTTGCTCCAGATTTATTTGCAGGGGGATTGATTGGTCCAACAAAATCAATATCCCACTTGTCAAATGCTTGTAAAGTTACCCGTGGAACCAGAGGCATCTCATCCCTCTTGGATGGTTTGCCTGTCCTCTGACAGATATCATAGCTATGGCAATACACTCTTGCTTCCTTATGAATCGTAGGCCACCACAATCCAGCTGTCAGAATCTTCTGTGCCATAGATTTTCCTGCATAATGACCTCCGGCTGCTCAAGAATGTGCCTCGGCCAAAATCAATGGATTTTCATGCTCTAGGACACATATGCGTGGTATTTAATATGGTCCCATCTTATATAGATGTCCTGCTATCAAGGTAAAGTTGGTTGCTCTAACCACCAGTTGCTTCCTTCTGCTGTGTTGTCATCTCAGAGGGTGCAAAACCTGTAGACAAGTACTGAACAATATCCTAAAAATAGTCATCGACCATCTGGATGGAAAGCAACTGGGAATTAGGAAGACCTTCGTCCAAACTAGTGGGCTCTTCCCCTAACTCGAGCCTCGACAAGTGGTCAGGCCCCAGGTTAAGTCTTCCTGGCTTAACTATGATCTCAAAGTCATACTCCTGAAACAAAATCAGCCATCTACATATCCTTC
This sequence comes from Pseudotsuga menziesii, assembly GCA_001517045.1. Classification (NCBI taxonomy): domain Eukaryota; kingdom Viridiplantae; phylum Streptophyta; class Pinopsida; order Pinales; family Pinaceae; genus Pseudotsuga; species Pseudotsuga menziesii. Next base: position 1,830 of record LPNX010399934.1, on the reverse strand, counting down.
CACCTAACACAGGCTTGTTAACCAAATACTTCAAAGTAGAATGGTCAGTGAACATCTTAAAATTAGATCCTAACAAATAATGTCGAAACTTCTACAAGGCATAAACCATAGCTAGACCTTCTCGTTCTGTCGTAGTATAATTATTTTCTGCTGTGGACAATTTTGTACTTGCAAAAGCAATAGGGTGATCAATATTACTTTCACCTGATTGAGCCAATACTATACCTAAAGCAATGTAAGATGCATCGAAATGAACATGAAACTCCTTAATCCAGTCAGGGAAGACTAAGATAGGAGCAGTTACCATCTTTTCTTTCAAAATATCCAAGCTTTCCTGACATTCAGGTGTCCACTCAAACTTAATATCTTTCTTTAATTTCTTTTCCATAGGGGTTGTAATCTGAGCATATCCTTTCATGAATTTCTTGTAATATCTAGTATTACCAAGCATAGTGCGAAGTTGCTTAACAGAATTCAGAGGTGGCAAGTACACAATAATGGCTATCTTCGCAGGATCCACTATCAATCCTTCCTTGCATACAATGTGACCTAGTAGAATTCCAAAAGGTGCACAAAAGAGACACATCTTCAGGTTTAATGAAATCTGATGCTGTCTACACTTGTCCATCATAAGTCTTAAACTGGTTATATGATCCTTCAATAACCCAAAGATAGTCCAATCATCAAAGTAAACTTCCAAGAACTTATGAATAAATTCCTTAAATGCAGATATGACTACTTTGGAAAACATAGCAGGTGCATTCTTCATTCCAAAGGGCATAACAGTATACTGAAAAGATCCCATTTATGTAGAGAAGGTTGTTTTATATCAATCCTCGGGAGCAATTCTGATCTAATGGTAACCTGAAAATCCATCAGTGAAAGAATACACTTCTTGACCTCCGACATTGTCTAAAACTTCATCTGTAAAGGGAGTAGGAAAAGGATCATGTAAACAGGCATCATTCAGTTTCCTCATATCAACACAGATTCTGATTTCTCCCTTGGTCTTCTTTTCGTGTACTACCATAGGGATAAACCATTCGGACTCTTCGACAGGCTCAATGATTCCTGCAGTGACCATCTTATCTAGCTCCATCCTGACTTTTTCTTTATACCTAGGATTCAGCCTATAAGGGCACTACTTCATAGGATTCGCATCAGATTTCAAAGGGATTTTTATCACTCCTATATCACCAAGGATACCTTTCATTTCTGAGAACTTCATCAAAAATAAGTCCTGATACTCATGGAGGAGTTTAGTCACTTTGCTCACCATTTCTTCGTCCCAATAATCTCCAATGGTAGCGTACTTAGGCATTTATTCTGATCTAATGTTTACTTTCCTTGTCTTCAAGGGCTGAGTTACTTCAGGTGATTCGACTGCTGGTCCATGTACTTCGCAATGTCCTTCTAACTCAGGAATATTAATGTTGTGAGGGTCATCGTCTTCATCAATGGTGAGGTTATAGAATTCTACTGCATTAGCTTCTTGTTCCTTCCAATCAGGTTGGTACTCGGCTATTTCTTTATCATCAAACACCTTAGTATGGATCAACCTAATGGCTATGTCCAAAGCAGGGAAAACCTCAGTAATAGAAAATGTGAGCACAAAACTATCAGTGAGGCTAGCCCAACTTATATTACCATGGTGAAGCTCCACCTCCGCATACCAGTTCTTTGCTACAGGTTCCAGAGTGTGTACAAACATATGTACTCATTCTTCACAAGGTATTAATTCTTGCACATGATCTAGGAACTAGGAATCAAAATCATCAAAGAATTATTAACAAATTACTCATGAATTGGCAATAATCGGAACCAGAAATG
>LPNX010399894.1:4593-17148 GCA_001517045.1 Pseudotsuga menziesii | reverse complement strand
GTGAAGAGTCCTTAGGATTCCCATTTATCCCCTCACCACCATCTCAAGTTATTCTCAGTTGTCTATGCAAAATATATCTCTCCCAATGAAAATAGCACATATAAATAAAATAGGACCACAAGATGAGATATTGGATGTTTGTAAACAATGGAACATATTGTACAAGGTTATTCCTTTCTTTAATGGGATATGCTTCAAAATATATGGTAAAAACAATAAAGGGAAGGAAAAAAAAGAACCAAACACATAAATGAGATTATGTTTATGTAGCAATTGATAAGAAAAAATTGCATGTCTAAGGTAGTTAATACATTAAAAAATTGTAGCACAATCGAATATACCATTGTGGTAGAACAACCTTAGGATTATCCCAGTCCCTTACGACTCAAGAGAGGATTTGAATTGGTAGCACTTAGATTCGATATGATAAAAGCACTTCTAGTTCTTTCTCCATGGGAGTGAAGATTTCATTTCTAATCTCTTTATTTTTCCAACTTGTTTCCTTTTTTAGCAAAAGGATAATGATCACAGAAGTTACATTCTTTTTAATTTAATTGGAATCCAAACTTATGTTAATTTTTTTTATAACTGTAGATGTCTCACTTCAAATAAGATTATGAATATGGTTATACATTCTCTATAATTGATCAAACAAACGTTAGGATGGAATGAACAAATGGTATACATGAATAACCCTAAACACTAGAATAGAATTACAAAGTTCAAGGAATAAATACATTACCATAGGAAATTAATAAGTATACTCAAGTACTAAATGGATCAAATGGTCATGTCATAAGAGTCAAGACTCAAGAAAAATGTTGTGAAGAGTCTGTAGGAGTCCCATTTATCCCCTCACCACCATCTCAAGTTATTCTCGGTTGTCTATGCAAAAGGTATCTCTCCCAACAAAAATGGCACATATAAATAAAATAGCACCACAATATGAGATATTGGGTGTTTGTAAAGAATGGCACATATTACACAAGGATATTCCTTTCTTTAATGGGATATCCTTCAAAATATATGGTAAAAACAATAAAGGGAAAGAAATAAAAACACCATACACATAAATGAGATTATGTTTCTTCCCAATAGGATTAAAAATAACAGAGAGAAGTCAAGAGTTCACACCCTCGGTCAAGGTTACAATATCACATGATTCATGTATTAACTTAAGGTATCCATGGGAGCATCCTGCATGTATGGGTTGAAATAATCTAGTGATAACCCAATTATAGGCCCTAGTCCACCTCTACAATCTCATTTATTTTGGTAACATTGACCTAGTTACATCACCACATGGTTTTGACCGGCACCTTGAGGTGGCCATGGTGGCACCTAGAGGAAGGGTTTGAACTTATGGAACAAGTAGTTCATGACCCATGTGTACATATTTTCAATTTTGGATCCAATATCACCCCCATGTTCTTTACAATGATTACAATAAATGGTATTCAATGTTAAGGTAAATTGGGAGTGGAACCCCAAATATTGGTCTAGCATGAACTACTAGAATATGTGAATCTCAACAAGATCAAAGTTTGATTATTTAATATTCAGGATGACTAGAACCAAAATTATTTGGGTTCCATAGATGGAAAATGAAAGATAGTAATTCTTCCCATGATATTGTTGGTGATATGGGGGGATTGATATCCACATAACCTATATTTATCATGGATCAGATGCAATGGTGGGTGGCTTGAGCAACAAAGTGAGAGACAATGTGGATGGGTAGGATGGATTCAACATTTATTGGAAGGTTGAGATAGGAGACCTCTAATGTGATTACAATAATTGGGAGGAAAATATAAATTAGGATGAAAATGTGCCTACATAGGTGAGTAGGAAAATCATAGACCTTGCTAGAATTAATTACAAGGAGAATGCATCACAGGGAACATCCTTCGAGAAACTTCTTCAAGGGGAAAAATATGCCTCATTATTGTTTGTCATTCCCAACCTTAGAAATCCACAACACATATTCAGCCTCTTGTTTCTCATATCTTACATTTATATATATAAAACATCCCTATCATATAGGAAAATGTCTAAGGAAAACATCCATGTTTTTTGTCAAGAAGGGATACATACTAGTTCTACAGGAAACATGATAAGGAAACTCCTTGAATATTACCACTAATATGTGTGCACCAATCAAATTACAAGACATAATATTACGATGTCTTGAGGTTACACTTATTATTTGATATATTCTATCTTATGGCTAATTTTCTCCTGTAGTGAAAACAATCTTCCATTTTCTAATCCTAATCCAACAGAAATATGTCACCAAACTTGTGAAAATGCTTCACAATTATAGATTGAATCCTTCCTTCATGATAAAATTGTTCCTTATATACTGTCAATAATCCTTCTCTAATAAGAATCTTCTAGAAAAAAAAATTGTACAGGAGTTTCTGATCTAGACTTAAAATATCCCTCTGTGGAACTTCGTGAGAAAAGGAGTGTCCAATTTTCATAACAGAAGACCGGGTCACCTCCATCCCTTGTGCTGATGAAAGAGGGACAACCCTATTTTTGAACTTTATATATGATATCTTCATTCAAAGAAAGCATGTATAGATAACCTAGGGTTAATACAACTTGAAGCAAAGGGAATTGATCATAGGAGTAGTATTTTCCTCGTGAGGTGATAGAAAGGTCTACAAAGAAGGAAAAATCACCATCAAGTATCTAAAGGATATATCCAAACCAATATCTTTCATCAATTTCTTAGAATGTTCCAGAGATCNAAAGGATATATCCAAACCAATATCTTTCATCAATTTCTTGGAATGTTCCAGATCTCAGAGTTCAGTTATCGAACCATTAATTTTAGTTGGATAGTAACAACGGGTACACCCATAAGTTTGTAGAGTTTGTAAAATAAGCCCATTTTTATATTTTAATACCCAGTACATCACAATATGCCAGATATGTCTATGCTTTTACAATTGTCTCATAATGCTCATCAAAGGAATCCAAGTTCCTTTGATGTATTTTTATCTGAAAAATGGCCACCACAAATTCCTGAATTAAATTCTTCTAAGATTTGTCTAGACTCTTCTTCATCAACACACTTGAGTATGAGACCATCTCGGTTTTCCAAACCNTCTAGACTCTTCTTCATCAACACACTTGAGTATGAGACCATCTCGGTTTTCCCAACCCAATTATTGTTGTGTAAGGAAATACTTGGTGGCTAGAAATGTTAATGGTTTTCTCTTGTGTCTGATTAGATGATTTTGACATGTTAGGCTGAGGCGATAAAAGATAATGCCTAAATACCATTGTTGTTGTTGAATATTTTGGATCCCTATAGAAATGGTTGATGTTGATGAACTACTCTAAAACATTATGCCTAATGCTTGTTCATTTCCCTCCTACATCATCTTAGAAAGTCACTGAAGTTTTAGTAGTTTAGTGAGCTTAATTTCTAAGTCATATTCTTGTATATTTGATACCCACTTTCCTCTTATACCAAGGTATTCATGCTGAGATAGGCTATCCTTTACCACTGAGTGAGGGACATAGCCAATTACTTTAGACTAGCCAATTGAGATTCTAAATTTTTTTAAGGACTCTACAATGGAATATGCTTGTTTTTCCATTGTAGGTTACTTTAGTTCAGAATTTTGTAAGGATCTAATCATAAAGGAAATAAGTTGTTCCTGACCCTCCTTGTTCTTCTGCAACAAAACTATGACAATTGTGTCCTATGATGTAAATAAAAAAATATGAAAGTATTGGGAATAACTTAAAATTATTAAAACTAAGTCCTTGAAATACAATATTTAATGGTTGGAAAATATTCCTTTTCTTATTTATCCCACTCAAACTTAGAATATTTATTGAGTAGTTTCATCATAGGTTTCATCATCTCTTCCAGATTTGGTATGGACCTTCTTATAAAGTTGATATGTCCATTAAAAGACTATAGTTGTTTCTTGTTGTGTGGAAAGGATACTTTGTTAAAAACTTCTACCGTCTCTTAGTATATATTGACCCCATCTTTGAAATGATGTGTCCAGGCAGTTTACCCTCTTCAACACCCAATATGGACTTGGTCGAGTTCAATGATATGCAAAACTTCATGCATCTTTCAAACACTTTCTGAGATGGCTATGTGGTCAGGTATTTCCTTGGAAAAAAGAGTAAGGAAATCTTGGTATATTTCTATTATTTTCCCAATTAAATCATCAAAATCATAGTTACATGCATGTTGATAGCTTGAAAACAGGTGTTGAGATTCTTGACACAATTCCTAATTACTTGAGCCACTTGGAGAGAGATGAGAAAGAGAATTCTCATAGGAAAAGATCCATAAAGGGATAGAATTACAAAGCTCTTGAAAAACCCTAATATTTAATGATAATATATAAATAGATATGAGTGTATAAACATTTATGGTTTACCTAAACATTCTTTAAGTGACGCAATAAGAAACATCTCTTACAAATGTATCTCTATGAGCATGACCGGCATTGTAAAATGGTTTTAGTCACCTTGACGCTATGATACGTTGGTTTAGAAAACTAAGTTGGTTCAAATATGAACAAATTATATCTCAAAGTAATAAGGATGAAAGAATAATCATCCTAGAATTATTTCTAGTAATTCCATAAAAAGGTTTGTTAATGACATTGAATCAAATTGGGTATCTATTATTAGAAATTAGCATTCAACAAGGTTATGTAGGCCACGATGGGTTGGAAGACAATCAATTACGGAGTAATATCGACTTATTAAGTAGAAAATTAGGCCATAACATACTTTATGATCACCGGAATTATTATTTTCATGTCAGTCATTTTTAGCAATAGTATGTCGTTGAAATACTAGAAACCAACTCTACTTTATGTAGAGGATTGCGAGTATTATTATTGTTAAAATGTGTTTGTACATAGAGGCATTCTAGGGTGCATAGCTGGTGGTATGTGACAAATTCAATATTGTTGGTAAATCATACAAATTGAGGGTAAAGCATAGTGTGTTCATGTGATTATTGTTAGTAAATCATAGCATGGTCATGTGATTATTCTTGATGTAGATATCATATATGAAAAGTAGAGCTTCTAAGGTCATTGAAAATGCATTTTCTCTGAGATTCAATTGTCAAACTTTGAGATACCCAATTTTCCTTTTTCTTTTTCCATAAATGCAAGGTGTTTGAAGCAATGTTTGAGAGGGGTTCATTATATTCCTTTCATTGCATTGAAAAAATATTAAATAGCTAGAATTCTAGCCAATATTGTAGGAGCACTATAAAACATTTGTCGGGCCAGAAGTGTCTTCATTTGTGAATTTGGGATTGAAATTTCATGCATCTTTAGACATTCCATTTTTTTCCATGGATTATAGTAAAAATATCACAAGAATATGGGATTTGTGGAGATACGCATAATAAACGAGTTAAAAAATGATCAATCGTTATATAATTATATGATACATTTAATTTGAAATGTGTTAGACAACTTAGATTTATTTTATTTATAGAAGGCTAAATTTTTTTATTTTATGTGATAGTTTGAAAAAGTGTAAATGAAAGAGAATGTGACATTTAAAAATTGTTAAATATGATATGTTTGAAAAATTAAGGTAAAGTAGAACGTGGTAAATTTGAAAACAATGAGTTAAATAACAAAATCATAATACATATATATGCTTACTGCTAGGACTTTGTAATGATGTTTTTTTTAAGTTTTTTATAAGAATTCTAACTTCCGTTTCTACTCTTTGTAATTTGACATTATGTTTTCCACATGTGAACTTCAGTTGTTCTTTGACGTTTGGAACTCGCTGCTAGTCATTGTTTTTAATGGAAAATGGGAATACTATTTTTTCCACTTTACATTTTTCTTACAACTATCTAGTCAAGGAGATAAATTGTAATTTTACTCTTCAAGTTGATTTGTTATTTTGTGTCTCCATTTTTATGCAAACTTGGATCTTAAAGAAAAAGTTTTGCAAATTTGGGTTTATATTGCAAAAATAAATGTAGGTGTAAAATAGGAGCTAGATATATAATTTGACTGTTTATTGTTCTCAAATACTCCTTTGAATGATCATTTTAAAAATTGGCCCCTGTAACCTAGGGTTTACATTGTGCACTTTTTTGTTATTTTCATGAAGAGTGAATATTTTCCTTTCACAATTATGGTTTCATATATGTTTGAAACATCTACAAGATATTTTAGGAATACACGGTATCATTCACTTCTTCATGATACATCCTATTTCATGAAATTGTTCCCTTAATTGGTCCTTGAAATGTGTTCATGTATTAGTTATATCATTTTTAATATTGGACATATTTTTGTATATTGTAGCATTTTATACGATTAAATTCATTAATTCATTTTTTTTAGATTGTGGAAATTGAACCCAAGAGATAGAGAAATTACACTCATGAAATTGCTAATTAAACATGCAAAATTCACACCAAAGGAGACTAAAATTGGAGCAGAACACTAATCTGTATTCAATAACTATAAAATAGACAAAATTGTGTATTAATAGGCTGATGCAATATATCATTACATGAGATAATCAAATGCATAAATATGCCATTCGAAATAGTAAAAAAATACGCTTACTAAATCTAGTCAAATCCCCCATAGGTGCATAAAGCAGTTTCCAAATCTATGAAGATGCTCACGAATTTGCTAATTCAAGTGGGAAAGATAAAGAGGGATGGAAAGAAAACTCATACATGATTTTATTTTGATAAAAGGAGGGAGGATGATGTGGAAAAAAAACAAGTCAACTACACCTAGTCTAGCTTTTCCTTTTTCCTTAAATCAGAATAAAACAAGGCATCTTTTAAGAAAAAGCAAATATGCGCATTAGAGGATCTAGAATAAAGTAGACATGCTAAATTTGGTTTCGAGGATGTTTCTGAAGTGCTCCATGACTTGGTTTTAGCATGTGTTGACTTCTAGGACTTTTAGAAGGAAACTAGCATAGAATGGAATCTATGAATCTAAGTAATAAGACAAAAATAATTAAAATTAATGTCTAAGGTAGGTAACTATGGGTTGATTATTCTAACACCTCCCCTTAAGCTTGAATTTATGAGTAAATATAAGAAAACTATAGGGCCTAGAAACAAGTCTTATTCACCCTTTACATACCGGTTGTCCATACAACCAAGGAAAGAGGAAAAAACCCAGTGGGAAAATCCTCCCTTAAACATGGACATGAAAAACAAAATTTTGGAAATCTTTCCATCAATCATGCTTCACATCATGATAAAAAATCCCCAGCAGTGATTTGAGATTGTTGAAAATCTTCTCACAAAAAACCTTGGTGAAGATGTTTGCTACTTGTTATGAAGATGCACAGGAGAGTAGATAAATGGTGCCATCATGGACAAGTTGTCTGACGTAGTGCATATGGATCTCAATGTGCTTGGTTCACTGTCTATGAACTGGATCATTTCATATTCGAATGGTGCTCTGATTATCACAGTATATAATAGTTGAAAACTATGATTTGAAACCACATTCTCCAAGTATCCCCTACAACCACAAACATTGAGTTGCTACATTTACAACTCCTCTATATTCTGCTTCTGTAGATGAGAGTGCTATGGCACTCTACTTATTTATTGACCAGTTGATTGGTCCTTCTGCAAGCATGAACACATATCCAGATGTAGACTTTCTATCTATGTTGTCACCTGCCCAATCACTATCAATAAACACAATCAAATCAAGATCAGATTTTGCTTTGTAGAAGATCCCATGAGTTCTTGTTCCTTGAACAAAGTTTAGGATCCTTTTGGCTGCTCTCCAGTGGAGCTCATGAGGCTGATCCATGTATCTCAAAGCCACGATAATTGCATAAGATAGATCAGGTTGAGTGTGTCTAAGATAAATCAAACACCCAATCAATTTCCTATACAGTGTATTATTTACCATAGGAGAAGAACCTGCTTCTTCAAGCTTAACTACTGAAAGGAAGGGAGTCTTGCTTGGCTTGCAATATTTCATGCTGAACTTGTTCAGAAAATACAAAGCATATTTGGACTAATGTACTATGATTTGATGTTGGGATTGAGCATATTGTAGACCCAAAAATTGGCTCAACAATCCCAAATTTGTCATAGAAAATGCATGGTTCATTCCATCCTTCAAGGATGCAATCTCTTTCTTTAAACTTTCTGTAATCAGAATTTCATCCACATACAAGACAATAATAAACAAAGAACCATGAATCAGCTTCAAATATACATTAGTATCATATTTGCATCGAACAAAACTTAGTGATAGAAAAAGCCATCGATCTTGGCAGACCAAGCCCTGGGGGGTTGCTTGAGCCTATACAATGATTTCTTTAACCTGCACACTAAAGATGGATTAGAAACAAACCCTTTAGGTTTCTACATGTAAATACCTTCAGTGAGATATCCATTTAAGAAAGCACACTTCACATCCATGTGATGTACCTCCCACTACTTCGAAGCTGCAATGGTTAGGGCTAGCCTTATGGAGTCCATATTTCCTACTTGTGCAAAGGTTTCATTGTATTCAATACCGTGTACTTTTGAGTAGCCCTTGGATACCAATATTTCCTTATATTTCAAATTTGAACCATCAGAAACAAACTTAGTCTTGAAAACTCACATACATTGAACTAGCTTCCTCCCTGGGGGAAGATCAACGAGTTCCCAAGTGTTGTTCTTCTAGCGCGAGCTGAATTCTTCTTTCATGGATGTTTTCCATATTGGGTCATGTGCTGCATCTTCATATTTCTATGGATATGATTAAACCATCACATAGAAATTCTCAGCAAATAGATGCTCTTTCACACAAAGGGCACTCTCAAATTGAGATCTAGTCCTCCTAGTGTCACTAGGATTTCCAGCTAGTTCCCCAGTAGCATGAATGGTATTTTCTTCCCATTTTTATCTTGTAGGAATGTTAGAATCTGCAATCAAATCATAATTATCAGACATATCAGAATCCACAAACTCATTAGTCTCTTCACTTACAATCAATGGATCTGGTGGTGAAGAATACTCTCCAACTTCAACTCCTACTAAAGGATCCTCTTGCAACTGAACACATCTTTCAATGAAATATTTGTTAGTGCTCAAGTTTATCAGCTTGTACCCTTTTGAATCTTCAGAATACCCAAGAAATAGGAACTCTTGGCTTGGGGGCTGAAAATCCTTCCCATTTTCAGTTGAAATTCTAGCCCAAGCCTTTGAGCCAAAAATCCTGAAATTGGTCACATCTAGCTTGTGCTGAATCCAAGATTTGAAAGGATTCATACCATAAATATTATTATGAGACACCCTGTTCTAGATGTAGGATGCACAGTTTATATCCTTGGCCCAAAACTTTGGTGGCAAAGTCTTAGAATCCATCATGCAGGTTGCCATCTCCTTTAGTGATCTATTCTTTCTCTCAGCAACACCATTTTGTTGTGGTGTGTAAGGGATTGAATGCTTCATACGATTACCTACATCTTTACAATACTGAATGAAAACATAATTGAAATACTCACCACCATTGTCATATATGAGGATCTTGAGTTTCCTCCCAGACTGGTTTTCAACCAAGGCTCTAAAGACTTTGAAGAGGTCAAAAACTTCATACTTATGCTTTAGGAAGTGAACTCAAAAATACCTGGAAAAGTCATCTATGAATGTTAGTGAATATTTGGCTTGATTCATGGACATATGAGGGAGCGGACCAGCAATGTAACTGTGGATCAGCTCAAGAGGCACAAAGGTTCTTTCATCACTAGCTTTCTCATACTTGTGCTCTGGGTGTTTTCCTAGGATACAACCTTGATAGACTCCCTTGTAAAACTTGATCTTTGGTAACCCTATGACCATATCTTTTCCAATCAAATCAGAAAGATACTTGTATTTAAGATGGCCAAATATTTCATGCCAAAGCTTTCTTGCTTCATTAGCATGAATTGGAAGAGCAGAGGGCTTTGATTAGGGTATAAGGTGGGAAAACTTGTATACCTACGAAGTGTCATATACAACACCTTTTGTTATGACTTTACCATTCAAAATCTCAGTTATTTCAACATCATCAAGGGATAATATGACCTTCTTTGGAGACCCAGTATGATCCATCTCATACATTGACAAGAGATTAGAGGCAAGACCTAGAACATACAACACATTATTGAGCTTACCATGGTCAAGATCAATCCTTCCCTTCCCCAAACTATCAGTGAGAGAGTCATCTCCCAAAACTATTGGTGGACCTTTCAACATTCAAGAGAGGAGAATGTCTCTTTTGTTGAAACCATATGTCTAGAAGCTCTAGAGCCTATGATGAAGCTAGGTGAGCTTGATGTGCCAGCAACCAAGGCATGTACTCTCTCTCTGTCCTCTGAATTTGATCCTCCTTCCCTCTTCTTTGAGCAATCAGGAAGGGGGGAGTTATTCTTCTCCAGGAGTTGGGTCAACATCTCAATTTGCTTCTTCATACAAGATCTCTTAGGATGATAGCCCTTACTGCAGTATGTGCACTTGCTCATTTCTCCTTTGCTCTTCTTCTTCTGGGAGTTCTTCTTGGAACCTAGGGGCTCCTCTTGAGACTTGTTCTTGTCTCCCTTTTTCTCAGGTAGATTTTTATCTTTTTTCTTTCTTTTTAAATCCACCCTTGAATATTCAGCAACCAAATATTGGCCTTTGGAAGGTTTGATGGTGCCCATCATCACAAACTTATCTTGTTCCTATGTGAGGGATTCCATGAACTCTGCAAGCTTAGGCATCTTCCAGGCTCGAGCTGTCAACTTGGTTGCATGGAAGGAAAAAAAAAACACTGAACAGTTGGGACCAAGCTTAGAGAGTATGGCCAAAACTAGTTTATCTTCCTTCTTTTCGATCCCACACTGTTTCAACTGCAAAACAAGGGCCTTAAACTTGGAAAAATAGAGTTGCAGTGATTCAAAGCTACTGGGACTCAAGGAGATCAACTCATTCTCGACTTCATGTCCTCTCATCTCATATGTATTTCCAAAAATATATTCTAGCTTCTCCCACACTTCATTAGGTGATTTCAATCCATTAATATGGAAGAGGAGGTCTCTTGAAATGCTCAGACACAAAACACCATAGGCCTCATCCCTGCTATTGTTTCATTTAATTTTCTCTGCAGTTGCATTGGGTTCTACCTCAGTTTCCATAGTCACCATGTAGATACCTTTCTCTCTCAACAATATATCCATATTAGCTTTCCACTCAAATAAATTGAATGGAGTCAAGATGATCTTCTGAGATTGGTCCATAGCTCAGAAACTGTGCCCTCTAGTCAGCAGAATGCGCTCCCAGTCAAGATGTCGAACCTATGATAGCAATAAGGAAGGAGAGAAATCATATACAAAGGATTTTATGACATGTGGAAACTGAACCCAATATATAGAGCAATTACACTCACAAAATTGCTAATTAAACATGCAAAATTCACACCAAAGGAGACTAAAATTGGAGCATAACACTAATTTGTATTCAATAAGTGTACAATAGCCAACATAGAGAAGTAATAGGTTGCTAAAATATATAATTACATGAGAGAATAGAATGCACAAATATTCCATTCGAAATAGTCAAAAAATACGCTTACTAAATCTAGTCAAATCCCCCATAGGTGCATAAAGCAGTTTCCAAATCTATGAAGATGATCATGAATTTGCTAAGTTAAAGTGGGAAATATAAATAGGGATGGAAATACAAATCATGCATGCTTTTATTTGGAGAAAAGGAGGGAGGATGATGTGGGAAAAAAACAAGTCAACTACAGCTAGTCTAGCTTTTCCTATTTCCATAAATCAGAATAAAACAAGGCAGCTTTTCAGAAAAAAAATAGATATGCACTTTGGGGGATCTAGAATAAATAAAACATGATAAATTAGGTTTCCAATATGTTTCCCAAGCGCTCCATGACTCAGTTTTATCATGTGTTGACTTCTAGGACTTGTAGAAGGCAACTAGCATAGAATGGAATCTAGGAAACTAGGTAATAAGACAAAAGTAATTAAAATTAATGTCTAAGGTAGGTAACTATGGGTTGATTATTCTAACATACATGAATATGTTTCAATTTTTCAACAATTCTAAACTGTTTTTCCTTATTATCTTTCCCTTGGGATCGTTGGTCATTCTATATCCATTTTTTTTTTAAATTCCATTTTCAAAAGCCAACACTAAAGTATGGGATTGACATGGTTGATCTACAATTTTTCTCTATAGTCTATCTATATGCATATAGAATTGACTTCAAAAGAAAACAATTTGTCAAATTCCTGTAATGGATGTGCCATTCCAAAACATGAACCAATGTTACCGAGAGATTGGAAACTTTTTCTTAAGGAGAGCAATAGTTTTGTAAATGTTGAAATATCCCAATTATTGGAGCATATGGAAAAAGTTGGGTATGTTATTAAGAACGTACTTTTGTCTCCAAGTGAATAGATCACTTACAAAAATTTGGGAAAGAATCATAATCATCATCCACGAACATATTACACTTATGATGCACAACACATGCTATAAGAATCTTTATGAATACTATTATT